>LFJQ01000037.1:1532500-2080000 GCA_001182835.1 Oropetium thomaeum
TTCGCTTCGACGAGCATCGCCCAAAATGGATCTCGGAGGAGGGACCTCTCCTGTTTCAGGGACGGTCCACCACAGCTGGTATCAGAGCCATTCTGGGATGGGTACGACCATTTTTCAGGGCATATTTTTGAAAACCATGTGCGAGTGAGGAACGTGCCCTTAATAGAGGTAGGTTGTATTAGGTGGCAAGCTAACCTAATGTAGGGGCTAACAAAACCCAGCTTAAATTCATTTTTCTGTAACAACGCACCTACGCTCAGGTAAGCAAGGTAAGGAACACCGCTCGACTGCAGTAAAATGTCGAGAAACCCCTATGGTGTAAGCGACAGTAGTGTTCCGTACCATGATGGTATGGAAGGAGGTGTTATGTTCATTGTAACAGTGGCGTACGAGGTGTGGGTTATGCACCTGTTGCTAATGTGGACCTTCGTAACAGTGGCGTCTTGTGTCTGTGGCACACAAGAGATGAGTCTGTTCTTCACGACTTAGGTCTTGTAGAACCTTCTTATACGTCTGCTGCTTAAGGTGAAGTGCAGTCTGTCACCGCGCAGTGAAGGTCGGACACGTGATCCCCGTACGTGGCATACTCGGGACGACCCATATGGCAATGATATGGGTTGTTGTCTTTACTTTTGATATATAAAATATTGCAACTGCCTATGATGTCATCTTCTGCAGGTACGCAAACCCCAGTATTGTAAGAAACGTGTAGCAACGTCTAACTTGAGTGCGATCTGCCACCGCCTAAACGTATATTCTATTTATTTTGTGAGGACGTATAGGCTGATGTAGGATTTGCATTGCATAATGAAGTGTAAAACCAATGAAGTCTTCAATATCTCAATAACGTTAAAATCCTTTAAACTTATACTAAAACCATCCAGGAGCAAAATTCCATCAATAATGGCTCTAGCACTTCCAGAATAAAAGATGTCAACTTGGACCTCCCTGCCTTAGAGAATGCGTGGTACCCAGTTCGACAAATAAGTCCTACACAGAACTCTTTGTCCAAATGAGCCTTTTCTACAGTACTTTCCTCGATGAGAAGATTGTCTCCTTGACAGGTCAACTTAGATTGTAAAGCAACCTTGGTTTTGGTCATCGCTAGATTAACAATGCTCATGTTAGTCGACGTATCGATCTTGGATCCCTCTTTTACGCAGGGATAAGAATATTTTTGCATGCCTTGAACTATGTGTCAACATGTGGCTTCTGATTACTAAAATGTTGTTCATCTCTACGAGGCAGATGTCTGACAACATGGTCGAGCAGGGACTAGCGGAGTTTGGAGCTGAGAACCTCACTCCCACTCGCGTCACCAAGGAATTGGGGCGCAGGGGATTTGTGGAACTACTCTGCCAGACGATACAGTCGCTAGGCTATACAGAGTCTCCTTGCTTCCAAATCAAGGAGTTCAAACAACATGGTTTACCTCGCGGCTCATCCTCATCAAGTTGATTGGGAGACTTGGACTGTTACCTCCCTTGGTTCTGACAAAGCTGAAGCCATTGAAGCTGCTGCCCAAGAAGCTCTGCTGAAGCTTTGTGAAGGACATTTGGAGGATTTGGCAGATCTACCAGCGGTGCTGTTCCCAATACGGGACTAGATTGACGATACCTGGCGCCGCAACGTCAAGAACGCCATGGCCAGGACTCTCAAGGGGAAGAAAGACCACGTGACTCCACTGTTCACGTTGAGCTTGGCAATGCTCAACTTGTATGAGGACACAGCCTTCACTGCGCTGTGGCACCGTCAGGCTTTGGGACGAGCTCATGAGGAGATAGCCCGACTCCAAGAGAAGGTTAAGAGCTTAGAGATGAGGAACAATGCGCTGCATGCTCTTTGCGACACCCGAGATATGCAAATTGCCCAGTTGAAGGCAGTCTCCGAACTCCAGACTGCTCAAATACATGCTCGGGACAATGACTGCAACATTATGGTGCAGCACATTCACCAGCTGGAGATGCTGTAGTGAGGCCGTGCAGATTGCTGAGAACCATCATCTGCAGCATCAGATTGAGGGACTCTTAGAGGCACAGGAGCCGCCTCCCACAAATGAAGATGAACCTGAGTCGGAAGTGTCAGACCCTGATGCTTCGGGTCTAGAACCCGAGGAGGAGTAGATCAAAGGCATTCTCGCAAATGGGGTTCATTTTTAGTCGTTCGTGTAAGGAGTGAGTTCTACCCGTTGTCATGATCGGTGTTGTGTTTTCTCGTAAGGTTGCCGTAGCAGCAGCGTAACCGTGGTAATGTAAGGATGGATTGTTTGACAGTCTAGGAAGTTTACGGAATGGATGTACTGTCAACAGTTTGGAATGAATGAAGTTGGATTTTATGGGTTATTAGTGCATTGCTTTATGACACCCTTTCTCATATGTCAATAAATAATCATGGAATGAACTGCACTAATAGGGACCTTTTCGCTTTTCAGCATGGTGAACATGAGAGGTGGACGTCAGGACACTGAGAGCTCCAACCCGCCACCCCAACCAAATGAGCCGACCTTGGCCGCGGCTATGGCGGCCATGCTGCAAAGCAGCCAGCAAACCCAGGAGATGTTACGGGCCATAATGGAGAATGCTGGCCAAAACCGAGGCCCCCGACACCAAAACCAGGACAGCACTTATGCTGATTTTCTGACAACATATCCCCCGGAATTCAAAGATGCTCAGGAACCGATGGAAGCGGATCATTGGCTTCGCACGATCGACGACAAATTTGGGCTGCTTCGCTGCATGGAGCAATAGAAGACTCTCTTCGCCGCCTAGATGCTTCAGGGGCACGCAGGTGCTTGGTGGGCCAACTACCTTGCCACCCTCCCACCGAACACCCTAGTACCCTGGACGCAGTTCAGGGAAGCGTTCCGCGCCCATCACATCCCCGCGGGCTCGATGCAAAGGAACGCCAAGGAGTTCATGGCCTTAACTCAAGGAAGTCGTTCTGTGCACAAATACTCTCGGGTATTCAATCAGCTTGCTCCTTGCTCTGTATGCTCTAGAGCAAGTTGACACGGATGAACTTCCGTCGTCTCTATTCTAGGAGTTTAAATGATTTTGTTATCTTCTGGTCGATTTTGTAAAATGCATAATAATTCAATGCAAGCTCTAAAAATGGTAGATAAAATCCTTGAGAAATGCTCTAAACATCTGTTGAAGCACTTTTCCATGGAACTTCCTAAATAAATGGATAAAAATGTCCAGTTTCTGACTTGCTTCTGGAGTTCCAGAACTCTTCTGGAACTGGAAGTCCTGCCAGAAGTATGTCATGGCACACAAAATATCTTTGATGTCCGTAGTTTTCTGGGATTGGCAGGATACTACCGTCGTTTCATTGAGGGCTTCTCCAGGATTGCAAAGCCAATGACAGAACTGTTGGCCAAAGACAAGGAATTCAAATGGACTCCTGCTTGTGAGTCAAGTTTTCTGGAGTTGAAGGATAGGCTGACGCAAGCTCCTGTACTCGTAATGCCTGATATGACTAAGCCTTTCTCTATTTATTGTGACGCATTGCATCGAGGCTTGGGATGTGTGCTCATGCAGGAAAGTCACGTGGTAGCCTATGCATCTCGCCAGTGGAAAAGACATGAGTTGAACTACCCCACACATGACTTAGAGTCGGCAGCTGTGGTTCATGCTCTTAAACTTTGGCTGCACTATCTCATTGGGAAACGCTGTGAGATCTACTCTGACCACAAAAGTCTCAAATATATATTCACTCAGCTCGATCTGAACCTTAGACAGCGCAGATAGTTGGAGCTGATCAAGGACTATGATCGGGGATAAACTACCATCCTGGGAAGGCTAATGTCGTCGCGGACGCTTTGAGCAGGAAATCTCACGTGAGCATGTTACTAACTAGAGTAATGCCTTCTGAATTGTGCATGGAGTTTGAACGGATGAACCTTGGTTGGGTTTCTAATACTGAGGTTGTGACCATGGAGGTAGATTCCACTCTGGATCACGACATCAAGAAAGGTCAACTTAATGATGAGAAGATTCAGGAGTTCAAGCGGTTGATCAAGGTTGGTAAAGCTCTAGGATTCTTAGAGGATGATCAGGGGGTTCTGTGGTACAAACAAAGGATCTGTGTGCCAGAGACTAAGGAGATTCGAGAGCTAATTCTGCGTGAGGCTCATGATTCATCATACTCCATTCATCCAGGAAGCACCAAGATGTATCAGGATCTCAAGACCCGCTATTGGTGGTATGGTATGAAGCGGGAAGTAGCTGAGTATGTGGCCTTGTGTGACACTTGTCAGAGGGTCAAAGGGGAACATCAAAGACCCGCCGGTTTGCTTCAACCATTGAAAATACAAGAGTGGAAGTGGGAAGAAATATCCATGGATTTCATTGTGGGGTTGCCTCGGACTCAGTCAGGCTACAATTCTATTTGGGTCATTGTTGATCGTTTGACTAAGGTGGCCCACTTCATTCCTGTCAAGACCTCCTATAATGGTGCGAAGTTGGCAGAATTGTATATATCCAGAATTGTCTGCCTGCATGGTGTACCCAAGACGATAGTATCTGATCGTGGTACCCAGTTCACCTCTCGCTTCTAGGAGCAGTTGCAAATATCTCTGGGAATAAAGTTGAAATTCAGTTCAGCTTATCACCCTCAGACAGATGGGCAGACAGAGAGGGTGAATCAGATTCTGGAAGACATGTTGAGGGCATGTGCTTTGAAGAATAGCCAGAGTTGGGATAAGAACCTTCCATATGCAGAGTTCTCCTACAACAACAGTTACCAAGCTAGCTTGAAGATGTCACCCTACGAAGCTTTGTATGGAAGAAAGTGCAGGACTCCGTTGTTTTGGAGTGAGACGGGTGAAAGTCTTTGGGCCAGAAGTCTTGAGGGATGCAGAAAAACAAGTACAATTCATAAGGGGAACTTGAGGACAGCTCAGTCCCGGCAGAAGAGTTATGCTGATCATAGGCGTTGTGAGCTAACCTTTGAAGTTGGTGACTTTGTCTATCTCAAGGTATCTCCTGTAAAGGGTCTCAAGCGGTTCAAAGTCCAAGGAAAGCTGGCACCAAGATACATTGGCCCGTCCAAAATTTTGGGCAAGCGTGGTGAGGTGGCATACAAGCTTGAGCTACCTTCTCAATTGGCCGATGTACATGATGTGTTCCATGTATCACAGTTGAAGAAGTGTCTTTGGATTCCTAAGGAGCAGTTGCCTGTGGAGGAGCTGTATATCCGTGAAGATCTTACTTATCAGGAGCACCCAGTTAAAATTCTTGAGACTGCGGAGAGGGTCACTAGAAACCGGAAGATTTTGATGTGCAAGGTTCAATGGAGTCATCACACTGAAGAAGAAGCCACTTGGGAGCGCAAGGATTTTCTTAGGGCGGACTTTCCAAACTTCTTCTCTGAGCTGTCCGAATCTCGAGGGCGAGATTTCTCGTAAGGAGGGTAGGTTTTGTAACACCCTAATTTCCAGATTTCGAATTGCTATTAAAAATGGCTTAGACATAGCGGTGTGTCCCATTTTATTTTATTGCAAAACAATTATTTTCTAAATAATTTAAATTTCTATAGAATATTAAGGTGATTGTGCATTCATGCTGAGTAGAACTTGCATTAGGTTTTATTGATTTGCTGAGTGCAGTTTGTTTAGTGAGAAATTGAGCGTTTAATTAGAATTAGCGTTTAATTAGTAAAAATCAGCCTTTTCTTTAGTGGGCCAGCCAGCCAGCGGCCCAGCTCCCTAGCGCGCGCGCCCCGCTCGGCCCAACCCAGCGCACTCGCCCGCGCCGCTCGGCCCTGCTTGCACGCGCCCGCCGTAACGCCGCCGTTTCTCTTCCCCACGAGCACCGTAGGGGCTTCCGAAACAGTCGCGCCCCGTTCGCGTCCCCTAACGCTTGCCACCGCCATCCAACCTCGCAGTGCGCATCGATAGGCCTCCCAATCCCATTAAACGGGATCCCTGCTTCTCCCTCTCGCTGTTCCTCCACATCGGCACAGCCTCGCAAACACAGTAGCCGCCGCGCGCCGCCACCGAACTTCCGCCACCACGTGCCGTCGTCGATCGTCGCCGTCGGTCATCACCGACGCCCACGGACCGGTGCCAGTCTTCTCTTCACCGAGCCGCCCCCGTCCGACTTCGGATCAACGCGGGTCATCCTCGGAATCGTCCCCGAGCCCCCGCCGAATCCCCGCCGCCGCTCGTCGCCGTCGCCGCCGCCACTGCCGGTCGATCGCTGTCGAGAAACCCTCGGTGAGGACCCCCGTACTCCGCTCTAGCTTTTACTGCAATCCGCGTCGAGAATCATGCACCGTAGCGTTAGATCGAGGCGCGCCACCCCTCGCCGGCCATGGCGCCGCGCTCGCCGCCACCCCGCCGCTGTCGCGCTGTCGCCGCGCGCACGCGCCGTCGGATCTAGATCTGACGGCTGACAATAGATCCGCGCCGCTTCAATCGCCACGCGTCGTTGGATCCAGATCCGACGGCAGGGAATCAATCCCCACGCGCCGCGCCATGAGCCGAGTCCACTGACCCGTGCACTGTGCTCATTACTGTAGATAGACCCGGTTCACGAAGTTTGCAATATAAAAATAATTCAATAAAATCAGAAAATCATCCAGCCATGTAGATTTTATAGTTAGGCCCCTCTAGTTAGCAGTATTTATATATTAGTCCATCAGTACTGTTTGTAGGTTTTAGATTTAATTTTTTATAATTACGAATAGGTCTCTGGTAGCTCTGTTTTTGGCAGATTAACCCTGGTAACTTTAGGAGGTCGTAACTTTTGATTCCTAGCTCCGTTTTTAGCGGTTCTCACGGCCACGTTCTCACCATTTCGAGTAGAATCTATTAGAATTGTTTGTTTACTATTTTGTACCTGTTTGATATACTGTTTTTCTTAATTATTGACTGTGGCCTTGTTTGATGTATTGTTCCGACGGTAGAAGGATAGTCCGACCAGCAGAACTTCCAAGACCAGGAGTTTGGGCAGTACATTCAGTAGCCGCCACCTCCGCAGGTCTACTTCCTGCAGCCGCCGTTTGACCAGCAGCAGTATTTCCCTCCACCACCTTTTCCACCACAGTACTTTTACCAGACCGGAGAGCCAGGCAAGTATCCTTGACCATAATGCGCCTATTCTTTCTATCTGTCACTTTTATGCATGCAAGTTAATATGAATCCTATGGTCATGTCCTTCCTGATTTACCTTGTCACCTGTGGTTGGATATTAATATTGGATAGTTCATGCTTAGTTTTGCTATAAATTGGGATGATTAAACAATGTATCTTATTGTTAATCTTGATTAATGCTTAACTTCAACTAAGAATCACCATGGGGATGGTAATTGTTAGCAACATGGCATAGGAGGTCCCGACAGGTGGTTGTGGATGATGATGTGGGTTTACACAGGTGTTCTGTGTAGTGGGGGACTGTGGTTGGTTCCTGTTCGGGATCATTTTTACCGCTTTATGGAATGCGTAACCATGACAACAGCACAAATCACAAGTTAATTATGGAAAACTTGATTAAGTAGTTTGTTGATTCCTTGGTACCACTGCGATCAAGGGAAGGGTACGGACAGGTAGTCCAGACCTAGGGGATGTGTAGGCGGGTAACCTACACTACCCATGGCGCAAGAGGGGGTTGCCGTGGAAACAGGAAGCTTCCACGCCAGCGAAACCTTAGCGGGATTGCAGGCGGCCTAGGAATCACTTTCAAAAGATCATGCGGTGGTCTCTTGGCTTCACACCTTAGGAAGTGTGGGGTAACACGGAGACATAGTCACTGACGGGTGACGAAATCACCGACTTGTGGGTACAGTTGTGCACCTCTGTAGAGTTTTAAACTGTCTAGATAGCCGCGCTCGCGGTCATGAGCGACATGGACACTTCCATAATAGATAGCATGGTTTGGTTGGGATCTGGTGGGGTACACAGGTCCGGGATAGTACTGGTAGGTAACTAGCACTAGAATGCAGGTGGGTAGCCTGTGACTTGGTTTGAGGCAGGGTAGCCTCATGGTTGACACGTGGGTAACTTGTCATTGTGCATCGGTGTGCACATGGATATATTCACCTAGTAATAGGTTGCTAAAATATGAATTAGACATAGATTGCTTCTTGCTTAAACCTATATAAGCCTTCCTTTCTATTGAGCCACTCATGTCATATTTTCCTACACTTGCGGAGTATAATTTATGCAAATAATTGTACTCACCCTTGCCATACACAAATTTTTGCTGTTCAGAGCATGCACCTGAGGCAGGCTTCTTCGGTGGAGACTCTTCTTCCTAGGCAGGCGTTCCCCCGTTCGACTGCTGTGGCGTTGTGGGGCCTTCGTCCGCTAGCTCCGTCCGTTGTCGCATTTAGCCTTGTGTGGCATTTTTTGTACTTTTGACTCTAACTATGTAATAAAGACGGTGGAATACTTTGTGCTGCTTATTTCTGTCTCTCGTGTGATAAAATTCCTGGGCACACTCGAGCTCGGTTTGTTTTCATGAAACCGGGTGTGACAGAAGTGGTACCAGAGCCACGTTGAGCGTAGGACGCTAGACTAGGAGGTTTAGTCTTGTTTCGAAGCCTATTTTCAAAACCTAGCTACTTTCCAACTATTGCGAAACGGTTTTATCAAACTATCTCCTTCTCGTTCTTTCTTTTCTCTCCTAAGTTCCTATCTTCTCTCGCCTATTGACTCCCTTTTTGTAAACTTGTTGAACTTCTTGAAATCTTTGCAAATAGTGTAAAAATTTTTGTAGAAGGAGCAACTTCACTAGGGTGTGAGTTGGGTGTGGAGAGAGTAGACTATTCATTAGTCCTGGGGAGAGAGCTTGGCGCTGTAGTGATCGTCGAGTCTATAGCGATTTTTGTTAATGTTAGCTGTTAGGCCGTGTGCTTTTGTTGTTAGCTGTAGGAGTGCTTGGTTGTTGACTCGTGCTATGCTTGATTTATATTTTCTGCTTATTTCTGTCTCTCGTGTGATAAAATTCCTGGGCACACTTGAGCTCGGTTTATTTTCATGAAACCGGATGTGACATGTATAAATTTCTCTTATCCTGTAAAAGAATGTTGTTTATCCTACCTGTACTGTACCATGTGTATGCTCGCTTCACCGAGCATTGTCCAACAGGATCCTGGTGAGATGCGGGATCCGTCCTGGACTGAGTTTCTAGGGTGGGTCCACGTCAGCTTGGTATCAGAGCCGTTTTGGAAAATGGTACGATGTTTAAAGGCATATTTTCGAAAATTACGTACAAGTGAGGTACGAGCCCTATTAGGTAATAGGTTATCAAGTGGCAAGCTAACTTAGAGCAGGAGCTAACTAAACCTAGTTTAGATTTATATTTCTGTAACGACACACCTACGCTCAGGTAAGTGAGGTAAGGTACGCCGCTCGACTACGGTGAAAAGTCGAGAGATCCCTATTGCGTCGGCAGCAGTAGCGTTCTGTACCGTGATGGTATGGAAGGAGGTACTATGATCGTGGTAACATAGTGCACCCCCTTGCCGTTTAGGGAGAAAAGCGGACCTCTACCGTGCGAGGTGTGGGTTACGGACCTGTTGCAAATGCAGACCTTCGCAACAGTGGTGTCTTGTGTCATTGGCACACAAGAGATGAGTTTGTTCCTTACGACATCGGTCTTGCAGAACACTCTCATACCTCCGCTGCCTGAGGTAAAGTGCAGTCTATTGCCGCGCAAAGGTCGGACACGTGATCCCTGTACGTGTCCTACTCGGGGCGATCCATATGAAATGATATGGGTTGTTGTCTTTACTTTGGATATATATCATATTACAACTGCCTGTAATGTCATCTTCTGCAGGTACACTAACCTCGATATCGTAAGAAACATGTAGCAACGTCTAACTTGAGTGCGAATCTACCACCACCTAAGCGTATATTCTTTTTCCTTTTGTGAGGACGTATAGGCCGAGGCAGGATTGCATTGCATGATGAAATGTTAAAATCCTTCAAACTTACAGTAAACCATCCAGGCATAGAAATTCCATCATTTATGGATGTAACACATTCAGAAAATAAAAAGTCAACCTGGATACCTTCCTCCCTTAGAGATTACGTGGCACCAACCGAGTCTTGGTAAACCTTTGTAAACAATTGAGCCCTTTTAACAGTACTTTTCTCGATGGGAAGATTGCCTCCTTGAGAGGTCAGCTTAGATGGCAAGCACCTTGGGTAAAAATTTGTTGTGGCTAGATTAGTAACGTTAGTAGCAATCTTGGATCATCCTTTTACGCAGGGATGAGAATATTTTACGTATCGGAAGATTTTACATGCCTTGAATTATGTGTCAACATGTGGCTTATGATTGATAAAATATTATTCATCTCTGTGATGCAGATGGCTGATAACATGATCGAGTAGGGACCCGCGGAGTTCAACCCTGAGGACTCCACCCCTACCCACGTCACCAAGGAATTGGGACGCAGGGGATTTGTGGAGATACTCCACCAGACCTTGCAGTCGCTGGGTTATGCGGAGACTCCTTGGTTTCAGATCCGGGAGTTTAAGTAGTATAACCTGCCGCGTTGCTCAGCCACAATTACGCTACCCACGCACCTCGACCAGCCAATGGAAAGAATTGGACCCTCACTACTTTTGGTTCGGACAAAACTGAGGCGATCGAGTCAGCAGCACACCAGGCTCTATTGAGGCTTTGCGAGAGACACATAGAGGACCTGGCAGACCAGCCAGCGGTGATGTTCCCGATACAGGACCATGTCGACAGTACCTGGTGTCGAAATGTCAAGAACGCCCAGGTCAAGACCCTCAAGGAGGAGAAAGACCACGTGACTCCATTGTTCACGTTGAGCTTGGCAATGCTCAACTTGCATGAGGACACTGTTCTCGCTGCTTAGATGGACCACCAGGCTCTGGGATGGGCTCATGAGGAGATAGCCCAGCTCCAGGAGAAGATTAAGATCTTAGAGAGTAGGAACAATGGACTGCGTGCTCGTTGCAATGCCCGAGCTACGTGCATTTTTGAGTTGGAGGCAGTCTCTGAGATTAAGACTGCTCAGATTCATGCTCGGGAGACTGATTGCAACATCATGTTGGAACACATTCACCAGCTGGACATACTCAGAGGTAATGCGGTGCAGATGGCTGAGGACCTCGCCCATGAGAACCATCATCTGCAGCATCAGATAGCGGGACTGTTAGAGGCACAGCAGCCGCCTCCCACTAATGATGATGCTCATGAGTCGGAGGTATCGGATCCCGATGCCTTGGACCCAGAACCCGAGGAGGAATAGATCATAGATGATTCGCTTAAGGAGTGCGTTGTGCCTGTCATGGTGTTAGCGTTGTGTTCTCGTGAGTCTACCATAATGGCGTTGTAGCCTTGTGGATGTAAGAACGGATGGTTTGACAGTCTAGGAAGTTCATGGAACTAATGTATTGTCATCATTTTGGGGAATGAATGAAGCTTGTTTTTATGAGTTATCCGTGCCGTGCATTATGACATTATTTTGCATATGTTGAGATATGGTCATGGAATGAAATGCACTAATGGGCCCTTTTTCGCTTTTCAGCATGGTGAACACAAGGGCTGGACGGCAGGATGCGGAAAGCTCCAACCCGCCACCCCCGCCAGCTGAGCCAACCTTGGCCGCAGCCATGCTGCAGAGCAGCCAGCAGACCCAGGAGATGCTGCGGGCCATACTGGAGCATGGTGGCCCAAATCGAGGCGCCAGGAACCAAAACCAGGACAGCACTTATGCTGACTTCCTGGCCACGCATCCCCCAGAGTTTAAAGATGCCCGGGAACCGATGGAAGCTGAAACAATGGCTTCACACGATCAAGGCCAAGTTTGGGCTGCGCCGTTGCACGGAGACCCAGAAGACCCTTTTTGCTGCCCAGATGCTTCACGGGCATGCCGGTGCCTGGTGGGCTAACTACATGGCCACCCTCCCGGCAAACACCCCGGTGCCGTGGACGCAGTTCCGGGAAGCGTTCCGCGCTCATCACATTCCCGCGGGACTGATGCAAAGGAAGGCCAAGGAGTTCATGGCCTTAACACAAGGCAACCGCTCGGTGCACGACTACTTCCGTGTGTTCAACCAATTTGCTCTATATACTCCAGAGCAGGTTGACACGGATGCGAAACAGAAACATCGTTTCATGGAAGGGCTGAACATTCCACTCCAGAGTCGCCTGGCCCTGAATCAAGGGGGCTCATTCGATGAGTCCGTCAGCAACACCCTCATCACCAAAGAATACCTGGAGAAAGAGCAACGGGAGAAGAAGCGAGTTAGCGGTGGGCCATCAAATGCTCCGCCACCGAAGTACCGTTTGGTGTACACAGCACCAGATGGTAGGAGATATAGAGCGACCCCGCCGCAGGCTCCGTCGTTCCATCCTCCGCAGCAGCCTTACCGATCCCCGCAGGATCAGCCACAGGCTAGCTACCATGCACCACCACCACTGCAGAGGAACCAGGGTGTCCGCCCACCTCAACAGGAACCCCGTGCTTCACATGCAGGCAACACGGACATTTCGCTCACGAGTGTCCCTCGAACCAGCAGTCCGGAGGCAACCGGCAGGCCAACCAAGGGCAGGGCCAATAGAGAGGTCAGAAGAACCCCAGAATCGGTCGGGTGAACTACACCACAACTGAAGAAATAGCTGAAGGAGAGCCTGTGCTGGCGGGTACGTTCTCGCTCTATACCCATTCAGCATTTGTTCGATTTGATTTCGGTGCCACACAAAATTTTATCAGTAAAAACTTTGTTAAGGAAAAAAGCTTAGTCCTAGTTCCTCTAGAGCCGCCATCCGTCATAAAATCGCCTAGGGGAAACATCTCGTCAAACTATGGCTTAAGGGAGACACCACTAAATCTAGGAGGTCACACCTATCCTACCTCATTCATAATCCTACACGGGCACGGCATCGATATTATCATTGGTATAAAATGGATGAAACACCAAAATGCCCTCCTTGATATTACTAACCGTGTAGTCCGCCTAACCTCCTCACTCCACGGATCTGTTTCTATAAACCTAGATCACCCTAGATCTACCCCAAGCAAATCTGCCATGTTGTCGGGAAAAGCTTGGAAGAGATACCAGTGATCAAGGAATTTTCAGATGTATTTCCAGAAGATCTACCTAGCTTACCCCTGGACAGGGATGTTGAATTCCAGATTGACCTACAGCCAGGTATAGCCCCGATCTCCCGCAGACCATACAAGATGGCACCAAAAGAACTAGCCGAGTTGAAGATACAGTTGAAAGAAATGCCTTCAGTGGACACTACGTGTCCCAAAAACTGGACACGCTCAATCCAGAATTCACACTTGCTGAATTTGGAATAGAGCTGATGATCTCTCAGAGACTCAGGGATCATCAGCTCTATTCCAAATTCAGCAAGTGTGAATTCTGGATTGAGCGTGTCCAATTTTTGGGACACGTAGTGTCCACTGAAGGCATTTCTGTGGATCGGAGGAAGGTGCAAGATGTTGTTGATTGGAAAGCACCCACAATAGTCCACAAAGTGCGAAGTTTCTTGGGATTAGTGGGATACTATCATCGCTTCATTCCCAGCTTTTCCAAGGTTGCCACACCTATCACAGAGCTGCTCAAGAAAGATCAAAAGTTCAAATGGACGGAAAAGTGTGAAGAAGCTTTTCAAACTTTGAAGAAGCACTTGACCAGAGCACCGCTACTCACCCAACCGGACTTGAACAAGCCCTTTGACGTGTATTGTGATGTGTCAGGTATTGGACTTGGTTGCGTGTTAATGCAAGAAGGTCGAGTAATTGCATATGCTTCCAGACAACTCCGTAAGCATGAGCTAAATTACCCCACACACGACTTGGAGCTGGCAGCTGTGGTGTTAGCTCTGAAGTATGGAGGCATTACTTACTGGAAAACTTAGTACATCTCTACACCGACCGCAAGAGCCTCAAGTACATCTTCACTCAGAATGAGTTGAATATGAGGCAACGAAGATGGCTAGAGTTAATCAAGGATTATGAACTAGAGATTCACTACCATCTGGGCAAGGCCAATGTGGTTGCAGATGCATTGAGTAGAAACGCCCACTGTCACTACTTAGATCAAGGGATTATAACCGAAGAACTAGAGTCCACCTTAAGAATTCTACCCCACGGATCCCACTACAATCTAGCCTTAGTGCCAACACTTAGAGACGAGGTAGCCAAGGCCCAGAAGCTTGACAAGGGCATGGAAAAGATCAGATTAGGGCTAAAAGAAACGAAGATGTAGTACTTCTGGGAAGACGAAGATGGAGTTTTTTGGTTCAAAAACCGAATGGTAGTGCCAAAAGATCACGATCTCCAAAGTAAGATCATGGATGAGGCTCACTTATCCAAATATTCCATTCATCCTGGTAGTAACAAGATGTACCAGGATTTGCGGAAGAAGTTTTGGTGGACAAGTATGAAAAGAGAGATCGCTCGGTACATAGCAGAATGTGACACCTGCCGGAGACCACCTAAAAGGTGCAGGATTGTCGCAACCCTTAAGTGTTCCGTCCTGGAAATGGGAAGACATTAGCATAGACTTCATTGTTGGACTACCCCTAACGGCTCAGAAGTTGGACTCCATTTGGGTCATAGTGGATCGTTTGACAAAGACTGTCCACTTCATTCCTGTGTCTACCAGATACACTATGAAGAAGTATGCCTAGCTGTACATTGACCGAATAGTCTGCCTTCATGGAGTACCCAAGACCATAATCTCCAACCGAGGTACCCAGTTCATCGGTCGATTTTGGAAGCAACTCCATGAATCGCTAGGGACCAGGTTAATCCATAACTCTGCCTACCACCTACAGACAGATGGCCAAACTGAAAGAGTAAACCAAATACTTGAAGACATGCTCCGAGTTGCATTCTGGAGCACGGAAAAGGCTGTGACACCTATCTGTCATTGGCGGAATTCTCGTACAACAGTAGCTACCAAGCCAGTATCAAGATGTCATCTTTTGAGGCACTCTACAGCCATAGTTGCAGAACGCCGCTCAACTGGTCAGAAGCAGGTGAAAGAATTATACTAGGACCGGATCTAGTGCAGCAGGCCAAAGAGAAAATGACGCGGACCCGCCCAGAAAACCTCCTTTCGGGACGGATCTGGTCGGTCATTGAGCCAGGATCCTGTTGGGGAACGCTCGGCGAAGCGAGCGTACACACGATACAACACAGGCAAGGGTAAACGGCAATAATTCACAAGGAGAGAGAATTTAATACAACATTAATCCATAGATTGAAACTTAAGTCTTACAACAGATTCAGAGTGCGCAAATAAAGTTGTGAAATCATAGCAGTGGAAGACTCGATCGTTACAGACTCCGACACTCATACATTAAGCAAAAGCATGCACCATGCCCAGGGGCGTCATGCTACTGGCCACTTCAAAGTTACTGCGGCGACTCGCACAGTTCCCACTAGAGGTTTCCGACCTCAGAGTGAGACTCCTCCCAGTGGCTGCTATCGTCCTGGTTCTGCATGCCGGCGCCTAAAAACCACATATCGCTAACGCGTGAGCTTCTAAGAAGCTCAACAAGGCTGACCCGTCAAGGATGGCTGACTACAGCTGACTCCTAAACATGAAGGCTGCTGGGGGTGGGTTTACTTGCAAAACGGACCCGCAAGCTTGTACTACTCTTGGTCAAATTTTAGCACAGGTTAAGTGATTAAAATGTAACTTCAATTAGCACTGAACTAATCAAGCATAATAGAAGTGACAAAGTAATAGTAATCATCATAGCATCATCCCCATTTCACCTCAATATATTTACTAACATGTGACAGAGAGTCCAAGTAAACTCATAGCTGAGAGCGACAGCGATTCGAACCGATTTCTATACCTCTGCAGGGTCAACCTAATCATATGACCCGTGCGCGTCCCAGACCGCACGCGGCAACCGTTCGCACCAGCTCCTGCAACGTCAATTCCGTCCTATGCCTGCCTCAGCAGCGCCGCATCCCACCAGACAACACGTCCCAGATGGTTCTGTGGAGTTCCCACGCTGCCCACCCCAGATCGCCTCCGATTCAGACACCGTAGGGTAAGTTCGACGTTGCATTTACTAGGCTACGTAGGTTTACTGGGCCCCATTATTCCCAGCATATGATTAGTACATTTAATACTTGCCCAACTGTGCCACACGGATCAGACCAGGCTACGGTCACCCTGGTCCCAGACCAGTCGCCGACCTACTTGTACCTGGCCTGACCCTCAACCTTTCATCTTTCCTTACTTATTCACAACCATGTGGCACATCTCATGAAATAGTTTCATTCAATATCGTACCAATCGCGAGCAGCGTCCACTCTGCTCGACTTCTACCGGTAAGAACTTGCTAAGCATAGCAACTAATTGGTCATCTATACCAGCTACCGGTAGGGTTTCCTATGGGAACAAATGCAACTAAGATTTCAATCAACTCCTAACAACTTAATGCACAAACATGACACACTTAGTTGTAAAAGAAAACTTTAAGCACTGGTTGTGCACCGGCGCTTCCTGGTTCTCCGGTGTCGCGGTTGACTTCTTCTGCGGGAATGAAGGAATCGGGCTCTGCAGCTACCTCGTGCGCTTCGGAATCTACATGATGCATTTATGATTATGAGGAGTCCAAAGAAAAGATAACATAAAGCTTTTATCAAGGAGTATTCTAGGGTTTCAAACGGCGACGTTAGAAATTAGGGTTAACCCTAATTCTTCGACGCCACCAGCTTAATTATGTTTTGACTTTATGAATGGGGTTCCAAGAAATCTACTCAATTTCCCATGAGGTGATTTGTAATTGGCCATATTCCCTGAATCAAGCAATTCAAACTTGGGTTGAGGATTGATCGGCACTTTTCTTCGGATAATAATTATTTAATAAACTACAACTATTAATCTTAGGGTTGAATAAAAAGTTTTAGTTGTACTAAAATTTTATTTTTAATTGATAGTGCTCTCTGAAATATGAATTTTGAAATTTGGTTGAGGTCTAGATGAATTTTGTAGATTTTATAAAAATATAACAAAGTTTCTGTTATTTAAAATTTTAAAATCAGAAATAATTATTAAACCCTAGAATAAAATTATGAGATTTTATGCATTCACTCGTGAGCATCAAAACTAAAGTTATGTTTTTGGGTTCAAATTTTTGGAGGACTTTTCTAATGTATTTTAGAAAATATAAATTAGCTAGGCAGAATGGAGTATTTTAAATAGGTTACATGCAACTCTGTGGTCCTAAAATCCCCATAAAATTCCAGAGGATGCCTACTGCAATGCCGTATTTGTAGATCAAATTTGAGTCCTAGAACTGCCTTAGAATTTAAAGTAAAATTCAAAAACGGAAAATATTATTCTAAATATTTCTGAAAATCCTTGGTCGTTTTGGAAAAAGTGTTTTAACAGAAAATTAGTCCATTTCACGAGGATTCTATCAAATTTTAGTTTGAAATTTTTAGATTTTTCTGTGATTTGTTAGACACTTTGCAATGTTGACCAATTATTAGGTAAACGGAAATTCAACGCTACATGGCGGCCGAAAACAGGGGAGGGCTCCGGCGGTCTCCCGCGAGCCGCCGGCGGGGTGGCTCGGCCAGGAGGCAGCAAATTCACGGTTAACTCATCACCCTCTACCCAACGGCGCCGAGCTTGCTCACTGGGGACGACGACCGGAGCATGGCCGGCGACAAGGAGCGGCGGCAGCGCCCAAAGTCCCACGAGGAAATCACCGGAGGAGCGGCGGAGGGGGGAGGTTAGTCGGTCTAGAAGGCTCACCGTGGCGTGGGGATCCTGTTTGATGGAGTTGGGGGTCACGAGGATGGCCGGAAGACCGAAGACGGTGAGCTCGAGCGGCGTCAAAAGGTGGACCGGCGGCGGCGCTAGGAATCCGTCGTCGCCGGTGAGCTTCTGTGGCCGAAACCTTATCAAAACCAATCACAAGGACGAGAGGGAGGAGCCGGAGGAAGGAATTGCAGAATGGTGGTACCGTGAGGAGGAATTTGAAGATCGTCGATCGGGGCGGCGTCCTTTTGTCGGGGAGGATGATCGAGGCGTTCCAGGCGGAGGGAGCAACCGGAGGGCGACTTGCTGGACCAGGAGCTGTGCCGGAGTGAGGAAAACAGGTTAGGCAAGGTGAGGAGACCGAAGGATGGCCGGAAGGGTGGACTCACCGTGAGCCTCTCTTCGGCGGCAATGGCGACGGCGGCAACCGAGCGAGAGGAGAAGGTATAGCGCGAATACGGCAGGAAGGAGGAGGGGAAGAAGGGAAGAGTGTGCGCGCTACTTAAAGGGTTGGAGTGGGGAGGGGGCATGGTGACAGCATGGCAATCGCCGGGATTGGGTGGCCCGGGCAGTGGAGTGTTGCAGTGGAGGTTTTGCCGCGCACGAGGGAGAGAGGAGAGAGAGGGTGAGGAGTAATGGAGAGGATCTTTGGCGGGATTCTTGCTCGACGATTTGAAGCCTCAGCACCGAAGGGAGCGCCGGCCGGCGGGGAAGGCTGCTCTGCCGCTCGCCGGTTGGTCGTGGCGGGCGGCCGGGTACTGTGGCTCGTCAGCTCCTTTTCAATTTGATTTTTGAATTACTACAAAGCTCCTTCTTGATTCGATTGAAAACCCTACCTCCCCAGCTGAGAAATTTTTAAAACTTTTTATGTATGCTCAGGGATTTATTTGGAACACTTTTTATTTAAGGTTCGAGTTCTGAATTGGCTCCTAAAATTTCTTTAATTTTCGTGTCCATTTTAGTTTGTGTGAATTTTAAAAAGGTTTAAATCTTATCTAAAAATTTTGAATAAATTTACAAAATTCTATTTTGAAGTGTACTTGATTGTTATGCAAATATAGCTAGGGTGTTGTGAAATTTTTGATAGGTTACTCATTAGGGTTTAATTCCTTCTCGAAGAAGAAGGTTTTCGACACTGTTTAAACAAAATTTCCCGATCCTACTAATCGTGTTTTGTTGATTGTCAAAATTGGCGTAGTGTTCCTTTGGATTATTTCAACAACATTTTCTTTTTACTACCAGTGTCGATTTTGTTTTTAATTGTGTAATTTGCCGATTAGGATTTCAAGTTGTCGATTTAGACCCTGGCGACACCTGGGGTGTCACAGAAAATTCAGGTCATTTAAGTTAATCTGAAGACCGCCAAGTCCAGACAGAAGAGTTATGCAGATAGAAGGCGTAGGCCACTAAGTTTCGAGATAGGAGACTACTTCTACCTTACGAGTCTCGCCAACAAAGGGGGTTCAACGATTCGGGGTCAGCAGCAAGTTAGCACCCTGATACATAGGTCCATATCCTATCACGGCCAAGTGCGGACCAGTGGCATAACGGGTGGAACTACCCGACGGATTATCGGGGGTACACAATGTTTTTCATGTCTCTCAACTAAAGAAATGTTTAAAGGACCCGAAGATCAAGTGATTCCAGAAGTGGAAGAATTGCAACCAGACCTAACTTACCCAGAAGGTCCTATTCAGATACTGGATGAGAAGGAACGGGTTACCAGGAAACAGACGCTCAAGTCTTACAAGGTCCTGTGGAGCAATCACACGGAAGATGAAGCCACGTGGGAATCTGTAGAATTCTTTTGATCACACTACCCCGTGCTACTCCCAGTCCCCTAGGTACCTATGCCTACCCTGACCCTCTCCTTAAATCTTGGGACGCGATTTATTTTAGGGGGGATGGCTGTGACACCCCAGGTATCACCGCTTAATACGTCGACAAAATTTCAAACCCTAATAGTCAAATCAAGCACCTTGACGCATAGATCGACACTTAAAAGTAATAAGAAATGATGTTTAAAAACACTTCCAATAGCATGAACAAAAATTTTGATAAAGCATAGAACCCTTTTAATAAAATCAGGGCAGTTTCACCAACAGTAGAAAAATCCTTCTTTAAACAAGAAAGGATCCACACCCCAATTTGAAATCCATCCAAATTCTTGTATAACCCTAGCAATATTTTTGCATAACAATTACACTCACTTCAAAATGGAATTTTGGAGATTTATTCAGAATTTTTGGAAAAGATTTAAACCCCTTTAAAATTCACAAAATTAAGTTTATATTTGGGAATTCAAGAATTTTTAGAGACTGAATCAGAAATTGAACCTTAAATGGAAGTTGTTCCAAATAAATCTCTGAACACCGACAAAAATTTGCAAAATTTTTCAAGCTAGGGGAATATGAATTTCAATTGAATTCTTTTCAGGGGATTTGAATTAATAAAAAAAATTTGAATTTGAAGGCCGGCCGTCGCGGCGGCCAATACGGCGCGCCGCAGCGGCGCAGCGCGCCGAGCCGAGCACCTGCCGGCCCTGCTCTGCGCCGAGCTTCTCCCCGCCGGGAATCCCGCGCCAGGGCTCTCTCCTCTCCTCTCCCCTTTCTCTCTCCCCGCGAGCCTTTCCCCACTGCGGCACGCCACCACTGGCGCACGGCGCCGCCCAAGCCTGCCGCTCGCCACCCTTCTCTCTCTCTCTGTCCCCCTCCCCCAATGGCATGATCCGACAAGAATCTTGGCCAAGATATTTTCCTTTTCTCTACTCCTTCCTCTCTCTCCCTCCCTCACTGCTGCACCGATTTTTACTCCTCCCCGGGGCGCACTCTACCCCCCTTTTCTCCCCAATTCTCGGTCGCTCTGTCAATTCTCCTCGCTCCCTCTCTCCCGACGCATGATAAAGTCGACCGAGTCTCCTCCCACGTTCCCTGTCCCTATCTCACTCACATCGCAGCACCCTATCCCTCTCCCTCTCCCTTCTTCCTCTGTCCCGCGCACGCTCCACCATTGCCGCCAAGACGCGCTCCGTCGACAGCAAGTCTCGGTGAGTATTCCTCGCTGTTATCGTGTTGCCGGTCGTCTCCGAGGCACGTAGTTAGTGTAGGATCAAGCCCTGAGCCTTGCCGTGCACTGCCGCGCCGCCGCGAGTTCGCCGAAGGTCTCACGGTGCCGCCACCCGCCGCATGAAGCATTGCGGTGGTCGCCGCCGGTCACCGACCTTCCCTGGGGTAACCCCACGCCACGTGCAAGCCGTAGACACCCTCCTCCGCTCTCCCCCACCGCCGGCGACCACTCTCCCGCCGGGAATTTCTCGCCGGATCCCTGCCGGAGTCCTCCGCTGTTTTTGCCCTGATTCAATTAAATTTTCATTTTCCTATTAAATTGATCAAAAATGCAAAGTGTCTAACAAATCTAGGAAAACTCCAAAATTCCAAACCAAAATTTGTTAGAACCCTCATGAAACGAACTAATTTTTGGTTAAAACACCTTTTCAAAAATGTTGACGGAATTCCTCGAATAATTAGATTACCCTTTTCTGTTTCTGAATTTTAGTTTAAGTTCCAGAGGATTGCTAGGGCTAAAACTTGAACCATAATTGCAACATGATAGTATATATCTTCTAAAAATTTCTTGGAATTTTACAACCACAAAGTGTTATAGATCTCATTAAAAATACTCTAAACTACCAATTTTAATTGTCATTTTCTAAAATACATTATTAAACTCATCCAAAAATCTAAACCCTAAAGCAAAACTTTATTATTGGTGCTCCTAGGTGTCTACATCAAATTTCATGATTTTACTCTAGGGTTTATTATTTATTTCTGATTTTATAATTTTAAATAACAGAAAGTTTGCTGAATTTTTATAAAATCTAAAAAATTCATCTTGGCTTCAACCAAATTTCAAATTCATATTTCAGAGAGTGCTATCAACTAAAAATAAACTCATGATATAATTTAAAAGTTTCATTTTAACCCTAGTTTGAATAACGGCAAACTTAAATGAATTTTATGAAATCTAGAAAAATTCAGTGGGACCTCAAGTAAATTTTAAAACTCCTACTTCAGAGAACTCTGTCAATGAAAAATGGTTTCCTGGTGAGGAGAGAAGTTCACTTGAACCCCACTCATTAAGGGTAAAGCCTCTTAATAAAACGTCAAAGTCAAAAGTCAGGGTTAACCCTAACCTCTAAATATCGCCCATGGAAACCCTGTAATATTCTTTGATGAAAGCATCATGTTATCTTTTAATTTGACTCATCGTGTTCATATTGCATCATGTAGACATCGAAGAGAACGCCGTAGCTGACAACCCCAAGTCCTCAATCCCCGCCAAAGTCGTCATCACAAGCGAAGTAGGAGAACCAGGCAAGCTCCGTTGCACAACCAAGTTTTAACTTTTCTTTTATAACTATGTGTCGCGTTTGTACATTAAGTTTCTAGGAGTTGATTGAAAACCTAGTTGTATTTGTTTCCATAAGAAACCCTATCAGTAGCTGGTATAGATGACCATTTAGTATGCGATGCTTAGCAAGTACTTGCCGGTAGAAGTCGAGCAGAGTGGACGCTGCTTGCGACTGCTAGGATATTGATTGAAACTATCACATGAGACATATGACGCATGGTTTTGGATGAGTAAGGAAGGATAAAACTGGAGGGTCAAACAGGGTACCAAGTAGGTCAGCGACTGGACTGGGTCCAGGGTGACCGTAGTCTTGTCTGATCCGTGTGGTCCGAGTCTGATTGAGCTTTGAATGTACCAATCGTATGCTGAGTATAATGGGGCCCAGTAAACCTATGTAGCCTAGTGATTGCAAAGTCAAACCTGTCCTACGGTGCCTGAATCGGAGGCGATCTGGGGTGGGCAGTGTGGGAACTCCACAGAAACCGTCTGGGACGTGTGTTCTGGTGGGATGCGGCGCTGTTAAGGTAGGCGTAGGAGGGAATTAACTTTGCAGGATCTGGCGTGAATGGTTGCCACGTGCGGTCTGGGACGCGCCCGTGTCGTATGATTAGGTTTCCCCCTGCAGGGTATAAAAATCGTTTCGAACCGCTGTCACTCCCAGTTTGTGAGTATGCTCGTGAAATGCACCACATTACAATTAAGGAAGTTAAGATACAATGATGAGGATGATTATTATTGTATGTTACATTACTCCAGTTATGATGGATTAGATTAGTGCCAACTAAAGCTACCTTTCTAATCACTTAACCTGGGCTAAAATTTGACTAGAACAGTTTAGGTATTGCAAGTCCGTTTTGCAAGGTAAACCCTCCCTGAGTCAACCAGCATGTCTAGGTGTCGGCTGTAGTCAACCAGTTTGACGGGTCAGCCTTGTTGAGCTTCTTAGAAGCTCAAGCTTTGCGAATACGTGGTTTTCAGGCACCGACGTGCATACCCAGGACGAGAGCATCCAATGGGAGGAATCTCGTCCAGAGGTCGAGAACCTCCAGTGGAAGCTCTACGAATCGCCGCGGTAATCTTGAAGTGGCTAGTAGCATGAGGCCACTGGGCACGGTTCATGCTTTTGCTTTATCATGAGAGTCGGAGTCTGTATTCGTCTAGTCTTCCGCTGTAATCGTGATTTGAAAACTCTATTTCGTACTCTGAATTATTGTAAGACTAAAATTTCAATCTATGAAACCATGTTGTATAAATTTCTCTTATCCTGTAAAAGAATATTGTTTATCCTGCCTGTGCTGTACCATATGTATGCTCGCTTCGCCGAGCATTGCCCAACAGGATCCTGGCGAGATGCAGGATCCGTCCTGTACTGAGTTTCTAGGGCGGGTCCGCGTTACGTACCAATCTCAAAATGGCTCTGATAACAAAGCTGAGGCGACCCATCCCCGAACCCAGAGACGGCTCGTCTAATCCAGGATCCTTTCTGCGCGATACTCGGTGAATCGAGTATTCACATGTTACACCGTAGGCCGAGAAAACAACATAATTTACAAGACGAGAGAAAATGATTACAATCTTGGTTCATTACAGAAATCTTAAAAACAGAGTACGGCGTACAACTATCAAATATGAGTTTAGCGGAAGCATAAGACACGATATAGACTCCGACTCTCGTAGACTAAGAAAAAGCATGTGTCTTTGTGACACCCCGCAATAATCTAGCTAAATCAAATTATTAAACAAGTTCCGTGGTGCAAAAAAAATAAAGGGGCTAGAAAGTTCCATCTATTTAATGAAGCTAGAGGAAGCTAAGTAAATCACACCTAATTCACCAAAATTAAGATGAATTAAAAAAACTTCTTTTCTTTTAAATTGCTAATTGATTAGGTTGGCAGTAAGTTGAAAAAAAAAAAGAACACAAAAACCTTTCATGTAAACGGATGAAAGAAAAATAAATGGCCGGATAAGGTCGAACTCTCATGAATAACCTAATCGAAGCCCTAACCATCGGAAGGATTAAATAACAAAGAGGCGAGCGATTAACAAAGGGCTTCAAATTTGCAAGTAACAATTCAAATTCAAATCTTAGTCTCCCCATTTCAAACAATTCCATCTTTTAGTGAAGTCTCTTAGGTGAAAGGGAGATTCAACTTATTTTCTATGACTTGAGGAGAAATAATTTCCAAAAATTCATTTCTCTCTCTCTCCCTCTCCTTTTTCCTTTTTCTCTTTTCTTTCCCTCCGTTTCTCTTTTCCTTCCTTCTCTCTCTGCCGGCGTCGGCCGAGCGCTGTTCCCACGTCGCCCCGTCCTTCTTCCCTCGGCCGGCAAGCAACTGCGCCATGCTGCTCCATCGCCCAGCGCCGAGAGAGAGAACGGAGCAGCATAGCGCGACGTGCGCCTTGAATGCCTCCCGCGCGCACCGCTGCCCCACCCGTCCGGCCGCCTACTCCTCCGGTACGAACGCCGTCCGTCGACCATCACTGCCATGCACGCGCGTCAATCTTTCCCGGGCGGCTCACACTTCTTATTTCCCCGCCGGCTCTTTCTTCCTTCCTCCTTTCCCCTTCCTTTTTCTTCCTCCTCCCTCCACAGCGCCGCTCCAATTTCTTCCCTTCTTTCTGCTCGGTGCACCGCTCGCCATTGCAGCCGAGAGGGTCGCGCGGTGAGCCACTGCTCCGGCCGTCCCCGATCCTCTCCACCGTACCCAACTTCCTTCCCTCACTCTAGCACAGCTCCTGGTCCAGCAAGCCCCCGTCCGGTTGCTTCCTCCACCCGGAACGCCCCCAGCCCTTCTCCCTGGCCGAGTACACCACCGCCAACCGACGATCCCCAAATTCCTCCTCGCGGTACCACCATACAGCAATCCCTTCCTCCGGCTCCTCCCTATTGTCCTTGCGTTTGTTTTTGACAAGGTTTCGTCCACAGCGGCTCACCGATGACGACGAATTCGTCGCGCCACTGGCGGACCATCATGTGCAACCACTCGAGCTCACCGTCGACTTCGGTCTTCCGGCCACCCGCACAATCTCCAACTCCATCAAACAGAATCCCCACGCCACGGTGAGCCTTCTAGACCGCCTAACCCCCACCCTCCAACGCTTCTCCGGCGAGTTTCTCGTCGGACTTTGGGCGCCGCCGCCGCTCCTCGCTGCCGGCCATGCTCCGGCCGTCCTCAGAGGGCAAGCCCGGTACCAATGGGTAGAGGAGCGTGAGCCGAGCGCGTGGGGCACAACCACGGCCGCCGCCGGCGATACTCAAGCGAGAACTGCCCACGAGCGCCGTCGGGAGGCTGCCCTAGCGCTGCTCCCCTGTTTACTCTCGCTGACAGGCGAGCCCGGCTTCCTCCCTATTTAATCAAATTCCAGAAAGTCACCAGAAATTGTAAAATTCATAGAAAATAGAATGCTGCTCTAAAAATAGCAAACCAAAATTTGTTCGAAACCTCATGAAAAGGACTAATTTTCTGTTAAAGCACTTTTTTAGAAAATGACCAACAAGTTTCAGAAATAATTAGAATACTATTTTATTTTTTTGAATTTTAGTTTAAATTATAGAATAGTGCTAAGGCTAATATTTGACCTACAAGTACATCATGACCGTGGACACCTTCTGGAATTTTATGAGGATTTTAGGACCACAAAGTTGCATATAACACTCCAACAATGCTCCAATCTGCCTAGTAAAATATCATTTTCTAAAGTGCATTGTACAAGTCATCCAAAAGGTTAGATCCAAAATAAAAGTTTTAGCTTTGGCTCTCATGAGGGACCCCATAAAATTTCATAATTTTACTCTAAGGTTTACTATTGAGTTCTGATTTTATAAAATTTAATAACGGAAACTTTGATGAATTTTTATAAAATCTAGAAAATGCGTCTAGGCCTCAACCAAAGTTCAAAATGCATATTTCAGAGAGTAGCATCAATTAGAAATGATCTTGAGGTAAAATTAAAATTTTCATTTTAACCCTAGGTTAATAGTTGTGGTTATTAAATGATTAATACTCACAGAAAAGTATCGATCTAACCCTAATTACTAACGTCGAAATACTAGTTAATCTTTAATAAAGACATTATGAGTCTTTCATTAAACTTATCACAATCTTACTGCATTTTCATCATATAGGAACCGACCCGGAATTTCCAACGAGGAACGAGGTTCCGGGGGAGGCACCCATAGGAACTAACTTCTCGCTTGAGTGCGCTGACTTTTCTGTAGATTAAGGCAAGCCCCGGTGCACACCTATGTTTTACAAATTTTCTGTTTACCACTATGTGTCTAGGGTTGCTTGTGCATTAAGTTTCAAGGAAATTACCGTGAAAACCTAGTTGCATGACTTGGTAGGTTTTCCCTATGGGGTAGCTTTATTAGAGCCATCGTGATAAAATGCTAAGCTTTAAGGGTAGGAAACGGTAGAATATGAGTAGTAGGGAGACTACTCATATTTGCTCAAAGAAACAATTTCGAGGAATGGAAGTTAACGATTGAATAAAACTGGAAACTTTATCGGGTGCGGTTGCATTGGTCAAGTTTGAGTTGTGTACCGAGTGCATACTGGTAAATGGGACCAGAAAACCGACGTAGCTCATTGTGCTTTGTTGGACAATTGGCTATCTCTCTTTCCGGGTGAATGGACCGTCAGGGTGGATGAATTCGCATTTTGTTTTCTTGGGCTCGTGCTAGTGGGAAAGGCTTGGAGCCATACAGGGATGCAGGGCATCGCCTGGAGGACCATGTCCTTGGAGAGATGGATGTTGGGCCAACTCTGTCACGATGTTGCGAAAGGTGGCCACGTGTGACTCCTTCGAGTGCGCACGTGTCATGTCATTCGGGTTTCTCCTACAGGATGTAAATCAATTATAATTGCCGTTTCTCATGGTCAAGAGTACCACTTGCTCCTTTCCGCCACAACGATATGTAACTAGTGGATTAATGATGAAAGTGGTTGTTTTCACCCTGATTGGTTGTGTTGAACTCTTGATTGTTTAGAATAGTGGCACACTTAGTAAATTCATAGCAACTCCTGTTAACTTGGCTAAAATTGGAATAGACTATTAGCGCTGTTTTCGCAATACCCGATCAACTTCCACCAATACAACCTGCATTCTAGGAGTCAGTCATTAGATGGCCATGTTGACGGGTAAGTCTTGCTGAGTATTAGTTGCTCAGGCTTTGTGCCTTTGTTGTTTTGCTTGCAGGATCCTTCTTGGTCTTGAAGAATGAGCATGTCTTGTGCGGACATGCTTGTTATAGGATTGCTGATCGTCGAGTTGTAACTAACGCTTCTGCAGTATCAAATCCGAGTTTTCAAACTACGCTTCCGCACTTAAATGATTTGAACCAATGATGTAATATTAAGAATTTATGTACCCTTTAAATCATGTTTTGCGTGTCCTTTCTAATCATTGTACTGTATAGTCGCTTGCTTCGTCAAGTGACACCCCAAATGATCCTGGATGAGCAACCGTACGATTTTATCGGACGGGGTTACGACACGTGGTATCAGAGTTCTTTGGGGATTAGTACTCTAATTAACGAGGCTTATTTTAAAAACTGCGTTACGGTGAGGCACGATATAGAAAAGCCCATATTAGAAGTTATAGTTAGGAAGGTGGCAATGCTAACTTTGCATTCATGCATTTTACTTTGGGTTGATTTATATTTATGTAATGACGCACCAACGAACTACGCGGAGGTATGTGTTACATAATTGCAACGACGCACCAACGAACTACAACGAAGGTACAGAGTCCTACCGTGGGATAATATTCACGATCGCTTGATGTTCGCGTTGCCGGTTTACCCATCTTGCCTGAGATGCTTTTCATGGCCGCTAACGGCAAGGCGTTACTGGTTGCCACCGGTTGCCATGAGTCGTGACTATCATGGCCATATTGCATACCTGTTCTGTGATGTGATTTTCTGCAGGTACACTAACTATCGTTAGACCGTGTAGAAAATGATTTGTCTCGAGAGAACGAATAGTGCCACCGAGGATGCCGGATTAGGGTTTTCTTTTTTGGTGAGGACGAATAGGTCGTGGCATTCTTTCATTTTGCATGTGTACTAAAATTCACCTCACTAAAAAGTTCAACTCCGTGATTCTAATAAGAACCTGTGAAACAGATGCAACTAGAGAATCAACTCCTAGAAACTTAAATGCACAATCAGGACACATAGTTATAAAAGAAAAACGTTAAAAACTTGGTTGTGCACCGCGGCTTGCATGGATCTCCTGCTTCATCGGTGATGACGACTTTGGCAGAGATTGAGGACTTTGAATTGTCAGGTACGGCATTCTCTTCAATGTCTACTTGATGCAACACGAATACGATGAGTCGAATTAAAAGATAACACAATGCTTTCATCAAAGAATATTATAGTGTTTCCATCGTCGACGCTTAGAGGTTAGGGTTAACCCTAATTCCCCGACTTCGTTATTTTATTAAAGTCTTTACCTTCTGAATGTGGCCTAAAGTGAAACTTGTTACTTTTTTGGGGGATGATTTTTAGTTGGCAATGTTCTCTGAAATAGGAATTTCTTCGAGTCTATAAATATTTAGTAAAAGCTACTGTTATTCAAATTAGGGTTAAAATGAAACTTCAAATTATATCCTGAGTTTATTTTTAGTTGATAGTATTCTCTGGAATATGAATTTTGAAATTTGGTTGAGGCCAAGATGAATTTTCTAGATTTTATAAAAATTCAGCAAATTTTCTATTATTTAAAATTATAAAATCAGAAATAAATACTAAACCCTAGAGTAAAATCATGAAATTTGATGTAGACACCTATAAGCACCAAATCTAAAGTTTTGCTTTAGGATTTAGATTTTTGGATGACTTTCATAATGTATTTTAGAAAATGATAAATTAATTTGATAATTTTTAGAGTATCTTTAATGAGATGTACGCTATCATGTTGCACTTATGGTTCAAGTTTTAGCCCTTGTACTTCTCTAGAACACCAATTAAGATTCAAAAACAGAAAAGGTTCATCTAATTATTCCAGAAATTCCTTAAATGTTTTTGAAATGTGTTTTAACAGAAAATTAGTTCTTTTTATGAGGACTCTAACAAATTTTTTTTTGGAATTTTTGGAGTTTTCCTTGATTTATTAGACACTTTATAAGTTTGATCAATTAATAGTTAATTTGAAATTTAAATGAATAAAAGCGACAGAACAAGGGAAGGGCGGCGGTGAGCTCCGGCAAGGCTCCGGCAAGGCCGTGGCGGCGCGGTGGTGCACGGCGGTGCTCGAGGCTTGATCCTACACCACCTACTCATGTCCAGGGAACTGGGCCGTATAAAACCCTTGTCCAGCAATTCTTTCAACTGTATCTTCAACTCTGCTAGTTCTTTTGGTGCCATCTTGTATGGTCTGCAGGAGATCAGGGTTGTGCCTGGCTGTAGGTCAATCTGGAATTCCACCTCCCTGTCTGGGGGTAAGCCAGGTAACGTCCTCTGGAAATACATCTAGGAATCCCCTAACCACTGGTATCTCATCCAGACTCTTCCTGACAACATGGTAGATTTGCTTGGGGGTAGATCTAGGGTGATCTAGGTTTATAGAAACAGATCTGTGAAGTGGGGAGGTTAGGCGGACTACACTGTTAGCAATATCAAGGAGGGCATTTTGGTGTTTCATCCATTTCATATCAATGATAATATCGATGCCCTGCCCGTCTAGGATTATGAATGAGGTAGGATAGGTGTGACCTTCTAGATTTAGTGGTGTCTCCCATAAGCCATAGTTTGATAAGATGTTTCCCCCAGGCGATTTTATGACGAATGGCGGCTCTAGAGGAACTGTAACTAGGCTTTTACCCTTAATAAAGTTTTTACTGATAAAGTTGTGTGTGGCACCGGAATCAAATAGAACAAATGCGGAATGGGTAGATAGCGAGAACATACCCGCTAGCACAGTCTCTCCTTCGGCTATCTCTTCGGTCTTGGTGTAGTTCACTCAACCGGTCCTGGGGTTCTTCTGGCCTCTCTGTTGGCCCTGCCCTTGGTTGGCCTGCTGGTTGCCTCTGGTGTGCTGGTTCGAGGGACACTCGCGAGTGAATGTCCTGGTTGCCCGCATGTGAAGCACGGGGTTCCTGGTCCAGGACGGGCGCCCTGTTGAGGTGAGCGGACACCCTGGTTCCTCTGCGGTGGTGGTGGTGCACGGTAGCCAGCCTGTGGCTGATTCTGCGGGGGCCGGTAAGGCTGCTGCGGAGGACGGAATGACGGAGCCTGTGGCGGAGTCGCTCTATATCTCCTACCATCTGGTGCTGTGTACACCAAACGGTACTTCGGTGGCGGAGCATTTGATGGCCCACCGCTGACTCGCTTCTTCTCCCGTTGCTCTTTTTCCAGGTATTCCTCAGCGATGAGGGCGTTGCTCATGAACTCATTGAATGAGCCCCCTTGATTCAGGGCCAGACGACCCTGGAGTGGGATGTTCAGCCCTTCCATGAAACGGTGTTTCCGTTTCGCATCCGTGTCAACCTGCTCTGGAGCATATAGAGCAAGTTGGTTGAACACACGGGAGTAGTCATGCACCGAGCAGTTGCCTTGTGTTAAGGCCATGAACTCCTTGACCTTCCTTTGCATCAGTCCTACGGGGATGTGATGGGCGCGGAACGCTTCCCAGAACTGCGTCCATGGCACCGGGGTGTTTGCTGGGAGGGTGGCCAGGTAGTTAGCCCACCAGGCACCGGCATGCCCCTGAAGCATTTGGGCAGCGAAGAGGGTCTTCTGTGTCTCCGTGCAATAGAGTAGCCCAAATTTGGCCTCGATGGTACGAAGCCAGTGATCCGCTTCCATCGGTTCCGTGCATCTTTAAACTTTAGGGGATGCGTGGCCAGGAAGTCAGCATAAGTGCTGTCCTGGTTTTGGTTCCTAGCGCCTCGATTTGAGCCACCATTCTCCAGTATGGCCCGCAGCATTTCCTGAGTCTGTTGGCTGCTCTGCAGCATGGCCGCCATAGCCGCGGCCAAGGTTGGCTCAGCTGGTGGGGGTGGCGGGTTGGAGCTTTCCGCATCCTGTCGTCCAGCCCTTGTGTTCACCATGCTGAAAAATTGAAAAGGGGTCCCCATTAGGGCAGTTCATTCCATGACCATATCTCGACATATGCAAAATAATGTCATAATGCACGGCACGGATAACTCCTCAAAACAAGCTTCATTCATTCCCAAAATGATGATAGTACATTAGTTCCATAAACTCCTTAGACTGTCATACCACTGATTCTAACATCCACAAGGTTACACCGTTACTACGGTAGACCAACGAGAACACACCACTAAACACTATGACAGGCACAACGCACTCCTTAAGCCAATCATCTAGATAAACTAGATGTTGTGAAATCATCTTTGGTCTACTCCTTCTCGGGTTCTGGGTCCAAAGCATCGGGATCCGATACCTCCGACTCCAGGGCATCATCGTTCGCAGGAGGCGGCTGCTGTGCCTCTAAGAGTCCCTCTATCTGATGCTGCACGTGATGGTTTTCATGTGCGAGGTCCTCAGCCATCTGCACCACATTACCCCTGATTATGTAAAGCTGGTGAATGTATTGCAGCATGATGTTGCAATCATTCTCCCGAGCATGAATCTGAGCAGTCCTGATCTCAGAGACTGCCTCCAACTCCGCAATGCTCGTAGCTCAGGCGTCGCAACGAGCACGCAGTTCATTGTTCCTGCTCTCCAAGCTCTTAATCTTCTCCTAGAGTTGGGCTATCTCCTCATGAGCCCATCCTAGAGCCTGGCGGTCCAACTGAGCAGCGAGAACGGTATCCTCATGCAGGTTGAGTATTGCCAAGCTCAACGTGAACAATGGAGTCACGTGGTCTTTCTCCCCCTTGAGGGTCTTGACCTGGGCGTTCTTGACATTGCGGCGCCAGGTACTGTCGACCTGGTCCCGTATCGGGAACATCGCCGCTGGCTGGTCTGCCAGGTCCTCTATGTGTCTCTCGCAAAGCCTCAACAGAGCCTGGTGTGCTGCTCACTCGATCGCCTCAGTTTTGTTCGAACCAAAAGTAGTGAGGGTCCAAGTCTCTCCATTGGATTGTCGAGGGTGCTTGGGTAGCGTAATTGTGACTGAGCAGCGTGGTAGGTCATTCTGTCTAAACTCCCAGATCTGAAACCAAGGAGTCTTTGCATAACCCAACGACTGCAAGGTCTGGTGGAGTATCTCCACAAATCCCCTACGTCCCGATTTCGTGGTGACGCGGATAGGGGTGGAGTCCTTAAGATCGAACTTCGCGGGTCCCTGCTCGATTATCTTATCAGCCATCTGCATCACAGAGATGAATAATATTTTATTAATCAGAAATCACATGTTGACATATAGTTCAAGGCATGCAAAATCTTCCGATATGAAAATATTCTCATCCCTGCGTAAAAGTGTGATGCAAGATTGTTACTGACGTGGCTAGGCTAGTGACAACCAATTTACCCAAGGTGCTCTACCATCTAAGTTGACCTATCAAGGAGACAATCTTCCCATCGAGGAAGGTACTTGTAAAAAGGCTCAATTGTTTACTAGGGTTCTACCAAGACTCGGTTGGTGCCACGTAATCTCTAAGGGAGGAAGGTATCCAGGTTGACTTTTTATTTGCTAAATGTGTTATAGCCATTATTAGTGGAATTTCTGCTCCTGGATGGTTTAGTGTAAGTTTGAAGAATTTTACAATTTCATCATGCAATGCAATCCTGCCTCGGCCTATACGTCCTCACAAAAGTAAGAAGAATATACATTTAGGCGGTGACAGATTCGCACTCAAGTTAGACGCTGCTACACATTTCTTATGATACCGAGGTTAGTGTACCTGCAGAAGATAACATCACAGGCAGTTGTAATATAATATATACTCCAAGTAAAGACAACAACCCATATCATTGCCACATGGGTCGCCCCGAGTAGGTCACGTACGGGGATCACGTGTCCGACCTTCACTGCGCGGCGATAGACTGCACTTTACCTTAGGCAGCGGAGGTATGAGAGTGTTTTGTAAGACCTAAGTCGTGAGGAACAAACTCATCTCTTGTGTGCCAATGACACAAGATGCCACTGTTGCGAAGGTCTGCAGTCGCAACAGTTCCATAACCAACACCTCGTACGGTAGAGGTCCGCTTTTCTCCCTAAACGGTAAGGGGGTGTACTATGTTACATGAACATAATACCTCCTTCCATACCTTCACGGTATGGAACGCTACTGTTGCTGATGCAACAGGGATTTCTCAACCTTTCACCGCAGTCGAGCGGTGTACCTCACCTCGCTTACCTGAGCGTAGGTGCGTCGTTTACAGAAATGTAAATCTAATCTGGGTTTAGTTAGCTCTTGCTCTAGGTTAGCTTGCCACCTGATAACCTATTACCTAATAGGGCTCGTACCACACTCATACATAAATTTCGAAAACATGCCTTTAAATGTCGTACCACTTCCCAACACAGCTCTGATACCAACCTGACGCGGACCCGCCCTAGAAAACTCAATCCAGGACGGATACCGCATCTCGCCAGGATCCTGTTGGGCAATGCTAGGCGAAGCGAGCATACACATGGTACAACACAGGCAGGATAAACAGCATTCTTTTACAAGATAAGAGAATTTAATACATCATTGTTGCATAAATGAAAATTTTAAGTCTTACAACAATGTCAGAGTATGAAGTAGAGTTTTGAAAACACAATTACAGCGGAAGACTAAGACAAGTACATACTCCAACTCTAATGGTAGAGCAAAAGCATGAACCGTGCTCAGTGGCATCATGCTACTAGCCACTTCAAGATTTACTGCGGCGATTCGCAAAGCTCCCACTGGAGGTTCCCGACCTCATGGCGGGATTCTTCCCACTGGATGCTCTCATCCTGGGTATGCATGTCGGCACTTGAAAAACCATGTATTCGCGAAGCGTGAGCTTCTAAGAAGCTCAACAAGGCTAACCCATCAAATTGGCTGACTACAGCCGACACCTAGACATGCTGGCGGACTCAGGGTGGGTTTACCTTGCAAAACGGACTCGCATAACTTGAACTATTCTTGGTCAAATTGTAGCGCAGGTTAAGTGATTAGAATGGTAACTTTAGTTGGCACTGATCTAATCAACATGACTGAAGTAACATACAATAATAATCATCATAACTTCATCCTCATCATTGTATCTCAACTTTCTTAATTGTAATGTAATGTGGTGCGTTTCATGAGTGAACTCACAACTGGGAGCGATAGCGGTTCGAAACGATTTTTATACCCTGTAGGGGGAAACCTAATCATACGACACGTGCGCGTCCCAGACCGCACGTGGCAACCGTTCACACCAGATCCTACAAAGTCCATTCCCTCCTACGCCTGCCTTAGCAACGCCGCATCCCACCAGAATACACATTCCAGACGGTTTCTATGGAGTTCCCACGCTGTCCACCCCAGATCGCCTCCGAATCAGACACCGTAGGACAGGTTCGACTTTGCAATCACTAGGCTACGTAGGTTTACTGGGCCCCATTATACCCAACATACGACTAGTACATTCAAAGCTCGATCAGACTTGGACCACACGGATCAGACAAGACTATGGTCACCCTGGACCCAGTCCAGTTGCCGACCTACTTGGTACCCTGTCTGACCCTCCAGTTTTATCTTTCCTTAACCATCCACAACCGAGTGTCAGAGAATTCATGTGAGATTTTCAATCAAAACCCTACCAATCGCGAGCAGCGTCCTCTCTGTTCGACTTCTACCGGTAAGGATAGCTAAGCATAGCACACTAATAAGGTCACCTATACCAATTACGGATAGGATTGCCTGTGGAAACAGATGCAACTAGGGTTTCAAACAACTCCTAGAAACTTAAATGCACAATCAGGACACATAGTTATAAAAGAAAAACATTAAAAACTTGGTTGTGCACCGGGGCTTGCCTGGATCTCCTGCTTCGTTGGTGATGACGACTTCGGCGGGGATTGAGGACTCTGGATTGTCGGCTATGGCATTCTCTTCGATGTCTATATGATGCAACACGAATACGATGAGTCGAATTAAAAGATAACACGATGCTTTCATCAAAGAATATTATAGTGTTTCCATCATCGATACTTAGAGGTTAGGGTTAACCCTAATTCCCCGACTTTGTTATTTTATTAAAGTCTCTACCTTCTGAATGTGGCCTAAAGCAAAACTTCTTACTTTTTTGGGGGATGATTTTTAGTTGGCAATGTTCTCTAAAATAGGAATTTTAAAAATTTGGTCGAAGTCAAGCTGGGTTTTTCTTCGAGTCTATAAATATTTAGTAAAAGCTACGGTTATTCAAATTAGGGTTAAAATGAAACTTTAAATTATATCCTAAGTTTATTTTTAGTTGATAGTATTCTCTGGAATATGAATTTTGAAACTTGGTTGAGGCCAAGATGAATTTTTTAGATTTTATAAAAATTCAGCAAAGTTTCTGTTATTTAAAATTATAAAAACAGAAATAAATACTAAACCCTAGAGTAAAATCATGAAATTTGATGTAGACACCTATGAGCACCAAATCTAAAGTTTTGCTTTAGGGCTTAGATTTTTGGATGACTTTCATAATGTATTTTAGAAAATGATAAATTCAATTGGTAGTTTTTAGAGTATCTTTAATGAGATGTACACTATCATGTTGCACTTATGGTTCAAGTTTTAGCCCTAGTACTTCTCTGTAACACCAATTAAAATTCAAAAACAGAAAAGGTTTATCTAATTATTCCAGAAATTCCTTGAACGTTTTTGAAAAAGTTTTTTAACAGAAAATTAGTTCTTTTTATGAGGACTCTAATAAAAGCGATAGAACAGGGAAAGGGCGGCGGTGAGCTCCGGCGAGGCTCTGGCAAGGCTGTGGCGGCGCGGTGGTGCACGACGGTGCTCGAAGCTTGATCCTACACCACCTACTGACCTCGGAGACGACCGGCAACACGACAATGGCAAAGATATCTCACCGGAGGATGGCTCTCACCGTGGAGGTCGACTGCGGCCTCGACAAGCTCTTGCTCCCGACGACCCGAGCTACGAAACAAACAATGGTGAGCTCGGGGAGCTATGCCAGAACACGACGATCTCGTTTGGCAAGAATTCGGGAGCTAGACGTGGCCGGAAGGGTGTACTCACCGAGCAAGCCCCTCGGGCGGCAATGGCGGGCGACGGCCGAGCGGAGGAAGAAGAAGGGAGAGAAAGGGGTGCGTCGGAGGAAGAAGGAGGGAGTGGGGGGAGGAAAACAGAGGGCTCGTGCGCACTTAAATTGCCGTGGAGCGGGAAGAGGCGGAGTGGTGGCAGGGTCGGCACCGGGGATTGGGGAGAAGGGGTGACGGTGGCGTGCCGGGGAGAAGAAGGAGCATGCGCGCCAGTGGGAGATAGAGAGAGAGAGCAGCGGAGAGTGAGGGAGAGTGAGGGAGGGACATTTGCCGAATCTTGGCAATTGAATACATCGCTCAAAAGGAGCCCCGGCCGGCGCCTGCTGGCGGCCGCGGCGATTGGCCGTTGGGGGCGGCGGCCGGTACTGTTTGATTCTTTTTTTTTTAATTTTCCTATTTATTGAAAACCTTGAACATAAATCAATTGAAACCCGCATGACCAGAACCTGAAAAATTTTGAAGATTTTTGTGGTTGCTCTGGTAATTATTAGGAACAACTTTCATTTAAGGTTCAAGCCCTAATTTGGTCTCTAAAATATCTTGAATTTCCAACCTGAAACAATTTTGTGTGAATTCTTGAGGGGCTTAAATCTTTTACAAAAATTCTGAATAATCTCCAACATTCCATTTTGAAGTGAACTTAATTGTTATGCTAAAATACTGCTAGGGTTGTATAAGAATCTGGATGGGTTTCTAAGTGGTTGGTGGAATTCTTTCCAGTTGAGAATTAATTTTGGCACTATGGTTGAAATCCCCTGATTTAATAAAATGTCCAAAAATTTCACCCAAACTTTTTATACAAGCTATTGGCAGTGTTTGAAACGTTATTTCTTATTAACTAAAGTGTTTATTTTGCTTCAAAGTGCATGATTTAAATATTAGGTTTACGTCTATTGTTGGATTATGCAGTGGCACCTAGGCGGCCGCCACGGCGGCCAATCCGCAGCGGCGCAGCAGGCCGAGCACCGGCCGGTGCTCCTTTTCACGGCGAGCTATCGAGTCCCCGCGTGAATCCCGCCTCGTTGCTCTTCTCCTCCTCTCTCTCCCTCGCCACCCTCTTTCTCCTCTGCGCCACGCCATCACCTGGCGCACGATACGCCACCGCCGCCGTTCCCCAATCCCCGGCGCGCAGCTCCACTCCCCCCCCCCTCTCTCCCAGCAATGCATTAAGGCGCCACCCAGCTCCTCCCACTTCCCACATTCTATTCTCCCTTGCAGTGACGTGCCCGGTCTCCCTTTCTTCTTCATCTGCTCCACGCGCGCGTCGCCATTTCCGCCCGGCGAGGTCACACGGTGAGCCCCATGTTCCGGCCAATTTCCGACCTTGTAACCTTGTCCAACCTCTCCCTCTCTCCCTTGCACAGCTCACGGTCCATCAAGCCCCTCTCCGGCACATCCGTTCGACGGGAACGCACCCTCACCGCCGACTGCCGAGACGCGCTCCGTCGCCGGCAACGCTCCGGTGAGAAATCCCTTTTGTTGTGGTGTTGCCAGCCATCTTCAGTGCGTGTAGAAGCTGTAGGGCAGAGTCTTGAACTCCGCCGTGCTCCGCCGTGCCACCGCGAGTTCGCCGGAGATCTCCCGAAGCAACCGCCCGCCGCCCGACCCGCTCCTCTCGCCGTCGCCGGTCGCCGTCGTGCTTCCAGAGTCCCCCACACCCTGCGCAAGCCCAGGGGACCCTCCCCGCAGCTCCTCGTCGCCGGCAAGGCCGCCACCGCGGAGCTCGCCGGAGGAATTCCTGTTGGCCGCCGCCCCCCTATTCATCCATTTGTTCCATTTAAAATTAAATTTTTCCTATTAGTTAGTCAATCTTGTAAAATATCTAGTAAACCAAGGAAAAATCCAAAAATGCCAAACCAAAATTTGTTGGAATCCTTGTGAAAAGCATTAATTTTCTGCTGAAACTTTTTCAGAAGCATTCATGGAACTTCCTAAATAATTAGGTGAACCTTTTCTGTTTTTGAATTTTAACTGGAGTTCCAGAACAGTGCCAGGCTGCAATTTGAACCAAAACTGCTCATGGTGGTGCGCAGCCCCTGTAATTTTCTCACGATTTAGTCTCAACAAATTCTATGCATGTCATTAAAAATACTCCAAACTACCAATTTAATTTATCATTTTCTAAAATATATTATGGAAGTCATCCAAAAATCGAAACCCTAAAGCAAAACTTTAGATTTGGTGCTCACTGATGTCTACATCAAGTTTCATGATTTTACACTCAGATTTAGTATTTAATTTTGATTTTATAAGTTTAAATAACAGAAACTTTGCTGAAATTTTATAAAATCTAGAAAATTCAACTTGACCTCAACCAAACTCCAAAATTTACAATCCAGAGAGCACTATCAACTGAAAATAAACTCATGATAGGATCAGAAGTTTCACTTTAGCCCCTAGTTTGAATAACAGCAGATTTTACTAAATTTTTATAAATCTAGGAAATTTAGTTTGACCTCAAACAAATTTTAAAAATTCTGATTTCAGAGAACACTATCAACTCAAAATAGTCTTCTGGTAAAAATGTGAGGTTTTCCCTTAGTTCCACACTCAATAAAATTAAATGCTTAAACATAATGCCGAAGTCGAATTATTAAGGTTAACCCTAAAACACCTAAGGGGGGTAATGATAAAAACACCATTTATTCTATGATGAAAACAACTTATTGCATTGTTTAATCATAACTCTTATCAATTCTCATTGCATCATGTAGACTCTGAAGCGAACGAGGTAGCTGTCGACCCGGAGTCGTCAATCCCCGCAGAAGCAGTCGACACCAACCCCAGAGAACCCGGCAAGCCCCGGTGCACAACCAAGTTTTAAGAGTTTTTCCTTTTAACAGTATGGGTCATGATTGTGCATTAGGTTTTCAGGAATTGATTGAAACCCTTGTTGCATCTGTTTTCCTTAGGAACCCTATCAATGTATTGGTATAGGTACCCTTGAGATTGTATGCTATGCTTAGATATAATTACCGGTAGAAGTCGAGCATAGTGGACGCTGCTTGCAACTGCTAGGAGTTGATTGAAACTTTCATAGGAAACATATGACACATGGCTATGGATGATTAAGGAAAGATAAAAGATTGAGGGTCAAACAGGGTACAAGTAGGTCCGTGACTGGTCCGGGACCAGGGTGACCGTAGTCTTGTCTGATCCGTGTGACATAGTTGAGCAAGTATTGAATGTACTGATCATATGCTGGGTATAATGGGGCCCAGTAAACCTACGTAGCCTAGTGATTGCAAAGTCGAACTAGCCTCTATGGTGTCTGATTTGGAGGAGATCTGGGGTGGGCAGTCGTGGAAACTCCACAAAAACCGTCCGGTACGTGTGTTCTGGTGGGATGCGGCGTTGCTAAGGCAGGCGTAGGAGGGAATTGACTTTACAGGACCTGGTGTGAACGGTTGCCACGTGCGGTCTGGGACGTGCACGTGTCGTATGATTAGGTTAACCCTGCAGAGGTATAAAAATTGGTTCGAATCGCTATCGCTCTCAGCTATGAGTTACTTGAACTCTCTGTCACATACATTAAGAGGATGAGTTCTAAGGGTGATGACTGACATATGATGATTATTATCTTGTGTTCTATTATGATAGCCTAGAACAGTGCAAACTAAAGTTATCATTTTAAACACTCAACCTGAGCTAAAACTTGACCAAGATTAGTTCAGGTAATGGGTCCTTTTTTGCAAGGTAAACCCACCCTGAGTCAGCCAGCATGTCTAGGTGTCAGCTGTAGTTAGCCAATTTGATGGGTCAGTCTTGTTGAGCTTCTTAGAAGCTAACGCTTTACAATTACATGGTTTTCAGGCATCGACGTGTATAACCAGGATGAGAGCATTCAGTGGGAAGAATCTCGTCCAGAGTTCGGGAACCTCCAGTCGGAGCGTTGCGAAAAGCCGCAGTAATGTTGTATGGCTAGTAGTATGGTGCCACTGGGCAAGGCCCATACTTTTGCTTACTTATGAGAATCGGAGTCTGTACCCCGTTGTCGCAACCCCGTCCGATAAAATCGTACGGTTGCTCATCCAAGATCATTCAGGGTGCCACTTGGCGAAGCAAGCGACCATACAGTACGATAATTAACAAGGACACGTAAAGCATGATTTAAAGGGTACATTAATTCTTAATATTACAATACTGGTTCAGATAATTTCAGTGCGGAAACATAGTTTGAAAACAAACGATAGTCAGCGGAAGCTAAATGATTACATCTCGACGATACAATTAAGCACGCCAGCCCACGGGTGCTTAATCTTCATAGGTCGGAGAAGCGGGAACCCACTCGAAGGTCCACTCCGAGGGTGCCTCCCCTTCCCAACCACCACAACCACACGAAGCATGGCTAGAAGAATCACCTGCAAAAATATTAATCCACAAAGCCTGAGCAACTAATACTCAGCAAGACTTACCCGTCAACGTGGCCATCTACTGACCGACTCCTAAAATGCAAGGTATAGGTGGAGGTTGATCGGGTCTTGCGAAAACAGCGCTAATATTCTATTCAAATTTTAGCCAGTTAACAATAGTCACCGTGAATTACTAAATGTGCCGCTATACTAAACAATCATGAATTCAATACAACGGACAGAGTATAATTATACAGATTCATCATATTCCACTATTTCCATATCGTTGCGGCAGAAAGGAGCAAGTGCTACTCTTAACCACGAGGAGTGGCAATTATAATTGATTTACATCCTGCAGGAGAAACCCGAATGACACGACACGTGCACACTCAACGGGAGTCACACGCGGCTACCTTTCGCAACATCGTGACAGTGTTGGCTCAACATCCATCCCTCCAAGGACATGGTCCTCCAGGCGCTGCCCTGCATCCCTGTACGGCCCCAAGCCTTTCCCACTAGCACATGCCCAAGAAAAACAGAAATGCGAATTCATCCACCATACTGGTCCGTTCACCCGGAAAAAGGGATGGCCAATTGTCCAACAAAGCACGGTGAGCTACATCGGTTTCCTGGTCCCATATACCAGTATGCACTCGGTACACACCTCAAACTTGACCAATGCAACCGCACCCGATAGGGTTCTCAAATCTTAATCTCCATTAAGGTCAACATATTGTTCGACTTTTCCTCTTGGAATAAACACGAGTGGTCTCCATACTACTCGGATACTACCGGATCCCTATCTCTTTAAGCGTTGCACACTATCGAGGGCTCTACCAATTTAATCCATAGGAAACCTAACCAGTCATGCAACTAGGGTTTCACGGCAATTTCCTCAAAACTTAATGCACAAACAATTCCTACACACATAGTGATAAAAGGAAAACTTGTAAAATATAGGTGTGCACCGGGGCTTGCCTTGGTTTGCAGAATACTCAGAGTACTCAAACAAGGAGTTAGTTCCTGCGGGTGCGTCTTCTGGATTCTCGTTCACTGGCGGAAGTTCCTGGTCGGTTCCTATATGACGAAAATGCAGCGAATGGTTTAATGAAGAGAGTCACAATGCTATTGTTAAATATCAACTAGTGTTTCCTTGCTAGGACTTAGGGTTAGATTGCGACCTTGTCGCAAGTATTAGTCGTTTATTAACTACGGCTATTTAACTAGGTTAAAAAATGACATTTTTAATTTCTTCTCAAGATTATTTTTAGTTGGTGGTACTCTCTGAGATATGAATTTTAAGCTTTGGTTGGGGCCTAGATGAATTTTCTAGATTTTATAAAAATTCAACAAAGTTTCTGTTATTGGGTTTTGTAAAATCAGAAACCATGTGTAAATCTTGGAGTAAAATTATGATATTTTATGGTGTTACTCCGGAGAACCAATTCTACAACTTTGCTTTTTGGGGTCTAACCTTTTTACTGGTTTCCACAATGTATTTTAGAAAAGGGTATTTTAATAGGCAGATTGGGGTATGGTGAAAGTAACATATACAACTTGGTGGTCCAAAAATCTCACTAAAATTACAGTAGATGTGTTCTGCCCTGAGGAACTCCTAGATAATATTTCAGACTTAGCACTGCTTTAGAATTTGAATTAAAATTCAAAAACCGAAAAGAGTATTTTAATTATTCCTGAAAATTTTTGGTCATTTCATAAAAAGTGTTTTAACAGAAATTTATTATTAGTCATGAGGTTTCTAAAAAGGTTTGGTTTGCTATTTTTGGATTAATATTTGATTTTATATGAATTTTACAACTCTGTAGATTTCTCTGGAATTTGAATTATTTGAATCGAACCCGGGCCCGCTGGTCAGTGACACCGAAACAGAGGGCGCGGCGCTAGGGTTAGCCCCGACGGCGCTCGCCGGCGGTTCTCGCCGGAGGAGACGTCGGCGGCGGCTTCCATGGTGTCCACCGTGCTCAGCGTGAGCCAGCGAGTTTATTTGATGACGGAGGGGTGACGGAGCTCACCGGAGTTACGCCGGAGACGGTGGCCCTGTTACGGCAATGGCGGCGGCAGTGTTCCGGTGGTTCGACGGTTGGTGGGTGTCGGGGTTGAGCACGATGAGCTGCACTGAAGGCCGGGGATGACGCTGGGCACGACGAGGATGGCTGAAAGTGGCCGGAAGATAGTCGTCGACGGTGAGGTGGCGGCTCGGCGGGTGCTCCGGCGATGTCGCGGTGGTTCCGTCACCGTTGCTTCACCAAAACCCGTGCGGTCAATTGAAATGGGATCAGGGTGACACGAGGGGCGTGCCGACGGAAGGAATTGAAGAATTTCTCACCGGTGATGAAGAATTCGACAGGGGGGCGGCAATGGCGATGCGGCGGCGCTCCGAGAGTGAATCGCCGGGGTTGCTCAGGTTTTCGGCTTTGGAACGGTCAATTGGGTGTGGGAGGGTGTTGTGGGTGATCTCGTGTGCAACGGAGGGGCTCGGTTTGATTGGAATCGAAGCGGGGCAGCCGGTCGACTTGGGAGCAGGGCGGCGGCAATGGCGCAGAGCAGAGGAAGAAGAAGAGAGAATGGGCGGGGTGAGACTAGTAGAGCGATGGAGGGAGCATAATAACGCACTGGGAGGTTGATCGTGCGCGTGCAGCACGGTGATGATGGCCGTCGGCTCCCCGTACGCGGCAGTTGGGCGGCGACAGAGAGGATCATGCTCGGGAATTCAATGGCGCTGCGGCGAGGGCGACGACGATTGGTCACTCCGGTACACGGGTAGCTCGCCGGACTGACGGGGCAGCGGCTCTCGCGGAAGGGAGTAATGGCGCGCGGCGGTTAGCCCTGGGCTACGGCGTAGGGTGGCGCTTCGGCGGGGAAGACGGCATGGGCGGCTCTGTTTCGGCAGCCGCTCGTACTGTGCATCGTCCGGCAACAGAGAAAAAGAAAGGAAGGCAGTACAGCAGAAAGGGAGGAAGGAGAAAGACTAGGGTAGCATTTTGGAAATTTGAATTTTTAATAGCATTTGAAACTCCACTAAAATGATTAATGGTTGATAAGCAAAGGAATTTAGAATCAATTTTTTTGAATTTGATATTTGCGCCTCTCGAACCCTTTTGTCTATTATTTGACATTCCGACCTAACTAGGGTTTTGGCTGAGTAAATTTCGAAATTTGAACGATCGTTTTCACTAACTTGATTTCTAAATACTCTAAACGCCTTGTGAAATGGTGGAATGGTTAGAAATAACAAGGATTTAAATTTTTAAATTTTGGATTGCTACTGCATATATGATTTTCTTTATTAGTCGCTAGTCTTTTCTTCTACTATTTAATTCCCGACAACTTAATTAAGTGACAATGAACAATTTTTAATTCTTTACTTTGGCGCCGTAAACGTGCTTATTTATCGGAGTGATCGAGTTTAACTTTTGAGGTGTCATAGCCCTCCCCCCTTAAGAAAATCTCGTCCCGAGATTTCGAAAAGAACGATACGATGAAGGAATTTGTGGATTACCTTAAGATAGGTGCCATAAACTGAGGAAATTTAGATTGTAGGAATTCTTCGCTCTCCCATGTGGCCTCGTCTTCGGTGTGATTTGCCCACTGCACCTTATAGAATTTTATGGTTTTCCTCCGAGTCGCACGATCCTTTTGATCGAGTATTTTGATCGGCATTTCCGGGTAGGTGAGATCATCTTGGATTATTCCCAAGACTGCCTTTTCTACAAATAAAAATCCGTCCCGAGGACATTCCCAAGACTGCCTTTTCTACAAGGTATGGCCTCTACGAATACCTTGTCATGTCCTTCGGTTTGACCAATGCTCCAGCCCACTTCATGTATCTGATGAATTCCGTTTTCATGCCCGAGCTGGACAAATTCGTCGTGGTCTTCATCGACGACATCCTTATTTACTCCAAGTCGGAGGAAGAACATGCGGGGCATCTTTGTGTTGTTCTCCAGAGACTGAGGGAACATAAACTGTACGCCAAATTCAGCAAATGTGACTTTTGGTTGAAGGAGGTGCAGTTCCTTGGTCATGTGATCTCCGCCGAAGGCATCTCTGTCGATCCAAGCAAGGTGAAAGATGTGCTTGATTGGAAAACCCCAAAGTGTGTCAAGGATATTCGCAGCTTCCTTGGGCTTGCTGGATATTATCGACGGTTCGTTCCGAACTTTTCGAAGATCTCCAAGCCTATGACAGAACTGCTTCACAAAGGGGTCGCTTTCTATTGGGGTGATTCTTGTGATGAGGCTTTTCGAACTCTCAAGAAACACTTAACCACGGCCCCAGTATTGGCTCAGCCGGACAGCACTAAGCCATTTGATGTCTATTGTGATGCTTCTGGCACTGGTATAGGGTGTGTATTAATGCAAGATGGACGTGTCATTGCCTACGGGTCACGACAACTGCGGCGTCATGAGCTTAACTACCCCACTCATGATCTAGAGCTCGCCGCGGTAGTTCATGCCTTGAAGATATGGTGGCATTATCTCATGGGAAATCTTGTACGTCTGTACACGGATCACAAAAGTTTGAAGTATATCTTTACTCAAAGTGATCTGAACATGAGGCAGCGAAGGTGGTTAGAGTTGATCAAGGATTATGAATTGGAAATTCATTACCATCCGGGCAAAGCAAATGTGGTTGCCGATGCCCTCAGTCGCAAAGCCTGCTATAATCCTAGTACACTTCAAAATCTTGCCATAGCGTCCTGTTGCAATCCAGACGAGCCTAGTCTCCGTGTCATTCCCCATGGAACCTTGTATAATTTGGCTCTTGTCCCTACTCTCCGAGAAGAAGTGGTGGCTGCACAAAAGGTTGATAAGGACATGGAGAAAATTCGCGCTCGAATAGGCAGTGACAAGATGAAGTGTTTTCGCCTTGATGAAGAAGGTGTTCTTTGGTTCAACGACCGCCTCGTCGTACCAAAGAATTTTGAGCTGCGGAAGAAAATTATGGATGAAGCGCATCTCTCCAAGTACTCTATACATCCGGGTAGTAACAAGATGTACCAAGATTTACGGAGAAAATTTTGGTGGACCCGAATGAAGCGTGAAATCGCTCGGTATGTCTCTGAGTGCAATACATGTCGGCAAGTCAAGGCGGATCACTTGAAAAGTGCCGGTCCATTACAACCTCTCAGTATACCCTCATGGAAATGGGAGGACATTAGTATGGATTTCATTGTGGGTCTTCCTCTCACCCCTCAACACCATGATTCTATTTGGGTCATAGTCGACCGACTGACTAAAGCGGCCCATTTCATTCCAGTGTACACCCGCTACAATGCAAAGAAGTATGCGGAACTGTATATCTCCCGCATCATGTGTCTTCACGGTGTTCTAAAAAACATCATCTCTGATCGGGGTACACAATTTGTAAACCGCTTCTGGGAGCAATTCCATAAAGCCCTTGGTACTCAGTTAATCCATGGTACGGCTTATCATCCGCAAACCGATGGACAAACTGAGCGTGTGAACCAAATTCTGGAGGACATGCTCCGTGCATCCGTGCTGTCTCATGGGCAAAATTGGGAAGAATGTCTGCCGTTTGCAGAGTTTTCTTACAACAATAGTTATCAAGAAAGCATAAAAATGTCTCCGTTTGAAGCACTGTATGGCCAACCGTGTCGTACACCCCTAAACTGGTCCGAGGCAGGAGAAAGGGTGGTTTTCGGACCAGATTTAGTGACCCAAGCTGAGGAGAAAGTTAAGCTTATTCAGGCTAACTTACGTGCGGCAAAATCACGGCAGAAAAGCTATTCAGACAAAAGGCGTCGGCCGTTGACCTTTGAGGTGGACGACCACGTCTACCTCCGAGTGTCGCCGACGAAGGGTGTCCAACGCTTTGGCATTAGGGGTAAACTGGCCCCAAGGTTTATCGGACCTTTCAAAATTGTCGCCAAGTGTGGTCCCGTGGCCTATCGTCTGGAACTACCTCCTCACATGTCCGGAGTTCATAATGTGTTCCATGTGTCTCAACTTCGGAAGTGCCTAAAACTTCCCCAAGAAGTGGTTATTCCAGAGGTTGAAATAATCCAAGATGATCTCACCTACCCGGAAATGCCGATCAAAATACTCGATCAAAAGGATCGTGTAACTCGGAGGAAAACCATAAGATTCTATAAGGTGCAGTGGGCAAATCATTCCGAAGATGAAGCTACATGGGAGAGCGAAGAATTCCTACAATCTAAATTCCCTCAGTTTATGGCACCTATCTTAAGGTAATCCACAAATTCCTTCATTGTATCGTTCTTTTCGAAATCTCGGGACGAGATTTTCTTAAGGGGGGAGGGCTGTGACACCTCAAAAGTTAAACCCGATCACTCCGATAAATAAGCACGTTTACGGCGCCAAAGTAAAGAATTAAAAAAAAATTGTTCATTGTCACTTAATTAAGTTGTCGGGAATTAAATAGTAGAAGCAAAGGCCAGCGACTAATAAAGGAATTCATATATGCAGTAGCAATCCAAAATTTCAAAAATTTAAATCCTTTCTATTTCTAACCATTCCACCATTTCGCAAGGTGTTTAGGGTCATTAGAAATCAAATTAATGGAAACGATCTGTGAGAGACCCGACCAATTTATATTCAAGTTTACCAAGTTGACCCGCGGCCCACGCATGGTGTGCGAGAACTCAACCCGATAAAAGAGAATATAGACCCGGCAGTCCCCCGACATGCTTCTCAAGCAATGCCCAAGATCCGAGCACGTCGGCAACGTCACATGTGATTCATCACAAAGGTCACATTAATTAATAACATTAATTTAAAATATTCTTACAAACCAAGGTTCATCATAAGTCTTGAAACTAACAAATCAGAGAGCGGAAGCGATTCTAAGGAAGACGATAGTCGCAGCGGTTGCAATGAGAAAACAGCAAAAGATTGCGATGCCCAGCCCACGAACATCGCACATCACGATCACTCGAAAGTCTTGACTATGCCTCGCCCTCGCCGGCATCGGCGGGGACAAAGTAGCCGAAGACCAACTCATCCTCACCTGCAAAAACTTAAACAACAAACGTTGAGTACGAAGGTACTCGCAAGTCTTACCCTGTGGTGGGAATTAGTTCCCGACTCCAAGGATAATGCAATGAGGCTGTAGCAAGGTAAATAAGGTATAGGAACAGACTCATTTGCTTAAAGCAGAAACTAAGCATATATGAATAAGCATAAAGTAAAAGACTCTGCGGGCATGAACTTCTAATAACCCCAATTCCCAAGTACCATGTAACCATAAATCATGTATATGCCAACATCCATGTTCCATCCAAACCATGGATACCAATAACCATATTCCAAATTCACCAACAATATCCCAATTTCCATCATGTTATATGACAACTCTACGATATTATCCAAAGGACACTGAGCTTTGATCGTAACCGAGACCGCGGCGGATTCGAACCGATTTTACACCCTGCAGGGGAGTCCAACTGTACCCACACGACTGAGGACCATACGGCTCATGCAACCCGCTAAAGTTGCACAAGGGGGTACTCATGTCAACCTTTTTCACACTCGTGCCCACACGGTTGGAAAATCCACACGATGCCGAGTACCACGGCCTCGCAGGCACACGTGAGTCCCTCGTCGAGTGTCACGGCCTCGCAGGCACCCATGACTCCCTCGTTCCACACACCGTGCAGTCATCGGCCAAACGTTGGTACGCAGTGAGATACTCAGCTTGTCTTACCATTATATCGGACATGTGGTATGAACGGAAAGTGCTCAGGCCAAGAATAACACGGCCGGTTCCTAGGTCAACCCAGACGGGGCCTACGGCACACAAGACCTCCATGTCTTGCTGCACTCCTATCCCACCGTCCAGATTTCAGCTTTTAACACTTTTTCAACTTTTACCAACATATGAACTCGCCACAAGTCCATAAGCAATCAAGGTGGTTCCTATACGTGCGAGTGGGACTTACCACTCGACTTCTACCGTGTTATCTAAGCATGGCTAAGCATTTCGTGACTTGAACAAAGACACTCTACCCAGGTTGACAAGGTGACATAATCAATACCAAGGAGGGGTACATGCAACAATAATAGGTTTTCCCAATGTTACTACTAAGCCCGACTTTATGCATTCCTATACGTAAGCATTCATATTAATCATTAAGTAAATTACTTAGGGTAGCAATATGAGGTGCTTGCCTTCAACAGCAGCGGTGTTGACTTCCTCAGCAGCTGGATCAACTTCTGGTGCTTCTCCCGTAGCAGCACCCGCGTCACTCTCTGGCGGTTCGTAAGCTATAAAGTAAAAACGCGTCGACATGAGATGCATGCCATGATGCCATGATGCCCAAATGATGTGATATGATGCAGAGAGGTAGCTACTGAGTCTACGAACACAATGCAACAAGAACGAAGGTAATCGGAGTTCTACAGCTCAAGTTATAGCCAAAACAGTTTTACCGATATTCGGTTACGGGTTTCCCGGTTCCCGGTTTTCCGATTCCGATATCGGGTGGCACACGAATGTCGTTTTCGGGAAAAATCCCAAAACACATCACATGTACTGGCTTTACTAAGTGGCTTGGGTTACTATGAGACTAAGTTTGAGTGGTTTTGACTCGCGTTAACAGGAACATGAGCCCTCCGACTGTCGTGGCCTGTTTACGACATCGGGAATACCGTAACGGTGCCGTAAAAGTCGTAACGACTTTTCCGGTGAAATTCAAAGTTAAGTTACAGGCATAGGACTATTTTTAGTTTAAAGTAGGCTCTAAACTAAGACTTTTGGCTCTGGTTTGGGGTCAAGTTGAGCTTCTATGAATTTACAAAAAATCTAACAATGCTCTGTTTTTCAAACTTATAAAATCAGAAACAAGTACTAAAACTTATGCAAAAATCATGAAACTTTACAGAGCTACTGCTGAGAATCTAAACTAAAGTTTTTGTCAAAGGTCTGGGGCTTTTGGGGGACTTTCCTAATGTACTTTAACAAGGCAAATAATCTAGGGTTTTGGGGATATTAACAATGACATGCATGCACAAATGTTCATGAAAAATTCTAGTAAAAATGCAGGAGATGCATCATGCCAAGATAAAATTATGGTACAAAAATCAACCATAGAAATCTTCTGGAACTTCAATTAAAAATCAACAACAGAAATAATACAATGGATTATTAAAGAAATTCCAGGGACAAAATTGAAAAAGTGCTTTAACAGAAAATTAACTCATTAATCAAGGATTCAAATAAAATTAGGTTTGGCATTTTTAGACTTCTCCAAGATTTTCTACACACTATGCATCTTCTGGTTGATAAAAAGGAAAATAGGAAATTCAATGGAACATTACTCAGAAACAGGGGAATGGCTGAGGCGGTGGCTCCGATTGGAAATTCGCCGGAGAAGAAGGTTGGAAGGGGGATTGAGCAATCGTGGAGCATCACCTTGATTCAAGGAACTGATTTGATGAAGATTAGGGCCACGGGGAAAGGTGCAAGGTGGTGGTCGACGTGAGCCCAGAAGTTCTGCTAATGGCGTGGTGCTCTAAGGTGCGCGGCAGAACAGAGAAGGAAGAAAGGAGGGGAGGGGGAAACTGATGCTTCGGCCTTGTACTCGAGTGGAAGCTGAGCCAAGGGAGAGAGATATGAGAGGGAAGTGTGCCGCGCCGTCGATTGGAGCAGAGGGGCGGCGAGCGGCCACTGGCGCTTGAGGGCGGTGGCTTCGGCTTTGATGGTGCCGTGCGGCAGAGAGCAAGGCAGGGCGCCAGAGGAAGGATGGGAGAGGGAGGAGGAAGTGAGATGGGAGAGTGGCGGAGAAGATCTTTGGAGAGATTCACTGCTGAGGAGTGAAGGCGCTGGGCGGGGGATTGGCCGGGCGGTCGGCTGGCGGTTGGCTGCGGGCGGCAAAGTGTCGGGCGGGTACTGTTCACGGTAAGTGTATTGTCGATTTCAATTAATTCAATTACCCTCCCTCTTGATACAACAGAAAACCCTAGCTCCCGAGCTCAAAAATTTTTGAAACTTTTTGTGCAAACTAAATGATTTATTTGGAAGAACTTTTATTAAAGGAAGGTTCACTGAATCAGCTTCTAAAGATCTGTGAATTTTCAATTAGGTTCAAACTTGTTGGAATTTTAAAGGGGCTTAAAGCTTTACCAAAAATTCTCATAAAATCTCCAAAATTCTATTTTAATGTATAGTTAATTGTTATGCAAAAACATTGGGGTATTTTTGTTAAGAAAACAAAAGGTCTCTTGAGAGTCGATTAGGGTTTGGCGAAAACGACGAAAACTCGAAACCCTGACCCAAAATCAAAACAGGAAAAGGTCGAATCAAATGGTTGAATCAGTGAGCTCAAATAAAAGGATAAAAGATTTGAACTTTTTGGGATGTGACAGACCACCCCCCCTTAAAAGAATCTCGTCCCGAGATTAAAGGTTAAGTAGGGTGGCGAAAGGAAAATCAATGATAAGGAATGCTAAGAAGCGAATGTGAAGGAAATAGCGAGGGGACTTACGACTCTGTGAAAAGCTCCGGGTAGTCCTCCCGCATTTTATCCTCACGTTCCCACGTTGCTTCTTCTTCGGTGTGTCTGCTCCAATGCACTTTCACCATCGGGATTGCACGATTGCGCAATTTGCGTTCCGAACGCGCAAGGATGCGTAGAGGATACTCCACATAAGAGAGGTCGGGTCGGACTTCGACATGCTCCATGGAGATAGCCTCGGTCGGAACACGGAGACACTTCTTCAATTGCGAGATGTGGAAGACATTGTAGACGTTACCAAGAGAGGATGGTAACTCTAGCTCATAAGCCACGTTACCACGTCTTGCAAGGATTTTGAAGGGACCAATGTAGCGTGGGGCTAACTTCCCTTTCACCTGGAATCTTTTCGTGCCTCGAAGTGGTGAAACTTTGAGGTAAACATAATCTCCAACTTTGAAGAAAAGTTCTACCCGACGACGATCGGCGTAGCTCTTTTGGCGAGATTGAGCAACTCGAAGATGTTCCTGAATTTGGCGCACTTGAGCTTCAGCATCGCGAACCAAATCAGGGCCGAAGAAAGGTCGTTCCCCGGATTCAGACCAGTTCAACGGGGTTCTACAACTTCTTCCATAGAGGGCTTCAAATGGGGACATTTGGAGGCTAGCCTGGTAGCTATTGTTGTAAGAGAACTCCGCAAAAGGTAAGCAGAGCTCCCATCTTGCCATAGGTTAGCACACAAGCTCTCAACATGTCCTCAAGGATTTGATTGACCCGTTCGGTTTCCCCTCCCGTTTGCGGGTGGTAAGCCGAACTATGAATAAGCTTGGTGTCCAATGCTTGATGAAGACTTTTCCAAAACCGAGAGACGAACTGGGTGCCTCGGTCTGAAATAATTGTCTTTGGAACACCATGAAGACACACAATGCGAGTGAGGTACAACTCTGCATATTCCTTGAAAGAATAGGTGGTCTTGACTGGAAGGAAAAGTGCAGACTTTGTCAAGCGGTCAACGATTACCCAGATGGAATCGTAACCACCCGAAGTTCGAGGTAGACCAACAATGAAATCCATGCCGATATCCTCCCATTTCCAGGATGGAATAGGTAATGGTTGAAGTGTGCCCGCGGGTTTTAAGTGGATAGCTTTCACTCGCTGACATACGTCACACTTGGAGACGTACTGAGCAATTTCCCGCTTCATGCGAGTCCACCAGAATTTGGTCTTCAAGTCTTGATACATTTTTGTGCTTCCTGGGTGTATGGATAGCAAGGAGTCATGAGCTTCATTGAGAACTTTCATCTTCAGCTCATCGACTTTTGGCACCACAAGGCGTTTTCCAAACCATAACACGCCTTGCTCATTGAGAGAAAAACATCTGGCTTTACCCGATTTTATTTTCTCCCGGATACGAGCCATGCCTTTGTCATTTTTCTGGGCTTCCTTGATCTGATCCAAAAGTGTGGATTTTATTTCAAGGTTGGCAAGGAAACCTTCTTCCACCATTTGTAGACCAAGCTTCCGAAAATCCTCACATAGGGAGCGATTTCGGGTCTTCCCGATTAGGCAATTGCAACGGCTTTTGCGACTCAACGCGTCAGCCACGATGTTAGCCTTGCCTGGGTGATAATGCACCTCTAGCTTGTAGTCCTTGATCAACTCAAGCCATCTTCTTTGCCTCATATTCGAATCAGCTTGGGTGAATATGTATTTGAGGCTCTTGTGATCGGTATAGATATTGCAAGTCTTGCCAAGGAGATAGTGTCGCCAGATTTTCAAAGCATGAACAACGGCGGCAAGCTCAAGATCATGAGTAGGATAATTCTCCTCATGTGACCTCAGTTGGCAAGAAGCATACGCAATGACTCTCCCGTCTTGCATAAGCACACATCCGAGTCCAACACGAGAGGCGTCGCAAAAGACGTCAAAACTCTTGTGGATGTCGGGTTGTGCAAGAACGGGCGCTGTGGTAAGCAATGTCTTCAATGTCTGGAAGGCTTGCTCGCAATTCGAGGACCAAAGAAATTTTTCTCCTTTGCACAACAACCTGGTCATTGGCTTGGCAATCTTGGAGAAATCCTTGATAAACCGACGGTAGTAACCCGCAAGTCCAAGGAAACTGCGGATTTCCTTCACATTGGTTGGTGGAGACCAATCAAGCACTTCTTGCACCTTGGTGGGATCTACGGCAACACCATTTTCAGAAATGACGTGCCCAAGAAAAGCAACTTCGTGCAGCCAGAATTCGCACTTGCTGAATTTGGCATAAAGACGGTGTTCACGAAGCTTCCCGAGTACAATTCGGAGGTGAACAGCATGATCTGCTTCCGTCTTGGAGAAAACAAGAATATCATCAATGAAGATCACCACGCATACATCGAGTTCCTCCATGAAAATAGAGTTCATCAAGTACATGAAGTAGGCAGGGGCATTTGTGAGACCAAAGGACATGACAAGGTACTCGTACAAACCGTAACTAGTAGAAAAGGCAGTTTTTGGAATGTCCTCTTCTCTGATCTTTATTTGATGGTAGCCCAGCCTTAAATCAATCTTGGAGAAACAACGAGCGCCAGAAAGCTGATCGAAAAGGATATCGATCCGCGGAAGTGGATATTTGTTTTTGATGGTAACGGCATTCAAGGGACGATAATCGACACACATGCGTAATGTGCCGTCTTTCTTCTTCACAAAGATAGCGGGACAACCCCATGGAGAAGAACTTGGGCGAATAAAACCCTTGTCGAGGAGAGCTTTCAACTGTTTCTTCATTTCAGCCAACTCCTCAGAAGACATCGGATACGGCCGTTTTGAAATAGGAGCAGTTCCTGGTTCGAGTTCGATGGCAAACTCAACAGCCCGGTCGGGCGGCATACCCGGCAAATCATCAGGGAAAACATCCGGATATTCGCACACAACGGGGATAGAGGAAAGCTCAGCACTAGTCGTACCTTCCAAATGGTACAACCCGGAATTATCACCTTCAAGGTGTAGCGAAAAACGATTGCCGGTTGGGCCTTTCAGAGAAACAACTCTGGAAGCCACATGGATGACGGCATCGTGGGAAATCATCCAATTCATCCCAAGAATAATATCTAACCCCTGAAGATCTAGGAGTAAGAGATTGGCTTGCAAGGTAACACCGCTGACTGGGGTCAACGATGTCGGAACCATGGAGTCTACGTGGATTTTGGCTCCGGGGGATTCTATGAGATAAGGTGTACGGGTAGGGAATATCTTTAAGTTATATTGTGTAGCATACACTCGCCTAATAAAGGAATGAGATGCACCAGAATCAAAAAGAACTTTGGTAGGACGAGAGTCGACGGATAACGTACCAACGAGCACGTCGGCACCTTCAGGCACATCAGCGGCGGTCGTGTAGTTGACACGGCCACGCTTGGGAACTTGGGGCTTGTTGCCTTGTTGTGGTGGAGCAGCGACAGGTGGGCGCGGTGGCTGGTTTGGAGCAGCAGCCCCCGCTCCACGCCTTGGATACGGACAGCCACGGGAAAGGTGACCGCGCTGGCCGCAGTTGAAACACGGACCAACGGCTTGATTTCCAGCCTGACCCATAGGGGGCCTGGGAGCTTGTCCAGCAGCAGGAGGAGCACGACGGACCATCCACATGGGCTGCGGTGGAGCTGAGCCCGTGCGAGGACGCTGTGGGTTCCCATTCTGTGGCGGTAGGGCAACACGCTTGCGGTTCTTGGCTGCAAGCTTGTTCATCTTGTCCTCGGCAACTATGGCACGATCCACGAGCTGGTTAAAGCTGCCGAGCTCTGAAATGATAACAGACAGCTTGTCTTGCATCTCCTCAGAAAGACCATTATAGAAATAGCCCCTCTTGCTCGCGTCGGTTGCCACTTCTGTGCGAGCGTACTGTGCAAGGTAGTTGAATTGGTGCACATACTCCATCACCGAACGATTGCCTTGTTTGAGAGCAAGGAACTCCAACCTCTTGATCTCCATCACGCCGTCCGGGATGTGGAAGGCGCGGAAGGCAGTGCGGAACTCTTGCCAAGTATAGCGGTGATTGTCGGGCTGGGTGGCACGGTAGGTATCCCACCATGCACCGGCTTCATTCTGAAGCTGATGGGCAGCAAAAAGAACCTTCTGATGCTCTCCGCACCGGAGTAGATCGAGCTTTTGCTCAATGGTGCGAAGCCAATGGTCAGTGTCAAGGGGGTCCTTGGCCCGAGTGAAGATAGGCGGTTCGGTGCGGCGAAAGTCGGAGAAGTCATCCTCACGAGCAGCGTTACGCTCCGCGCCACGCTGAGTGATGCCCTCAGCGATGATACGGAGATACTCGGAGTGCTCCCGAAGATTGTGCTCGATCTGCATGAGCACTTCAGCCATGGTAGGGGCTGGTGGTGGCGGTGGTGGTGTGGTCTGGCGTCCTTGGCCTTCAGCAGCTCCGGAGGTTTCACCGGCCTCACGAGTGCGGCTTCGGGTATTCATCCTGTCGCCAAAACCACGGTTAGCGACCGGAAGAATAGACAGTCCAGACAATACATTGCTATGACAACAAGGACGTGTCATAGACAGGGAAAATATGGGTTGCTGGGAATGCTATCGATGATATGAAGGCAGCAATGGTTGCTACGAGATGATAGACATGGTGTACCGAGCAACATACACCAATGTTCAGATTGGACGAGCTCACTAATCCTGAACACGAAACTCAAAACAACGGCAAAGGTTTTGAAAGTTGAACAAGTCTTTTCAAAGGTGAAACAAACTTGTTCCTTTTTGCTGCTAAAAACCAGTCAACAAAAAGATGACCAAAACCCAACTAGCAATTTACAACTCAAAACCAAACAAAGAGATGACCGATGCATGCAATGATATGCAAACATGCTCCGCACTAACGATTCTCACACGGATGCATAAACACTCTCCAAGCACAACAACACTACTGAAAATAAACACACAACGTCAACATGGGCGATTTTGAAGAGAAAGGGAGGGGTTTAGATAAAACACGGGCCCTAACACAAACGGGTGGCTGCCAAGACCCGCTAAACTATTCTAACGACCCATCTATCAAGGAAGGCAGCAATGCAGGGTGCATTCCTAGTTCTAAAAACTAAAACAAGTTAAGAAAGGTGAGGGCCTAAAACAGCAACTACTAATACAACTTTTAGTTGAATTTAGTGATTTTAAGACACAACTATCCACCCCGTGTTGCTAAGCAAAATTTTAGGGTGTATTTGTGAACCATAGCTCTGATACCAGCGCCTGTGAGAGACCCGACCAATTTATATTCAAGTTTACCAAGTTGACCCGCGGCCCACGCATGGTGTTCGAGAACTCAACCCGATAAAAGAGAATATAGACCCGGCAGTCCCCCGACATGCTTCTCAAGCAATGCCCAAGATCCGAGCACGTCGGCAACGTCACATGTGATTCATCACAAAGGTCACATTAATTAATAATATTAATTTAAAATATTCTTACAAACCAAGGTTCATCATAAGTCTTGAAACTAACAAATCAGAGAGCGGAAGCGATTCTAAGGAAGACGATAGTCGCAGCGGTTGCAATGAGAAAACAGCAAAAGATTGCGATGCCCAGCCCACGAACATCGCACATCACGATCACTCGAAAGTCTTGACTATGCCTCGCCCTCGCCGGCATCGGCGGGGACAAAGTAGCCGAAGACCAACTCATCCTCACCTGCAAAAACTTAAACAACAAACGTTGAGTACGAAGGTACTCGCAAGTCTTACCCTGTGGTGGGAATTAGTTCCCGACTCCAAGGATAATGCAATGAGGCTGTAGCAAGGTAAATAAGGTATAGGAACGGACTCATTTGCTTAAAGCAGAAACTAAGCATATATGAATAAGCATAAAGTAAAAGACTCTGCGGGCATGAACTTCTAATAACCCCAATTCCCAAGTACCATGTAACCATAAATCATGTATATGCCAACATCCATGTTCCATCCGAACCATGGATACCAATAACCATATTCCAAATTCACCAACAATATCCCAATTTCCATCATGTTATATGACAACTCTACGATATTATCCAAAGGACACTGAGCTTTGATCGTAACCGAGACCGCGGCGGATTCGAACCGATTTTACACCCTGCAGGGGAGTCCAACTGTACCCACACGACTGAGGACCATACGGCTCATGCAACCCGCTAAAGTTGCACAAGGGGGTACTCATGTCAACCTTTTTCACACTCGTGCCCACACGGTTGGAAAATCCACACGATGCCGAGTACCACGGCCTCGCAGGCACACGTGAGTCCCTCGTCGAGTGTCACGGCCTCGCAGGCACCCATGACTCCCTCGTTCCACACACCGTGCAGTCATCGGCCAAACGTTGGTACGCAGTGAGATACTCAGCTTGTCTTACCATTATATCGGACATGTGGTATGAACGGAAAGTGCTCAGGCCAAGAATAACACGGCCGGTTCCTAGGTCAACCCAGACGGGGCCTACGGCACACAAGACCTCCATGTCTTGCTGCACTCCTATCCCACCGTCCAGATTTCAGCTTTTAACACTTTTCAACTTTTACCAACATATGAACTCGCCACAAGTCCATAAGCAATCAAGGTGGTTCCTATACGTGCGAGTGGGACTTACCACTCGACTTCTACCGTGTTATCTAAGCATGGCTAAGCATTTCGTGACTTGAACAAAGACACTCTACCCAGGTTGACAAGGTGACATAATCAATACCAAGGAGGGGTACATGCAACAATAATAGGTTTTCCCAATGTTACTACTAAGCCCGACTTTATGCATTCCTATACGTAAGCATTCATATTAATCATTAAGTAAATTACTCAGGGTAGCAATATGAGGTGCTTGCCTTCAACAGCAGCGGTGTTGACTTCCTCAGCAGCTGGATCAACTTCTGGTGCTTCTCCCGTAGCAGCACCTGCGTCACTCTCTGGCGGTTCGTAAGCTATAAAGTAAAAACGCGTCGACATGAGATGCATGCCATGATGCCATGATGCCCAAATGATGTGATATGATGCAGAGAGGTAGCTACTGAGTCTACGAACACAATGCAACAAGAACGAAGGTAATCGGAGTTCTACAGCTCAAGTTATAGCCAAAACAGTTTTACCGATATTCGGTTACGGGTTTCCCGGTTCCCGGTTTTCCGATTCCGATATCGGGTGGCACACGAATGTCGTTTTCGGGAAAAATCCCAAAACACATCACATGTACTGGCTTTACTAAGTGGCTTGGGTTACTATGAGACTAAGTTTGAGTGGTTTTGACTCGCGTTAACAGGAACATGAGCCCTCCGACTGTCGTGGCCTGTTTACGACATCGGGAATACCGTAACGGTGCCGTAAAAGTCGTAACGACTTTTCCGGTGAAATTCAAAGTTAAGTTACAGGCATAGGACTATTTTTAGTTTAAAGTAGGATCTAAACTAAGACTTTTGGCTCTGGTTTGGGGTCAAGTTGAGCTTCTATGAATTTACAAAAAATCTAACAATGCTCTGTTTTTCAAACTTATAAAATCAGAAACAAGTACTAAAACTTATGCAAAAATCATGAAACTTTACAGAGCTACTGCTGAGAATCTAAACTAAAGTTTTTGTCAAAGGTCTGGGGCTTTTGGGCGACTTTCCTAATGTACTTTAGACAAGGCAAATAATCTAGGGTTTTGGGGATATTAACAATGACATGCATGCACAAATGTTCATGAAAAATTCTGGTAAAAATGCAGGAGATGCACCATGCCAAGATAAAATTATGGTACAAAAATCAACCATAGAAATCTTCTGGAACTTCAACTAAAAATCAACAACAGAAATAATACAATGGATTATTAAAGAAATTCCAGGGACAAAATTGAAAAAGTGCTTTAACAGAAAATTAACTCATTAATCAAGGATTCAAATAAAATTAGGTTTGGCATTTTTAGACTTCTCCAAGATTTTCTACACACTATGCATCTTCTGGTTGATAAAAAGGAAAATAGGAAATTCAATGGAACAGTACTCAGAAACAGGGGAATGGCTGAGGCGGTGGCTCCGATTGGAAATTCGCCGGAGAAGAAGGTTGGAAGGGGGATTGAGCAATCGTGGAGCATCACCTTGATTCAAGGAACTGATTTGATGAAGATTAGGGCCACGGGGAAAGGCGCAAGGTGGTGGTCGACGTGAGCCCAGAAGTTCTGCTAATGGCGTGGTGCTCTGAGGTGCGCGGCAGAACAGAGAAGGAAGAAAGGAGGGGAGGGGGAAACTGATGCTTCGGCCTTGTACTCGAGTGGAAGCTGAGCCAAGGGAGAGAGATATGAGAGGGAAGTGTGCCGCGCCGTCGATTGGAGCAGAGGGGCGGCGAGCGGCCACTGGCGCTTGAGGGCGGTGGCTTCGGCTTTGATGGTGCCGTGCGGCAGAGAGCAAGGCAGGGCGCCAGAGGAAGGATGGGAGAGGGAGGAGGAAGTGAGATGGGAGAGTGGCGGAGAAGATCTTTGGAGAGATTCACTGCTGAGGAGTGAAGGCGCTGGGCGGGGGATTGGCCGGGCGGTCGGCCGGCGGTTGGCTGCGGGCGGCAAAGTGTCGGGCGGGTACTGTTCACGGTAAGTGTATTGTCGATTTCAATTAATTCAATTACCCTCCCTCTTGATACAACAGAAAACCCTAGCTCCCGAGCTCAAAAATTTTTGAAACTTTTTGTGCAAACTAAATGATTTATTTGGAAGAACTTTTATTAAAGGAAGGTTCACTGAATCAGCTTCTAAAGATCTGTGAATTTTCAATTAGGTTCAAACTTGTTGGAATTTTAAAGGGGCTTAAAGCTTTACCAAAAATTCTCATAAAATCTCCAAAATTCTATTTTAATGTATAGTTAATTGTTATGCAAAAACATTGGGGTATTTTTGTTAAGAAAACAAAAGGTCTCTTGAGAGTCGATTAGGGTTTGGCGAAAACGACGAAAACTCGAAACCCTGACCCAAAATCAAAACAGGAAAAGGTCGAATCAAATGGTTGAATCAGTGAGCTCAAATAAAAGGATAAAAGATTTGAACTTTTTGGGATGTGACACGATCGTTCAAATTTTGAAATTTGTTCAACCAAAACCCTAATTAGGTCGGAATTTAAATAATAGACAAAAGGTGTTCCAGAGGCACAAATATCAAATTCAAAAGAAATTTGATTCTAAATTCCCTTGCTTGTCAAGCCATTCAACCATTTTATTGGAGTTCAAATGCAAATTGAAATTCCAACTTTCAAATTCCACCTTATTCTTTTCTTCCTTCCTTTTTCTATTCTGCACTGCCTCTGTTTCTCTCCATTCTCTGTTGTCGCTCGTTTGCCGGATCGGGTACAGTACCCGGCGCTGCAGAACAGGGGCGCCCATGCCGTCTTCCCCGCCGAGGCGCCACCCTACGCCGTAGCCCAGGGCTAACCGCCGCGCGCCATTACTTCCTTCCGCGAGAGCCGCTGCCCCGTCAGTCCGGCGAGCTACCCGTGTACGGGAGTGACCAATCGTCGTCGCCCTCGCCGCAGCGCCATTGAATTCCCGAGCGCGCTCCTCTCTGTCGCCGCCCAACTGCCGCGTACGGGGAGCCGTCGACCATCATCACCGTGCTGCACGTGCTCGAGCAACCCTCCCAGTGCGTTATCATACTCCCTCCGCTGCTCTACTGGTCTCACCCGCCCATTCTCTCTTCTTCTCCCTCTGCTCTGCCCCATTGCCGCCGCCCTGCTCCCAAGCCGATCGATCGCTCCGCTTCAATTCAAATCAAACTGAGCCCCTCCGTTGCACACGAGATCACCCACAACACCCTCCCACACCCAATTAGTCATTCCAAAACCGAAACCCTAGCCAATTCCGGCGATTCACTCTCGGGGCGCCGCCGCACCGCCATTGCCGCCCCCTGTCGAATTCTTCATCTCCGGTGAGAAATCTTTCAATTCCTTCCGTCGGCACGCCCCTCGTGTCCCCCTTGTTCCATTTCAATTGACCGCACTGGTTTTGGTGAAGCAACAGTGACGGAATCGCCGTGCCATCGCCGGAGCACCTGCCGGGCCGCCACCTCACCGTCGACGACCTCTTTCCGGCCACTTTCAGTCATCTTCGTCGTGCGCAGAAGCTCCACCGTAGTCCACTGTTGCTCACACCGTCGCCGGTTACCCCTTCCCGATTGCCGAGCCACCGGAACACCGTCGCCGCCGTCGACATTACCGGGCCACCGCCGCCGACCCTACTCCGGTGAGCCGCCGTCCCACTCCTTGATTCAGTCAACCCCTCTCGCCGTGCTGATCACGTGGGACACCACGGAGTCCACGGCCGGTGCCAATTCCGGCGAGAACCGCCGCCGGCGCGCCATCGGGCGTTGCCCTAGCGCCACCTCCCCTGTCCCCTGTCACTGGCAAGCGGGCCCCAGCCTCCTTTCAAATATTCAAATTCTAGGGAAATTCACCAGGTTGCAAAATTCATAGAAAATGGAATACTAATCCAAAAATAACAAACCAAACATTTTTAGAAACCTCATGACTAATACTAAATTTCTGTTAAAGCACTTTTTACAAAATGGCCAAAAATTTACAGGAATAATTAAAATACTCTTTTCTGTTTTTGAATTTTAATTCAAGTTGTAGAGCAGTGATGAGTCTGAAATTTGATCTACCAGTTCCTCAAGGCAGAACACACCTACTGGAACTTTATGGGGATTTTAGGACCACCAAATTGTATATGTCACTTTCACCATACCCCAATCTGCCTATTAAAATACCCTTTTCTAAAATACATTGTAGAAGTCAGTAAAAAGGGTAGACCCCAAAAACACAGTTGTAGATTTTGTTCTCCTGAGTAACACCATAAAATATTATAATTTTACTCCAAGATTTACACATGGTTTCTGATTTTACAAAACCCAATAACAGAAATTTTGTTGAATTTTTATAAAAACTAGGAAATTCATCTAGGCCTCAACCAAAGCTTAAAATTCATATCTCAGAGAGTACCATCAACCAAAAATAATCTTGGGAATAAATTAAAAATGTTATTTTTAACCTAGTTAAATAGTCGTAGTTAGTAAACGATTAATAATTAAGGCAAGGTCGCAATCTAACCCTAATTCCTAATAATGAAACACTAGTTAATCTTTAATAAAAGCTTTGTGACTCCTTTCATTAAACATTTCACTGCATTTTCGTCATATAGGAACCGACCAGGAACTTCCGCCGGTGAACGAGAATCCAGGAGAAGCACCCGCAGAAACTAACTTCTTGTTTGAGTGCTCGGATTTTTCTGCAAACCAAGGCAAGCCCCGGTGCACACCTATGTTTTACAAGTTTTCCTTTTATCACTATGTGTGTAGGAATTGTTTGTGCATTAAGTTTCGAGGAAATTGCCGTGAAACCCTAGTTGCATGACTGGTTAGGTTTCCTATGCGTTAAATTGGTAGGGCCCTCGATAGTATGCAACGCTTAAAGAGATAGGGATCCGGTAGTATTCGAGTAGTATGGAGACTACTCGTGTTTTTTCCAAGAGGAAAAGTTGAACAATATGTTGATCTTAATGGAGATTAAAATTTGGGAACCCTATCGGGTGCGGTTGCATTGGTCAAGTTTGAGGTGTGTACCGAGTGCATACTGGTATATGGGACCAGGAAACCGATGTAGCTCACCGTGCTTTGTTGGACAATTGGCCATCCCTTTTTCCGGGTGAACGGACCAGTATGGTGGATGAATTCGCGTTTCTGTTTTTCTTGGGCATGTGCTAGTGGGAAAGGCTTGGGACCGTACAGGGATGCAGGGCATCGCCTGGAGGACCATGTCCTTGGAGGGATGGATGTTGAGCCAACACTGTCACGATGTTGCGAAAGGTAGCCACGTGTGACTCAAGTTGAGTGTGCACGTGTCGTGCCATTCGGGTTTCTCCTGCAGGATGTAAATCAATTATAATTGCCACTCCTCGTGGTTAAGAGTAGCACTTGCTCCTTTCCGCCGCAACGATATGGAAATAGTGGATTATGATGAATCTGTATAATTTTGCTCCGATTGTTGAAATGTATTCATGATTGTTTAGAATAGCGGCACATTTAGTAAATTCACCGTAAACTATTATTAATTTGGCTAAAATTTGAATAGAACATTAGCGCTGTTTTCGCAAGACCCGATCAACCTCCACCAATACCCGGCATTCTAGGAGTCGGTCATTAGATGGCCACGTTGACGGGTAAGTCTTGCTGAGTATTAGTTGCTCAGGCTTTGTGGATTAATATTTTTGCAGGTGATTCTTCTAACCATGCTTCGTGTGGTTGTGGTGGTTGGGAAGGGGGGGTACCCTCGGAGTGGACCTTCGAGTGGGTTCCCGCTTCTCCGACCTATGAAGATTAAGCACCCATGGGCTGGCGTGCTTAATTGTATCGTCGAGTTGTACTGATAGCTTCCGCTGACTTTCGCTTGTTTTCGAACTACGCTTCCGCACTTAAATTATCTGAACTAATGTTGTAATATTAAGAATTAATGTACCCTTTAAATCATGTTTTGCGCATCCTTGTTAATTATTGTACTGTATGGTCGCTTGCTTCGCCGAGTGGCACCCTGAATGATCCTGGATGAGCAACCGTACGATTTTATCGGACGGGGTTGCGACAGAGAGTGTCAGCGGTTCGAAACGATTTTACACCTCCAGGGTTAACCTGGTCACACGACACGTGCACGTCCTGGACCGCACGTGGCAACCGTTCACACCAGATCTGACAAAGCTAATTCCCTCTTACGCTACCTCAACAGTGCCGTATCATACCAGATCACCCGTCCCCGACGGTATCTGTGGAGTTCACACACTGTCCACCCCAGCCTGCAGCCAATCAGACACCGTAAGGTAGGTTTAGCTTTGCCGTCTCTAGACTACCCAGGTTTACTGGGTCCCATAACTCCAGCATGTGAACAGTACATTCAATATTCAACCAACTTTGCCACACGGATCAGACAGAGCTACCGCGTACAGAACCCCTGTCTGCTGCCGTCCTATCATTTCCTGTCTGACCCTAGTTTCTTTCCATGAAATATGAACTCGCTACAAGTCCTTTAACAAGAGGTGGAGGTTTCAAACAACTCCTATCATATCGCGAGCAGCGTCCGATCTGCTCGACTTCTACTGTATGGTACTGCTAAGCATAGCATCTACATAGGGCTACCTATACCAAAGTCCATAGTACGCACTACTGGAAACATATGCATCCAGAGTTTCATTCAACTCCTGTCAACCTAAATGCACATCACATGACTCACATACACTGTTGTAAAAGGAAAACTTTAGAAAACGGTAGTGCACCTCGATGGCTACCTCGTTCACGTCCGCGTCTACATGATGCAAGTAGAAAGGTGAAATCATTAATTAACGACTAATGAATTAAAATGGTTGCTAACAACTTTAAAATACTAATTAGGTCGATAAGCCATTTTAATCCTAAACACCATGCTAAATAATTAATAGCATCTAATCAAACCCTAACCGACCTTTCAACACTTCTTAAGTCAAATGTGCACTCTGGGATTTTATACAAATATTTCTAGGTTTTTAATAAATGAAAATCAATTACTTAGGTTTTTAATAACTGAGAATCCGATTAATTAGGTTTGTGGCCATTTATTATTAATTAAATAAAGCCTCAAAATTAATAAATTCTAACCATGAAGTTTTATATTTTTCATAAAAACTACATTTTTCACTGGTTCCAGAACAATTGGACTTTTCTTTTTTCTGAGTCAAATTTGATTTTATATGAATTATTTAAGTTCCAGTCGAATTAATTGAATTTTTGAAAAATGGGAAAAGATAAACCCTAGCTAGGGATTTTGCCCTAGCCCCGGTCGGCGACGGCTAGCTGCAGTGAGGGCACCGGCAGCACGAGCTCGACGCGGGGAGTCCGTTTGACTCGGAATCGGCCGTCGGCGAGTGGCGGCGGCGACGAGCGGCAGTGCGGCCAAGACGGTGGCCGTGGCGTGGCGGGGCTACGGCGCGCGATTGATTGCCCAACCGTGTCAAACATGACCCACACAACGCGGCGAAGCCAGAGAGGGGGGATAATGGTTTTGGCGGAAAGCGGTCGGCGGCGATGCGCACCACGGCGGCCGGCGACGACTCGTGTTCCCGGCGATAGAGAGCTCCTCCTGGACAAAGGCCGACGGTGAGAGCTCTGTCGTGCTCTGAGGATCAAGAATGGCAAGAAAACGAGCTAAAACGCGAGGCGAACGGAGGCCTAACCGGTGCGGCTCCTCTGCGACGGTGAGTTCCGGGCAGCGGCGCTCCAAAATCTGGCGAACTCCATTGGAATGCGGCGGTTGGAGGTCGGAAAGAGGGAGGGGATCCTCTGTCGCTTTGATTTTGTGAAGGAATCGACGAGTTTTGGCAAGCATAGGGCACAACGTTGCGGAGCTCTTGATGGAGGAAGAAACAGAGAAAAAGAGAGAGGAGAAGACTACGGCGGCGTGAGCGAGGCGGTCGACGGAGCGGCCGAGACGGCTTAAATCCTGTCGCACACGCGTCTCGCGCGCTCGCCACGCACGCCGCTGTGCGCTGCAACGTAGCTCCGCGCGCGGCAGGTGGCGGCCGTCCTCTGCCAAGGCACACGTGTGAAATGGCGTGCGTCGTGCGCGCGGGAACAGAGAGAGAAATAGGTGGCTGGCCAGTGGGGCCCGCTAACCGGTGGGTCTGCCTGGTGGAATATTTTTTTTTTTTGAGGGAACTAAAAAATATTCACCATAAATTCTGGAATTCCAAAATCTGAAATTCTGAACTGGCCCAAAAGTTTGATCTCTAAATTTTGGAAAATTTAAATTTGAATTTAGAGAACAAAAGTAGAAGCCTGAAATTTTTTATTCGAATTAAACGATTTGACTGAGTTCAAAATCTCGCGACTAGATAAGTAGTTTAAAAAAAATTCCCTGTGACAATTAATTGATGCGGACCCGCCCCAGAAAATTCAGTCCGGGACGGATCCTGCATCTCGTCAGGATCCTATTGGGCAATGCTCGGCGAAGCGAGCATGCACATGGTACAACACAGGCAGGATAAACAACAATCTTTTACAAGATAAGAGAATTTAGTACGTCGTAGTTTCATAAACAGAAATTTTGTCTTACATTATCAGAGTACGAATAGAGTTTTGAAAGCACAGAAAATACAGTGGAAGACTTAAAACGGGGTATAGACTCTGACTCTCATATTTAAGCAAAAGTATGGGCCTTGCCCAGTGGCACCATACTACTAGCCACACAACATTTACTGCGGCGACTCACGACGCTCCCACTGGAGGTTCCCGAACTCTGGAAGCGGCTCTTCCCATTGGCTATCATTGTGAGCATATGCGTCGGTGCCTGAAAACCACATATTCGCAAAGCATGAGCTTCTAAGAAGCTCAACAAGACTGACCTGTCAAATTAGCTAACTACAGCCGACACCTAGACATGCTGCTGGCTCAGGATAGGTTTCTTTGCCAAAGCACTTGCATTACCTGGACTAGTCTTGGTCAAGTTTTAGCTCAGGTTAAGTGATTAGAATCATAATTTTAGTTTGCACCGATCCAACCAATCATAAATAGAACAATAGATAATAATCATCATATCTCAGTCATCATCAAACCCATCACCATACTTAAATATAATGTGGTGCGTTGCACGAGCAAACTCACGAACTGGGAGCGACAGCGATTCGAACCGATTTACACCTGCAGGGATAACCTAATCATACGACACGTGCACGTCCCAGACTGAACGTAACAATCATTCACACCAGATCCTGCAAAGTCAATTCCCTCCTACGCCTGCCTTAGCAGTGCCGCATCCCACCAGAACACACGTCCCGGATGGTTTCTGTGGAGTTCCCACACTGCCCACCCCAGATCGCCTCCAATTCAACCGTAGGGCAGGTTCAACTTTGCAATCACTAGACTACATAGGTTTGTCGGGCCCCATTATACCCAGCATACGATTAGTACATTCAATGCTCGATCAGACTCAGACCACATGGATCTGACAAGACCTAGTCCAGTTGCCGACCTACTTTGTACTCTGTCTGACCCTCCTATTTTTATCTTTACTTAACCATCCATAACCATGTGTCATATGTTTCATGTGAGAGTTTCAATCAAACCCTACCATTTGCAAGCAGCGTCCCCTCTACTCGACTTCTACCCTGTAAGTATCGCTAAGCATAGCACACTATAATGGTCACCAATACCAATTACCGATAGGGTTTCCCGTGGAAACAGATGCAACTAGGGTTCCAATCAACTCCTAGAAACCTAATGTACAATCATGACACATAGTTATAAAAGGAAAATGTTAAAACTTGGTTGTGCACCGGGCTTGTCTGGTTCTTCGGGGTTGGTGATGACGACCTCTTCGGGGATCGAAGACTCCGGATTCACAGCTACCTCATGCGCTTTGGTGTCTACATGATGCAACATGAAAGATGAATTACGATTGAATACTGTAATATGATGTTTTTATCATAGAATACCGGGGTGTTTTCATTATTCCGCTTAGGGTTTTAGGGTTAACCCTAATAATTTGACTTTGGCATTTTATTTAAGCATTTTAATTTTATTTAGTGTGTACCTAAGGGAAACTTTTCACATTTTTACCAAGAGACTATTTTTAGTTGATAGAGCTCTTCGAAATAGGAATTTTAAAATTTGGTTGAGGTCAAGTTGAATTGTTTTTATTTTATAAAAAATTCAGCAGAGTTCCTGTTATTTAAAGTTATAAAATCAAAAATAAATAATAACCCTTAGTTTAAAATCATGAAATTTTATACATGCACCATTTAGCATCTAGGCTAAGGTTTTGATTAAGGGCTTAGATTTTTGAATGACTTTCATAATGTATTTTAGAAAATAACAAATTAAATTCGTAGTTTAGAGTATTTTCAATGACAGCATATGAATTTGTTGTTATAAAATCCTGATAAAACGACAAGAGGTGCACACTGTTATGGTACACCCATGGTTCAAGTTTCAACCCTAGCACCTCCCTGGAACTCCAACTAAAATTCAAAAACAGAAAGGAGTAAGGTATTTATTGAGGAAGTTCCATGACCCTTCTTGAAAAAGTGTTTCAGCAGTAAATTGTGGCTTTTACAAGGATTCTAACAAATTTGGGTTTCACATTGTTAGATTTTTCTCTGATTTACTATGAATTTTACAAAGTCAGCTAAATATTAGGAAAATAAACTTAAATTCGGAAATTGGTGAAACAGGGGAAGCGGTGGGGGCTTGCCGGCAGCAAGCTTAACAGGGGAGTCGGTTTGACGGGGTTGAAGGCCACGGGGACGGCCGGAAGATGGTTGACGACGAGCGAGCTCTCGGGCGGCGACAATGGCGGCCGACCATGGCGCGATGAATTCGTCGTCACCGGTGGTGTTCTGCGGGTAAATCCTTGTCAAACACGTGCGAAGGAACGAAGTGAACTTGCCGGCAAGAGGAATCAAGGAAGGAGCGTACCGGGGCGATGAAATTGATGATGGAAGGCCGGCGGAGGTGTGCTCGGCCGGAGGAAGAAGAAGGCGTGTTCCCGGCGATAAAGTGCACCACGGGAGGCCTTGGTGGTCGAGGAGCTGAAGGAGGACGAGGCGAGTCCAGCCGGCACGGTGGCGGGGTACGGGGAGCGTCAGGCGGTGCTGTCAAAGTGTAGGTGGCGTCGGCGGCAATGGTGGCTCGGCGAGCTCGTGTGCGGAGAAGAAAATAAGGGTAGGGAGGGGTATGGTTCTTCTTGGCTCGGTTTTGAATGAGTACGCGCGTGCGCACGAGGTGCTTTTAAGCTTTGCAGGGAGAAAGAGCGGCGGGCGCAGCGGGCGACGGCGAGTGGCGCACTTGGGCGGTGGCGTGCGCCAGAGGGGAAGTGACCGCGCAGGAGAGAGAGAGAGAAAGGAGAGAGGAGGAAAGGCGAGCGGGATTCGCTCGTCGACGGGACGGCTCGGTGCGAAAAGGCGAGCCCTCCCCAGCGTCTGCCGCGCTGCGCCGCTGCGGTGTGCCGGTTGGCCGTCGCAGTGGCGGGCGATTTCTCTTTTCTCTCTTTTTCTTATATATATATATATATTGCAATTAATTCAAAATCCCATTCTAGATTCAAATAAAATTTGTACTTCCTGAGCTCGGAAAATTTTGAAAACTGTTGTGGGCACTCAGTGAATTATTTGGAACAACTTTCGTTACAGGAAGTAGTTCTTGTTCGGCTTCTAAAAATTCATGCATTTTCAATTAAATCAAAGTTTGTTTGAATTTTTAAGGGGTTTAAACCTTTTCCAAATATTCTTATAAATCTCTAAAATTCTATTTTGAAGTGATCTTAATTGCCATGTAAAAATATTGCTAGAGTTACATAGGATTTTTGGATGGATTTTTAAAGTGGTGTTTGAATCGTTTCCTACGAATAATAATTTTTGGTACCGTGGGTTGAAGGTTTCCAATTTGATAAAATTGCTCAATAATTCACCAAAATTTTCATGCAGGTTCATGGAAATGTTTTAAACAATAATTCTTATTAGCTCAAGTGTAAATTTTTGCCTCAAAGTACAAGAATCAATTCTTAGGGTTTAAATTTTGTCTATGGATTCTGCAGTGAGACTTGGGGTGTCACATTAATGCAAGGATTAGTTGAACAATTAATCAAAAATTTCCTTGAATGATTTAGTCTTTAAATTTGTACTTTCTTGTAAGTTATTTAATTTCTTTTGAGCCCAAAAAAGCGGAGTGCTACAGTAACCTCCATCATCAGTGGCGATGTAGGCTCGTTTGTTTGGACAGTCACGCTGCACGTGGCCAAGTCCAAGGCAGCGATGACACTGAATGTCAGTCATGTGTCCCGTGGATGTAGTTGAAGGTTTCTTCGCTGGACCCTACACAGAAGATTTAGAAGAATCTGCAGGGCGTGTTGTTGGAGGCGGTGCTCTAGTGGTAGGTCGCTTGCTCGCTTTTGCAGGAGATGGACAAAAGCTTGACGAAAATCGTGTTGCTCCCATAGATGTAGTCGTACTAAGTGGGAAGGAGCGGCTGGTTCTTGTCTTCACTGCTTCCTGTCGTCCCTTCAATTCTTTCCCTGCAAGCATAGCTAGTTGAACAACTGGTTGACATTGTTAAAGGTTTTATAATCAACAATATCCTGAATGTCACGCCTTAAACCCCCATAAAAACGACAAACTTTATCTTCATTATCCTCAACTACCCCACAACGCATCATGCCCTTTTGCAGCTCAGCATAATAATCTTGTATGAAAATACTACCTTGCTCTAAGCGCTGTAGTTTAAAACGCATATCTCGCTGAAAAGAAGGTGATATAAAACGATCACGCATGGCTGTTTTCAAAGCATCCCAAGTGGTAGGTAAACGTCCTCAAGTAGCTAGACTAGTCCACCAAATAATAGCAAAGTCCTTAAACTCACTAGTATCTTGTCGAACCCTATGTTGTTCAGGAACTAGGTGGGAACTAAATTTCTAGCCTACGGCCATCTCCCAATCAAGATATTTCTCAGCATCATACAAACCAGAAAATGACGGTATGAAAAATTCACTTTAGCAAAATGATCATCATGAGGGCGAAGATGGTGATTGTTGTTGTTGTTACCTCCCATACTGTGTCGGTTACGGTGTAGTCGATGTCGAAGTCGTGCATCCTAAGTTGCACGCGCGTCCACGTTGCTGTCGGCATCATAGACAGAAGCGGTGTTTTCGTCATCATCATCTTGGTCATCGTTGCTGCCTGCTGGTGAACACCTCTCGAATGCATCAAGGCGCGACGAGATAGCGGCCAACTGAGTGCTGAAGCCGTCAAGAGCTGGGCCTATATTCAGGTCAATGAAGTTTTTCGTCACAGATGCAGAGATCTTCTCGTCTATGGCCTCTAGCGCCTTGTCAATTGCTCCCTTCAACTGGCTTTGGCTGACACACTCATTGAAGTCCGCTGGAACTATCGAATCGTCGCCACCCGACATGATAAAATAGAACAAAAACACAGAAGAAGATAGACAAAGGTTATCCCTATTGTCGAGGGTCAATATTAGAGGCAATCAGCATTAACGACCCGCAGTCTTAATAGCACGAAGGAAGCGGAGCAATCTCCGCTTCGCCCGACCCTCGTGCCGTAGAGACACTCGGTGGCTCGAGCTGATGGACAATCTTCGCCTCCCCCGACCTCCCTGAATAGGGGTCGGATTCCCACAACTCGACCATCCTGCACCAATCCTGCACCTTTCAGATGATCTGACTTCACTCTCCGGCAGGTGTCACACTCTGTTATGTACCGAGCGATTTCTCTTTTCATCCTTGTCCACCAATACTTCTTCCGCAAGTCCTGGTACACCTTGTTACTGCAGAATGGATGGAGTATTTGGACAAGTGAGCCTCATCCATGATCTTCCTTCGGAGCTCGTGATCTTTTGGCACTACCAATCTGCTCTTCAACCACAAAACCCCGTTTTCGTCTTCCCGGAAGCACTGCATCTTTCTTTCTTTTAGCCCTAACCTGATCTTTTCCATGCCCTTGTCAAGTTGCTGGGCTTTGGCTACCTCGTCTCTAAGTGTCGGCACTAAAGCTAGATTGTAGAGGGATCCGTGGGGTAGAATTCTTAGAGTTGGCTCTGGTTCTTCGGTGGTAATCCCTTGATCTAAGTAGTGGCAGTGGGCGTTTCTACTCAGTGCATCTGTAACTACATTGGCCTTGCCTGGATAACCCGTACCTCTTGCATCAATACGCAACCAAGTCCAATACCTGACGCATCACAATACACGTCAAAGGGCTTGTTCAGGTCCGGCTAGGCGAGTACTGGTGCTGTGGTTAAGTGTTTCAAAGTTTGAAAAGCTTCTTCACACTTTTCCGTCCATTTGAACTTCTGATCTTTCTTGAGCAGCTCTGTGATAGGTTTGGAAATCTTAGAGAAGCTGGGGATGAAGCGACGATAATCCCACTAATCCCAAGAAAATTCACACTTTGTGGACTGTTGTGGGTGCCTTCCAATCAACGACATCTTGCACGTTCCCCGGATCCACCGAAATGCCTTCAACGGACACCACATGACTCAAGAATTGGACACGCTCAATCCAAAATTCATATTTGTTGAATTTGGCATAGAGTTGATGATCTTTGAGTCTCTGTAGAACTATCCGGAGGTGCTCAGCATGCTCATCGGTGGTCTTGGAATATGATGAGGACATCGCATCTACGGTTACACACAATACTTCTCCCGCTACGACAAATGAAGGACCAATCACTAGAGCTCGGGCACGACAATTGAATCTAGAGGTGAGCTCATTCTTAAGTACGATTTTATATGTTACTATAGAGAATAGATTGCTACCTAATGGTTATATTATGATTAGGAATCATGGAGAGGTCAAGGAAGGCCCTAGCGACCAACTTCAAGTCGGACAAGGACGTCCAAGCCAGTAGGAGATCCAACTCACGTCGACTTCGAATCCAACTCGGAGTCTAGGAGCAGTCCGTACTAAACCGGGTGCCCAGGTCGCATACGGACTCCGTTTTAGGCGATCTACCACTTCGTGGAAAGAGGATGAGATTATCTTTCCAATGGAACAAGTCCCATGTCCAAATTCCTTCAAAGTTGACACGAATCATCAAAACATTGGACAGCCCAGAATCTATCAAGGTGTTGCGACACCGACTTTGGGCCGGTTGGTCTTGTACCGAGTTAGAGTCCATTAGGGTTGTGTCCAGAGGACTTGCATGTCCCCTATTCCTTTATAACCAGCCGTCACCCCACCATTGGGGTTCGGGTGTTTCTTAGATTATTCCTGTTAAAAACAGTGTCGCCGTTTCATCGGTTTGTGAGACCCCAACTTTGTGAGTTTAATCTTCATCTGCAATTTGATTGCTTTCTACTTCGTTCTTGCTTGTGTTCTTTGATTCGCAGGCAAAGATTAGCCTTCTCGGCGAGGTCATCCATGTTCACGCGGGTGATAACCAGAGAAGACATGGTGCTGCGATTGCGGGGTTCGGAACGTACCATTCGGAAGCCGGAATGATTTGTGTCGTGACTTCGCCCAAATCGTTGATTATCAGAACCTATAGGATGATCTCCCATCAGAGTACAGTAGGATGTCATCAATGAACACCACTACAAACTTATCCAGCTCCGGCATGAAAACTGAGTTCATAAGGTACATGAAGTATGTTGGTGCATTAGTGAGTCCAAATGACATCATCAAGTACTCATATAGCCCATATCTGGTGGAGAAGGCTGTCTTTGGAACATTGATGGGATGAATCTTGATCTGATGACAGCCAGATCTAAGATCGACTTTAGAAAAGACCTTTGCTCCAGCTAGCTGATCAAATAGAGTATCTATGCGTGGCAGTGGATACTTGTTCTTAATGGTGACCGCGTTCAAGGGGCGGTAATCCACGTATAGTCTCAAGGATTGATCCTTCTTCTTTACGAATAGAGCCGGACAGCCCCAAGATGAGGAACTGGGCCGTATAAAACCCTTGTCCAGCAGTTCTTTCAACTGTATCTTCAACTCGGCTAGTTCTTTTGGTGCCATCTTGTAGGGTCTGCGGGAGATTGGGGCTGTGCCTGGCTGTAGGTCAATCTGGAATTCAACATCCTTGTCCGGGGGTAAGTCAGGTAGATCTTTTGGAAGCACATCTGGAAATTCTCTAACCACTGGTATCTCATCTAGAATTTTTCCGACAACATGGCAGATTTGCTTGGGGGCAGATCCAGGGTGGTCTAGGTTTATGGAAACAGATCCATGAAGTGGGGAGGTTAGGCGGACTACACGGTTAGCAATATCTAGGAGGGCATATTGGTGTTTCATCCATTTCATACCAATGATAATATCGATGCCCTGCTTGTCTAGGATTATGAATGAGGTAGGATAGGTGTGACCTCCTAGATTTAGTGGTGTCTCCCTTAAGCCATAGTTTGACAAGATGTTTCCCTCAGGTGATTTTATGATGAAGGGTGGTTCCAGGAGGATAGTAACTAAGTTTTTACCCTTAACAAAGTTTTTACCGATGAAATTATGTGAGGCACCGAAATCAAAGAGAACGAATGTTGAATGACCAAAGAGCGAGAACGTACCCACCAGCACAGGCTCTCCTTCGGCTATCTCTTCGGTCGCGGTGTAGTTTACGCGACCAGTCCTGGGGTTCTTCTGGCCCCTCTTTTGGCCCTACCCTTGGTTGGCCTGCTGGTTGCCTCCGGTCTGCTGGTTCGAGGGACACTCGCGAGCGAAATGTCCCGATTGCCCGCATGTGAAGCACGGGGTTCCTGGTCCAGGACGGGCGCCCTGCTGAGGTGGGAGGACACCCTGGGTCCTCTGCGATGGTGGTGGTGCACGGTAGCCAAACTGTGGCTGACTCTGCTGGGGCCTATAAGGCTGCTGCGAAGGACGGAACGACGGAGCCTGCGGCGGTGTTGCTCTATACCTCCTACCATCTGGTGCTGTGTACACCAAACGGTACTTCGGTGGTGGAGCATTTGATGGCCCACCGCTGACTCGCTTCTTCTCCCGTTGCTCTTTCTCTAAGTATTCTTCGGCGATGAGGGCGTTGCTCACGAACTCATTGAATGAGCCCCCTTGATTCAGGGCCAGGCAACCCTGGAGTGGAATGTTCAGCCCTTCCCTGAAACGGTGTTTCTGTTTTGCATCCGTGTCAACCTGCTCTGGAGCATATAGAGCAAGTTGGTTGAACACGTGGGAGTACTCGTGCACCGAGCGGTTGCCTTGGGTTAAAGCTTTGAACTCCTTGGCCTTCCTTTGCATCAGCCCTGCGGGGATGTGATGGGCACGGAACACTTCCCGGAACTGCGTCCATGGCACCGGGGTGTTTGGCGGGAGGGTGGTAAGGTAGTTAGCCCACCAGGCACCAGCATGCCCCTGAAGCATCTAGGTAGCGAAGAGGGTCTTCGGGGGCTCCGTGTAACAGAGCAGCCCAAATTTGGCCTCGATCATGCGAAGCCAGTGATCTGCTTCCATTGGTCCGCGGGCATCTTTGAATTCCAGGGGATGCGTTGCCAGGAAGTCAGCATAGGTGCTATCCTGGTTTTGGTTCCTGGCGCCTTGATTTGGGCTAGCATCCTCTAGTATGGCTCGCAGCATTTCGTGAGTCTGCTGGCTGCTCTGCAGCATGGCTGCTGTAGCCGCGGCCAAGGTTGGCTCATTTGGCGGGGGTGGTGGGTTGGAGCTTTCCGCATCTTCCCGTCTAGCTCTTGTGTTCTCCATGCTGAAAAAGCGACAAGGTCCTTATTAGTGCAGTTCATTCCATGATTATATTTCGACATATGCAAAATACTGTCAGAATGCATGGCACGGATAACTCATAAAAACCAAACTTCATTCATTCCCAAAATGATGACAGTACATTAGTACCAAGACTTCCTTGACTGTCAAACAATCCAGCTTTACATCGACATGGGTACACTACAGCTATTGCCACTTCACGAGACAACACAACGCTGAACCACAATGAGTACAATGCACTCCTTAAGCTAACTACTAAGAACGAGCTTAAACTGCGAGATCCTCTCCAAGCTACTCGTCGTCGGGCTCGGGGTCTGAAGTGTCGGGGTCCGATACTTCTGATTCTGGTGCATCATCGTTCGGGGGAGGCGGCTGCTGGGCCTCTAAGAGCCGCTCTATCTGATGCTGCAGATGATGGTTCTTGTGAACGAGGTCCTCAGCCATCTGCACCGCATTACCCCGGAGTATATCCAACTGGTGTATGTGTTGCAGCATGATGTTGCAATCATTCTCTCGAGCATGTATCTGAGCAGTCTTGAGCTCAGAGACTGCCTCCAACTCAGAAATGCGCGTAGCTCGGCATCGCAACGAGCACACAGCCCATTGTTCCTGCTCTCCAAGCTCTTAACCTTCTCCTGGAGTTGGGCTATCTCCTCGTGAGCCCGTCCCAGAGCCTGGCGGTCCAACTGAGCAGTGAGAACGGTGTCCTCATGCAAGTTGAGCATTGCCAACTCAGCGTGAACAACGGAGTCACATGGTCTTTCTCCCCCTTGAGGGTCTTGACCTGGGCGTTCTTGACATTGCGGCGCCAGGTACTGTCGACCTGGTCCCGTATTGGGAACATCGCCGCTGGCTGGTCTGCCAGGTCCCCTATGTGTCTCTCGGAAAGCCTCAACAGAGCCTGGTGAGCTGCTGACTCGATTGCCTCCGTTTTGTCCAAACCAAATGTGTCAGTGTCCAAGTCTCTCCATTGGCTTGTCGAGGGTGAGTGGGCAGCGTAACTGTGGCGGAGCAGCGCGGTAGGTCATACTGCCTAAACTCCCGGATCTGAAACCAAGGAGTCTCTGCATAGCTCAACGACTGCAAGGTCTGGCGGATTATCTCCACAAATCCCCTGCGTCCCGATTCCTTGGTGACGCGGGTAGGGGAGAAGTCCTCAATGCCGAACTCCGCGGGTCCCTGCTCGATCATGTTATCAACCATCTGCATCATAGGGACGAATAATATTCATTAATCAGAAGCCACATGTTGACACATAGTTCAAGTCATGCAAAAATCTTCCGATATGTAAAATATTCTCATCCTTGCGTGAAAGGGTGATCCAAGATTGATACTGATGTTGCTAGTCTAGCGATAACCAATTTACCTGAGGTGCTTTACCATTTAAGTGGACCTGTCAAGGAGACAATCTTCCCATTGAGGAGAGTACTGTAAAAAGGCTCAAATTTTTACAAAGGTTCTACCAAGACTCGGTTGGTGCCACGTAATCTCTAAGGGAGGAAGGTATCCAGGTTGAGTTTTTATTTTCTGTATGTGTTACAACCATTATTGATGGAATTTTTGCTCCTGGGTGGTTTTAGTATAAGTTTGAAGGATTTTTAATGTTCCAGGATTCGAGAAACTAGCCATCTGAAAACTTTCTTTGTTGTACAATTTTATCATCCAATGCAATCCTGCATCGGCCTATATGTCCTCACCAGAGTAAGAAGAATATACGTTTAGGCGGTGGCAGGTCGCACTCCAGTCAGACATTGCTACACATTTCTTATGATACCAAGGTTAGTATACCTACAGAAGATGACATCACAGGCATGTGCAATATAATACATATCCAAAGTAAAGACAACAACCCATATCATTGCCATATGGGTCGCTACGAGTAGGCCACGTACGGGGATCACGTGTCTGACCTTCACTGCGGGGCAACAGACTGCACTCACCTCAGGCAGCGGAGGTATGAGAGTGTTTCGCAAAACCTAAGTCGTGAGGAACAAATTCATCTCTTGTGCACCAACGGCACAAGACACCATTGTTGCGAAGGTTTACATTCGCAATCCGTAACCCACACCTCGTACGGTAGAGGTCCGCTTTTCTCCCCAAACGGCAAGGAGGTGTACTATGTTACAACGAACATAATACCTCCTCCCATACCATCACGGTACAGAACGCTACTGTTGCTGATGCAACAGAAAATTCTCGACTTTTCACCGCAGTCGAGCGGCGTACCTTACCTCGCTTACCTGCGAATAGGTGCGTCATTATAGAAATATAAATCTAAACTGGGTTTAGTTAGCTTCTGGTCTAGGTTAGTGTTGGGGGGCCGAGGCCCATCTGCGGCCCCTTTTCGAAGGATGGCGCAAATTCCACGAAGGCCTACGACAAGCCCGTAAAGACTTTGTCATCCTTCAGCACTGAATGGGGGGGCTCGCAACGGGAGGATAAGGCTCGTGACGTATAGAGTACGGAGATGCAGCTATGCATGTACTAGAAAGAATTGAATTACCGAATGCCCTATGATAAAGCAGAAAGATGAGGGTATTCCTGTAACAAAGCTAGTAAAGGTGTAATGGCTCTAACCTATTAATAGCCCCCAAGGCTATTGTAATAGGGGGACAATTGATCCCGTAATACTTAGTACTACTCACTTTCCCTTGCCCTCAAGCTCCGAAGAAAACCTAAACCCAACAGCTGGTGCCGTCCGTGTTGTTCGGACAAAAAGACTGTGAGGATGGTATTTGGGGTCTAATCTTTTTGATGACTTTTACAATGCATTTTAGGAAATGGTATTTTACTAGGTAGATTGGAGTATTGTTAAAGTTTTATATGCAACTTTGTGGTCCTAAAATCCTCATAAAATTCTAGCGGGTGTGTAATTCCATGATGTACTTGTGTATCAAATCTTAGCCTTAGTACTGTTCTAGAATTTAAATTAAAATTCAAAAACAGAAAGTAATATTCTAATTGTTTCTAAAAATTCTTGGTCGTTTTCTAAAAAGTGCCTTAAAAGAAATTTAGTACTTTTCATGAGGTTTCTAGCAAATTTTGGTTTCCTATTTGTGGAGCAGTGTTCTATTTTTGGTGAATTTTGCAAGTCCTAGGGCATTCTGGAATTTGAATAAATGTAGAAGGAAGCCGGGCCCGCTCGTCAGCAGCACAAAACAGGGGAGCGCAGCACAAAACGGTGCACCGGTGGTGGTTCTCGCCGGAAATTGCGCCGGCGGCAGCCTCCGTGGTGCCCCACGCGCTCGGCGTGTCACGAGGAGCACCCTAGACGAGGAAGAGCGGCGGGGGCTCACTGGAGGTATGCCGGCGACGGTGGACCGATTACGGCGATGGCAGCAGCGACGTTCCGGTGGCTCGGCGGTCGGGGAGGTACGATGGAGTGCAGCTTGAGCTACAGCGTGGTCCGGTGGAGCTTCCTGGCAACGCGAGGGCTCGGGGGAGTGGCCGGAGGTAGGTCGGCGTCGGCGAGGTGGCGGTGCGAGCGAGCTCCGGCAATGGCGCGGCGATTCCGTCGTCACTGCTCCACCAAAGTCGCCACGGTCAATTGGAACGGGAGAAGGACTACACGAGGGCCTCGCCGATGGAGGGAATCGGAGAGATACTCACTGGCGATGAGGAATTCGACGGGGCAGCAAACAATGGTGGCCGCGGCGGTGCTCCGAGAGCAATTCGCCGGGGGTTGGCTAGGGTTTTGGCTCGGGAAGGAGGAAACGGACGCGGGAGAAAGTGGTGAGTGATTTCACACACGTTGGAGGGGTTTGGTTAGAGTCGGAGTGTAGCGGGGCGGTCGGTCGACGCGTGAGCAGGTGCGGCGGCCATGGCGGCGGGATAGGGAGGAAGGAAAGGAGAAATGGGGCGGGAAGGAAGAAGGAAAACCGATGGAGGAGAAAATAGTAGCACACAGAGACGGTCTTGGGCGTGCGCATGCTCCTGCGATGATGGCCGGCGTGAAAACGCCAGTACGGCGGTAGATAGCCGGACGGTAGTGGCAGCGGCGCGCGCAGGAGGAAAATAATGGCACACGTCGCCGGTTGCGTCGCTTCGCTCGCTTGCGTGCGCGTCGGGGAGGCGACTTGCTGCTGAGTGGTTCTGTCAAGGCGCCCCTGTGCAGCAAGGACGAGCGCGCGTGAGGCACAGTGCCTGGCCAGCCGGCGCCAAAGGAGGGAGAGAAACAGGAGGAAAAGAAAGAAGAGAGGAACAGAGAGAAAGAGAGAAAAGGGAGCAAGAGGGAAAAAAATAATTAACAGATGGAATTCATTTTACCCAAGGCCAAAAGGATTAGATTTGATTTTTCATTTGCTTAGGAGACTCCACTACACCATGGAATTGATCGAGGTGCAAGAAGGCCAAGATTTGAATTTGAATTGTCACTGCAAATTTGAATTCCTTTATTGATTGCTTGCCTCTTTGTCCATTATCTAACTTTCCGACATAACTAGGTTCTCGATTTGGGTCGTTTCAGAGTTTGAACCAAGGCTTGAACAATCTTTGAATCCTTTAACCCTAGGTCCCAATACCTAACTATTTAATTCCCTCGACGATTAGGGTTTTGATAAAGGTAGTTACGGGGGTTCGACCCTATTCGCACATTGATCTCCTTCCGCCCGTTTATCTGAAGTGTTTCCGTGCTCTTTTCCCACTTAATCTCAATTATAGATTTGCAACAATTTAAAATAATAAGAAATACCCCAAAGGAATACTATGCAAACTTTGACAAAACGGCAGAACACGACTAGTGAGTTCGGAAAGTTTCAAGCAACAGTGTCGAAAACCTTCTTCTTCGAGAAGGAATTAAACCCTAATGAGTGACCTATCAAAATTTCCATAAAACCCTAACCATATTTTCGCATAACAATTAAGTTCACTTCAAGATAGAATTTTGGGAATTTATTCAAAATTTTTGGATAAGATTTAAACCTCTTTAAAATTCACACAAAGTAGAATGAACATGGAAATTGAAGAATTTTTAGAGGCCGGATCAGGACTTGAACCCGAAATGAAAAATGTTCCAAATAAATCCCTGAGCATACACAAAAATTTTCAAAATTTTTGCAACTATAGAAGTGTGACGTTCAATTGAATTGGGATTCAAAATTTGAATTAATAGCAACAAAAAAAAAAAAGAGAGAAGTGCCACAGTACCGGCCGCCCGCCGCGACCAACCGGCGAGCAGCAGGGCAGCCTTCCCCGCCGGCCAGCGCTCCCTTAGGCGCCGAGGCTTCAAATCATCAAGCAAAGATCCCACCAAATATCCTCTCCATTACTCCTCTCCCTCTCCCTCCTCTCTCCCTCGTGCGCGGCAAAACCTCCACTGCAACACTCCACCGCCCGGGCCGCCCAATCCCAGCGATTGCCGTGCTGCCACCATGTTCCCTCCCCGCTCCAACCCTTTGAGTAGTGCGCACACTCTTCCCTTCTTCCCTTTCCTTCTTCTTCCTGACACGTCCGCGCTATTTCTTCTCCTCTCGCTCGGTTTCCGCCGTCGTCATTGCCGCCGAGGAGAGGCTCACAGTGAGCGCTGCTTTCCGGCCATCCTCCAGCTTCCTCACCTTGCCTAACTTCTTTTCCTCACTCTGGAACAGCTCCTGGTCCAGCAAGCCCCCCCTCCGGTTGCTCCCTCCGCCCGGAACGCCCCGATCCTCCTCCCCGGCAAAAGGGCGCTACCCCCGGCCGACGATCTTCAAATTCCTCCTCACAGTACCACCATCCTGCAATTCCTTCCTCCAGCCCCTCCCTCTCGTCCTTGCGATTAGTTTTGATAAGATTTCGTCCACAGAGGCTCACCGGCGACGACGAATTCCTAGCACCGCCGTCGGTCCACCTTTTGACACCGCTCGAGCTCACCTTCCACTTCGGTCTTCTGACCATTCCCGCGACCCCCAACTCCATCAAACAGAATCCCCACGCCACGGTGAGGCTTCTAGACCAGCGCTCCTTTGGCGAACTCATCATCGGATTTAGGGCGCTGCCGCTGCTCCTCGCCACCGGCCATTTTCCGGTCGTTCCCTGAGGGCAGGCTCGGTGCCTTTGGGTAAGGTATGACGAGCTGACCACGAAATTGTCGCCTCCTGGCCGAGCCACCCCGTCGTCGGCTCGCCGGAGACCGCCAGACCTCCCCTGTTTCGGCCGCCCTGTAGCTTTTAAATTTCCATTTACCTATTAATTGGTCAACCTTGCAAAGCGTCTAACAAATCACAGAAAAATCCAAAAATTCCAAACTAAAATTTGTTAGAATCCTCGTGGAATGGACTAATTAGAATACTCTTTTATGTTTTTGAATTTTAGTTTAAATTCTAGAGAAGTAATAGGGCTAAAATTTGATCTACAAGTATACCATGACAGTGGAACCTTCTGGAATTTTATGAGGATTTTAGGACCACAAAATTGCATATAACCCTCTAAAAATACTCCAATCTGCCTAGTTAAGGTACCATTTTCTAAAATACATTGTGCCAGTCATCCAAAAGGTTAGACCCAAAAGCAAAGTTTTAGCTTTGATGCTCATGAGTGACCACATAAAACTTCATAATTTTATTCTAAGGTTTACTATTGCGTTCTGATTTTATAAGGTTTAATAACAGAAACTTTGATGAATTTTTGTAAAATCTAAAAAATTCATCTAGGCCTCAACCAAAGTTCAAAATGCCTATTTCAGAGAGTGCTCTCAATTAAAAATAATGTTAAGGTATAATTAAAAGTTTTATTTTTAATCCTAGGTTAATAGTCGAAGTTGTTAAATAATTATTAATCCAGGAAAAATGTCGAATTAACATTAACCAAAGTTGAAATTCTTAATTTTAAAAATATACCAACAAAAAGTCATCTCCCGGAAAGGAAATGAGAAGTTTCATTATAACCATCATCATAAAATCAAAACCTAATATTGACGGCGTCAAGTAATTAGGGTTAACCCTAATTCTAGGCATCGCCGGTCGAAACCCTAGATTAATCTTTAATAAAAGCATAAGGACTATTTTCTTTTAAACTTATCTTAATCATAATGCATCATGTAGATTCTGAAGCGCACGAAGTAGCTGCAGAGCCCGATTCCTCGATTCCCGCCGGAGAAATCAACAACAGCTCCGAAGAACCAGGCAAGCCCCGGTGCGCAACCAAGATTTAAATTTTTTTCCTTTTATAACTAAGTGTGTCTTGTTTGTGCATTAAGTGCTAGGAGTTGAATGAAATCTTAGTTGCATTTGTTTCCATAGGGAACCCTATCGGTAGCTGGTATAGATACCCCTTTAGTATGCTATGCTTAGCAAGTTCTTACCGGTAGAAGTCGAGCAGACTGGACCTTGCTCGCGATTGTTAGGATATTGAATGAAACTATTACTTGAGGCATACGACACATGATGATGGATTGATTAAGGAAAGATAAAAATTTGAGGGTCCGACAGGATATTAAGTAGGTCGACGACTGGACTGGGTCCAGGGTGACCGTAGACTTGTCTGATCCATGTGGTCCGAGCCTGATCGAGCCTTAAATGTACTAATCATATACTGGGAATAATGGGGCCCAGTAAACCTACGTAGCCTAGTGATTGCAAAGTCGAACCTGCCATATGGTGTTTGATTCGAAGGAGATCTGGGGTGGGCAGCGTGGGAACTCCATAGAAATCGTCTGGGACATGTTGTCTGGTGGGATGCGGCGCTGCTAGGGCAGGCGTAGGAGGAAATTGACTTTGCAGGGTCTGGTGTGAACGGTTGCCACGTGCGGGTCTGGGACGCACACGTGTCGTATGATTAGGTTTCCCCCTGCAGGGTATAAAAGTTGTTTTGAACCGCTGTCGCTCCCAGTTTGTGAGCATGCTCGTGAAACGCACCACATCATAATTAAAAAGTTGAGATACATTGATGATGATTATTATTACTATATACTACTTTTGTTATGCTTGATTAGTTCAGTGCTAACTAAAGTCACATTCTAAGCACTAACCTGAGCTAAAATTTGACCAAGAGTAGTTCAGGTAATGCGAGTCCGTTTTGCAAATAAACCCACCCCTAGTCAGTCAGCATGTCTAGGTGTGGGCTGTAGTCAGCCATTTGACGGGTCAGCCTTGTTGAACTTCTTAGAAACTCACGCTTTAGCGATATGTGGTTTTCAGGCGCCGACATGCAGAACCAGGATGATAGCATCCATGGGGAGGAGTCGCACCCCGAGGTTGGGAACCTCCAGTGGGAACTGTGCGAGTCGCCGCAGTAACATTGAAGTCGCCAGTAGCATGACGCCCCTAGGCACGGTGCATGCTTTTGCTTAAAGTATGAGTGTCAGAGTCTGTAAGCAATCCAGTCTTCCACTGTTACGTTTTCAAAACTTTATTTGCACACTCTGAATCATTTGTAAGACTTAAGCTTCAATCTATGAATTAATGTTGTATTAATTTCTCTCTCCTTGTAAATTATTACTGTGTATTCCTGCCTGTGTTGTATCGTGTGTACGCTCGCTTCGCCGAGCGTTGCCCAACAGGATCCTGGCTCATCAACGACTGCCGGATCCATCCCGAAAAGAGGTTTTCTAGGCGGGTCCGCATCACGGATAGTTGCGACTGCCGACCGCAAGGGTGCCAAGGCTCCAGCCGCGGACACGTCGGACCATTTCGAAAAGAAGTGGAACCTGCCGTGCCCCAACCACGAGTACCCCGTGAAGCACCTCTACAGGGACTGCTCGCTCATGAAGCGGTTCCTGACCCAGGAGGCCAAGACAGGCAAGCGGAAAGGTAAGCCCAGATAGGCCTCCGGAGGCGCCGACGACGGCAACGACGCCAGCGACGGCAACGACGGTTTCCCGGAGACCAATGGGTGCCTCATGATCTTCACCATGTCAGAGACACACAGGTAGCAAGCGCCGCGTGAAGCTCGAGCGCCGCGAGGTGTTCGCGGCCAAGCCCGCAACGCCAACGTTCCTTCAGTGGTTGGAGGCACCGATCACGTTTGATCGGTCCGACCATCCCAGCCATGTCCCGTGACCGGGTCGATACCCACTGGTGGTCGACCCTATCGTCGGCAAGAAGCACCCTACCAAGGTGCTCGTGGACGGAGGCAGCAGCCTCAGCATCCTCTACGTGGAGAAGCTCGACGCCATGGGCATCAACCGGTCGCTCATCCGACCCACCGGAGCACCTTTCCATGGCGTCGTCCCTGGGAAACAAGCTGTTCCCCTCGAGCAAATTGATTTGCCTGTCACTTTCGGGACTCCAGCCAACTTCCAAATGGAGACCCTCACATTCGAAGTGGTTGGCTTTTGCGGGTCCTACCACGCCATCTTGGGGCGACCATGCTACGCGAAGTTCATGGCCGTTCCCAACTACACCTACCTGAAGCTCAAGATGCTAGGGCCGAAGGGGGTGATCACCGTCGGCGCTTCCTTCAGCGCGCTTACCAGTGCAAAATGAAGAGCGGCGAACTCGCCTCCGCGACCATTGTGTCTATAGAGGAGCTTGCTGTTATCCGGCAGCAAGTTACCGAGGAAGCGCCCGACTCCAACCGCAGCGCAGGGTCCTTTGAGCCCGTCGAGGGTGTCAAGGAGATCCGGCTCGACCCCGACAACGCCAAGGAGAAGGTGACAAAGATCGGGACCTCCCTCTCCCCCAAATAGGAAAGTGTGCTCGTCGACTTCCTCCATGCGAACATCAACATCTTCGCGTGGAAACCCTCAGACATGCCTGACATCCCGAGGAAAGTCGCCGAGCATTCCTTGCACATCAAGCCGGGGTCCCGACCGGTGAAGCAACGACTGCGCCGCTTTGATGAAGAAAAGCACAGGGCAACCGGAGAGGAAATCACCAAATTGCTGGCGGTCGGTTTTATCAAGGAGGTGTATCATCCCGAGTGGTTAGCCAATCCCGTTCTTGTACGAAAAAAGAATACGAAATGGAAAATATGTGTTGACTATACTATCTAAACAAAGCGTGCCCAAAGGATCCGTTTCCTTTGCCACCATAGACCAGATCGTCGACTCGACCTCCGGATGTGAAATCCTCTATTTCCTTGATGCGTATTTCGGATACCATCTGACGCGGACCCGCCCAGAAAACCACGTCTCGGGACGGATCCGGTCTGTCGTTGAGCCAGGATCTTGTTGGGCAACGCTCGGCGAAGCGAGCGTACACACGATACAACACAGGCAAGGGATAAACAGCAATAATTTACAAGGAGGGAGAAATTAATACAACAATAGTTCCTGAATTGTAGCTTAAGTCTTACAAGAATTCAGAGCGCGCAATAAGTTTTAAAAATCGTAGCAGCGGAAGACTCGATTGATATAGACTCCGACACTCATACATTAAGCAAAAGCATGCACCCTGCCCGCGGGCGTCATGCTACTGGCCACTTCAAGTTACTGCGGCGACTCGCACAGTTCCCACTGGAGGTTCCCTACCTCGGAGTGAGGCTCCTCCCAGTGGAAGCTATCGCCCTGGTTCTGCGTGTCGGTTCCTGAAAACCACATATCGCTAACGCGTGAGCTTCTAAGAAGCTCAACAAGACTGACCCGTAAAAAGGCTGACTACAGCCGACTTCTAGACATGAAGGCTGAAGGGGGGTGGGTTTCATTTGCAAAACGGACCCGCAACCTGTACTACTCTTGGTCAATTTTAGCACAGGTTAAGTAGTTAGGATATAACTTTAATTAGCACTAGTCTAATCAAATATAATAAAAGTGACTAGTAAATAGTAATTATCATAAAGTCATTCTCATTGCATCTCAACTTATTTACAAAGATGTGGTGCGTTTCACGAGCATGCTCACCAACTGGGAGCGACAGCGGTTCGAAACGATTTTTATACCCTGCAGGGGGAAACCTAATCGTACGACACGTGCGTGTCCCAGACTCGCACGTGGCAACCGTTCACACCAGCTCCTGCAACGTCAATTCCCTCCTACGTCTGCCTTAGCAGCGCCGCATCCCACCAGACAACACGTCCCAGACGGTTTCTGTGGAGTTCCCACGCTGCCCACCCCAGATCTCCTCCTAGTCAGACACCGTAGGGCAGGTTCGACGTTGCAATTACTAGGCTACGTAGGTTTACTGGGGCCCATTACACCCAGCATACGACCAGTACGTTCAACACTCGATCAGTCTCGGACCACACGGATCAGACAGGTCTACGGTCACCCTGGACCCGGTCCAGTCGCCGACCTAATTGGTATCCTGTCTGACCCTCATACTTTTATCCTTCTTTAATTATCTCATCATCCGGTGTCATAATGTATCAAGTGGTAGTTTCATCCAAAATCCTACCTTTCGCGAGCAGCGTCCACTCTGCTCGACTTCTACCGGTAAGAACTTGCTAAGCATAGCAACTAATTGGTCATCTAAACCAACTACCGGTAGGGTTTCCTATGGGAACAAATGCAACTAAGGTTGCAATCAACTCCTAACAACTTAATGCACAAACAAGACATGACCCACTGAGTTGTAAAAAAGAAAATTTTAAACAGAGGTGGTGCACCGGGGCTTGCCTGGCTCTTCGGCTTCGCGGTTGATCTCTTCTGCTGGAGTGGAGGAGTCGGGCTCGGCAGTCACCTCGCGTGCTTCGGAATCTACATGATGCATTATGATTATGAGGAGTTCAAAGGATTGATAACATAATGTTTTTATTAAGGAGTATTCTAGGTTTCAGTCGGCGACGTTTAGAAATTAGGGTTAACCCTAAATTCTTCGACGCCACTGGTTTAAATATGTTTGACTTAATGAATGGGGTTCCAAGGCATTTATTCAATTTCTCACGATGTGATGTGTAATTGGTCGTATCCCCTGAATTGGGCTAAATTCAAATTTTAGGTTGAGATTGATCGGCACTTCTCTTCGGAGATTAATTATTTAATAAACTATGATTATTAACCTTAGGGTCAAAATGAAAGTTTTTATTTGTACTAAAATTTTATTTTTAGTTGATAGTACTCTCTGAAATATGAATTTTGATATGTGGTTGAGGCCTAGATGAATTTTCTATATTTTATCAAGATTCATCAAAGTTCCTGTTATTTAAAATGGTAAATTCAGAAACCATTATTAAACCTTGAAATAAAATTGTGAAATTTTATGTAATCACTCATGAGTATCAAAACTAAAGTTCTGTTTTTGGGTTCAACCTTTTGGAGTACTTTTATAATATATTTTAGAAAAAGGTAAATTAGTTAGGCAGAATGGAGTATCTTAAATAGGTTACATGTAATTCTGTGGTCCTAAAATCCTGGTAAAATTCCAGAGGATGCCTACTGCCATGCCACACTGGTAGATCAAATTTAAGCCCTAGCATTGCTCTACAATTTGAATTAAAATTCAGAAACAGAAAGGATTGTTCTAAATATTCCTAAAAATACTAGGTCATTTAGGAAAAAGTGTTTTAACAGAAAATTAGTGCATCTCATGAGGATTCTAACAAATTTTGTTTTGGAATTTTTGGGCTTTTCTGTGATTTGTTTGGTATTTTACAAGACAGGAGAAATTCTGGAGGAAAATAGAATTAAACAGTGCCTAGGGCAGAACAGGGGAGCTGAGCTCCGACGAGCTCCGGCGGCTGATTCGGTCAAAAGTAGTGGTCGGCTGTGCTCGATCCTTGGTCCTACACCATCTACAAGCTATGATGAAGCCCGGCACTACGACAACGGTGAGGTTCCACCACCGGAGAGGGGTGCTCACCGTGGGGGTCGGCGGCGGCTGCGGCGAGGAAGAGTTCCCGACAAGAGGAGCTGAATTCTGGTGAGAGGAGAGCGCCGTGGGCTGCACAATGACTTGACAAGTGAGTTGAGCAAGGGGAGGAGCACTGAAAAAGGCCGGAGCATGGCCGGCGGCGAGGGGTGGCGGCACTGCTCGAAGTCCGACAAGGAAATTGCCGGAGGAGCGGCGGAGGGTGGAGATTAATCGGTCCAGAAGACTCACCGTGGTGCAGTGAACCTGTTTGACGGGGTTAGGGGTCGCGGGGATGGCCGGAAGACCAAGGTCGACGGCGAGCTCAATCGGCGGCAGAAGGGGGAACTGACGGCGGCGCAAGCGTTCTGTCGTCGCCGGCGAGTTTCTGTGGCCGAATACTTATCAAAATCGATCACAGGGATGAGATGGATGAGCCGGATGAAGGAATTGCGGAATGAGGGTACCGTGAAGATGAATTTGATGGTTGAGGGTCAGGGCGGTGCTCCTGTTGCCGGTGAGGGCGATCGGAGTGTTCCGGGCGGAGGGAGCGACGGGAGGGAAACTCGATCAACTGGAAGCTGTACCGGAGCGAGGGAAGTCGGTTAGGCAAGGTTAGGAAGGTGGAGAATGGCCGGAAGGGTGGTCTCACCGTGAGCCCTCCTTCGGCGGCAATGGCGACGGTGGCACCCGAGTGAGGGAAATCAACAAGGCGTGCGTAGGAGCGAAAATGGGCGCGGGGAAAGTGGGAGGAGGGTTCAGCGCACTCCTTTAAGTGTTGCGGGGAGAGATTGGGAGGGGGAGACAGAGAGTGGCGGCGGATTGGGTATCGGGGGCGGTGGCTTGCCGCAGAGGTTCTGCCGCTCGGCGAATTGGCGTGCAGCAGCGGCGACAAGACGGGGAGAGAGGGAGGAAGCAGAGGGGAGGGAAAGATCTCGGCGAGATCCTTGCTCGGCGCTTTGAAGGCGGGGCGTGAAAAGGCGAGCCGGCCGGCGGAGGAGGCGGCCTTGCCGCGCGGCGGTTGGGCGCGTCGGGCGGGCGGCACTGTGCCTCGTCAGGCTATTGTCGATTTGAAATGAACTGCTACAGGCTCCTGCTGGTTTAAATTGAAAACCCCACCTCCTCAGCTCAGAAAATTATGAAAATTTTTGTGTATGCTCAGGGATTTATTTGGAACACTTTTTATTTAAGGATCGAGTTCTGAATCAGCTCCCAAAATTTCTTGAATTTTCGAGTCCTCTTTAGTTTGTGTGAATTTTAAAAGGGTTTAAACCTTATCTAAAAACCTTGAATAAATTTCCAAAATTCCATTTTGGGGTGAACTTAATTGTTATGCAAAAATATAGCTAGGGTGTTGTGGGAAATTTGGTAGGTCACTCACTAGGGTTTAATTCCTGCCCGAAGGATTAAGTTTTCGACACTGCGGGTCGAAACCTTCCGAACTTGGTAATCGTGTTCTGTGGATTATCAAAGTTTTTGTAGAATTCCTCTGGGGTATTTTAAACCACATTGCACTTACTTCCATTGTTGATTTTACTTTTAAGTGTGAAATCTGGTCGATTAGGGTTTTTAAGTTGTCGACTTAGGTCCTGGTGACACCTGGGGTGTCACAGCCTCCCCCCCTAAAAGAAATCGCGTCCCGAGATTTAAGCAGAGGGTTAGGGTAGGCATAGGTACCTATGGGGTTGGGAGTAGTTCGGGGTAGTGGGATCGAAGAAATTCTGCAGACTCCCATGTGGCCTCGTCTTCCGTGTGGTTGCTCCACAGAACCTTGTAAAACTTGAGTGTCCGTCTTCTAGTGACTCGCTCTTTTTCATCTAGTATCTTAATTGGACGCTCTGGGTAAGTTAAGTCTGGTTGCAACTCTTGCGCTTCTGGAATCACTTGATCTACGGGTGCCTTCAGACACTTCTTCAATTGTGAGACATGGAAGACGTTGTGTATCCCCGATAATTCTTCTGGCAGCTTCACTTGATATGCCACTGGTCCACATTCGGCCGTGATAGGATACGGACCTATATACCGGGGTGCTAACTTGCCTTTGATCCCGAATCGTTGAACTCCCTTCATGGGTGAGACTCGTAGGTAAACGTAGTCTCCTACCTCGAATCTTAATGGTCTGCGCCTTCGATCTGCATAGCTTTTCTGCCTCGACTTGGCGGCCTTCAGATTGGCTTGAATGACTCGTACTTTCTCTTCGGCCTGCTGCACTAGATCTGGTCCCAAAATAATTCTTTCGCCTGCTTCTGACCAGTTGAGTGGCGTCCTGCAACTATGGCCGTACAGTGCTTCAAAAGGTGACATCTTGATGCTGGCTTGATAGCTATTGTTGTACGAGAACTCCGCCAAGGACAGATAAGTGTCCCATCCTTTTCCATGTTCCAAGACGCAAGCTCGAAGCATGTCTTCAAGTATTTGGTTTACTCTTTCAGTCTGGCCATCTGTCTGGGGATGGTAAGCTGAGCTATGAATTAGCTTGGTTCCTAGTGATTCATGTAATTGCTTCCAAAATCGACCGATAAACTGGGTACCTCGGTCGGAGATGATTGTCTTGGGCACTCCATGCAGACAGACTATCCGATCAATGTATAACTGTGCATACTTCTTCATGGTGTATCTGGTTGACACCGGGATGAAGTGGGCCGTCTTTGTCAAACGGTCTACTATAACCCAAATTGAATCTAACTGCCGGGCTGTCAAGGGTAGTCCAACAATGAAATCCATGCTTATGTCTTCCCATTTCCATGACGGAATGCTCAATGGTTGCGACAACCCTGCACCCTTCAGGTGGTCGGTCTTTACTCTGCGGCACGTGTCACATTCCGCTATGTATCGAGCGATTTCTCTCTTCATTCTGGTCCACCAAAATTTCTTTCGCAGATCTTGGTACATCTTGTTACTGCCAGGATGAATAGAGTACTTAGATAAGTGAGCCTCATCCATGATCTTTCTTCGGAGCTCGTGATTCTTGGGTACTACTAGTCGATTCTTGAACCATAGAACTCCATCTTCGTCTTCTCGGAAGCACTGCATCTTCTTTTCTCGCAGTCCTAATCTGATCATTTCCATGCCCTTGTCAATCTTTTGGGCCTTGGCTACCTCGTCTCTAAGTGTTGGCACTAAGGCTAGGTTGTAGAGGGCTCCGTGAGGTAGAATTCTTACGATCGGCTCTAGTTCTTCGGTTGCAACTCCTTGATCTAGGTAATGACAATGGGCGTTTCTGCTCAGTGCATCTGCAACCACGTTAGCCTTGCCCGGATGATAGTGGATTTCTATTTCATAATCCTTGATGTGAGAGACCCGACCAATTTATATTCAAGTTTACCAAGTTGACCCGCGGCCCACGCATGGTGTGCGAGAACTCAACCCGATAAAAGAGAATATAGACCCGGCAGTCCCCCGACATGCTTCTCAAGCAATGCCCAAGATCCGAGCACGTCGGCAACGTCACATGTGATTCATCACAAAGGTCACATTAATTAATAACATTAATTTAAAATATTCTTACATACCAAGGTTCATCATAAGTCTTGAAACTAACAAATCAGAGAGCGGAAGCGATTCTAAGGAAGACGATAGTCGCAGCGGTTGCAATGAGAAAACAGCAAAAGATTGCGATGCCCAGCCCACGAACATCGCACATCACGATCACTCAAACGTCTCGACTACGCCTCGCCCTCGCCGGCATCGGCGGGGACAAAGTAGCCGAAGACCAACTCATCCTCACCTGCAAAAACTTAAACAACAAACGTTGAGTACGAAGGTACTCGCAAGTCTTACCCTGTGGTGGGAATTAGTTCCCGACTCCAAGGATAATGCAATGAGGCTGTAGCAAGGTAAATAAGGTATAGGAACGGACTCATTTGCTTAAAGCAGAAACTAAGCATATATGAATAAGCATAAAGTAAAAGACTCTGCGGGCATGAACTTCTAATAAACCCAATTCCCAAGTACCATGTAACCATAAATCATGTATATGCCAACATCCATGTTCCATCCGAACCATGGATACCAATAACCATATTCCATATTCATCAACAATATCCCAATTTCCATTGTTATATGACAACTCTACGATATTATCCAAAGGACACTGAGCTTTGATCATAACCGAGACCGCGGCGGATTCGAACCGATTTTACACCCTGCAGGGGAGTCCAACTGTACCCACACGACTGAGGACCATACGGCTCATGCAACCCGCTAAAGTTGCACAAGGGGGTACTCATGTCAACCTTTTTCACACTCGTGCCCACACGGTTGGAAAATCCACACGATGCCGAGTACCATGGCCTCGCAGGCACACGTGAGTCCCTCGTCGAGTGTCACGGCCTCGCAGGCACCCATGACTCCCTCGTTCCACACACCGTGCAGTCATCGGCCAAACGTTGGTACGCAGTGAGATACTCAGCTTATCTTACCATTATATCGGACATGTGGTATGAACGGGAAGTGCTCAGGCCAAGAATAACACGGCCGGTTCCTAGGTCAACCCAGACGGGGCCTACGGCACACAAGACCTCCATGTCTTGCTGCACTCCTATCCCACCGTCCAGATTTCAGCTTTTAACACTTTTCAACTTTTACCAACATATGAACTCGCCACAAGCCCATAAGTAAACAAGGTGGTTCCTATACGTGCGAGTGGGACTTACCACTCGACTTCTACCGTGTTATCTAAGCATGGCTAAGCATTTCGTGACTCGAACAAAGACACTCTACCCAGGTTGACAAGGTGACGTATTCAATACCAAGGAGGGGTACATGCAACAATAATAGGTTTTCCCAACTTTATCACTATGCCCGACTTTATGCATTCCTATACGTAAGCATTCATATTAATCATTAAGTAAATTACTTAGGGTAGCAATATGAGGTGCTTGCCTTCAACAGCAGCGGTGTTGACTTCCTCAGCAGCTGGATCAACTTCTGGTGCTTCTCCCGTAGCAGCACCCGCGTCACTCTCTGGCGGTTCGTAAGCTATAAAGTAAAAACGCGTCGACATGAGATGCATGCCATGATGCCATGATGCCCAAATGATGTGATATGATGCAGAGAGGTAGCTACTGAGTCTACGAACACAATGCAACAAGAACGAAGGTAATCGGAGTTCTACAGCTCAAGTTATAGCCAAAACAGTTTTACCGATATTCGGTTACGGGTTTCCCGGTTCCCGGTTTTCCGATTCCGATATCGGGTGGCACACGAATGTCGTTTTCGGGAAAAATCCCAAAACACATCACATGTACTGGCTTTACTAAGTGGCTTGGGTTACTATGAGACTAAGTTTGAGTGGTTTCGACTCGCGTTAACAGGAACATGAGCCCTCCGACTGTCGTGGCCTGTTTACGACATCGGGAATACCGTAACGGTGCCGTAAAAGTCGTAACGACTTTTCCGGTGAAATTCAAAGTTAAGTTACAGGCATAGGACCATTTTTAGTTTAAAGTAGGCTCTAAACTAAGACTTTTGGCTCTGGTTTGGGGTCAAGTTGAGCTTCTATGAATTTACTAAAAATCTAACAACACTCTGTTTTCCAAATTTATAAAATCAGAAACATGTACTAAAACTTATGCAAAAATCATGAAACTTTACAGAGCTACTACTGAGAATCTAAACTAAAGTTTTTGTTAAAGGTCTTGGGCTTTTGGGCGACTTTCCTAATGTACTTTAGACAAGGCAAATAATCTAGGGTTTTGGGGATATTAACAATGACATGCATGCACAAATTTTCATGAAAAATTCTGGTAAAAATACAGGAGATGCATCATGCCAAGATAAAATTATGGTACAAAAATCAACCATAGAAATCTTCTGGAACTTCAATTAAAAATCAACAACAGAAATAATACAATGAATTACTAAAGAAATTCCAGGGACAAAATTGAAAAAGTGCTTTAACAGAAAATTAACTCATTAATCAAGGATCCAAATAAAATTAGGTTTGGCATTTTTAGACTTCTCCAAGATTTTCTACACACTATGCATCTTCTGGTTAATAAAAAGGAAAATAGGAAATTCAATGGAACAGTACTCAGAAACAGGGGAAATAGTCAGTGCGGTTGCTCCGGTGGGAAATTCGCCGGAGGAGGGGGCTAGGGGGGGATTGAGCAATCGTGGAGCATCACCTTGATCCAAGGAACTGATTTGGTAGGGATTAGGGCCACGGGAGAGAGGGGCAAGGGGTCGGCGACGTGAGCTCCGAAGCAGTGTCAATGGCGGCCGACGGGTGGCGTGAGGCGTTCCCTCCTCACCGACGATGAACTGCGATCAATAGCTGATAAAACTGGTGTACCATGGTGAGAGGAACAAGCTAGTTGAAGGAATTGAAGAATGGGGCTACCGTGGTGACGGAATTTGGAAAATGGTGGCCGCCGGCGCTGTTGTCGGCCGAGGAACAGGCGGCGGTGTTCTGGTGAAATTAGGGCACAATCGGTGGGGCCTAGCGGTTGGAGAGCTGCAGTGAGTTGAGGGAAGCTTTCTTGGCACGGTGGCGCGGCTAGGGAGTGGCCGGAGCGAGCTGTCGACGGTGGGGGTGCTCGGGCGGCAATGGCGTGGTGCTCTGAGGTGCGCGGCAGAACAGAGAAGGAAGAAAGGAGGGGAGGGGGAGCTAGTGCTTGAGCTTTGTACTCGAGGAGGAGGAGCCAAGGGAGGTAGAGAGTAGTGGTGCACGCGGATTGGAGAAGGGGTGCGGCGGCCGGCAATTGGCGCCTGAAGGCGGTGCTCGGCAGTGGCGATGGCGTGCGGCAGTGAGGGAAATGAAGGCGCGCCAGAGAGAGGGAGAGAGAGGAAGAGAGAAGGAGGGGAAGATCTCTTGCAAGATTCACCGATGGGGAGGAGTGATGGCGCGCGCGGGGGATTGGCCGGCGCTGCGCTCGGCTGCGGTGGTTGGCTGCGGCGGCAAGGGGTGTCGGGTGAGTACTGTTCACGGTAAGTGTATTGTCGATTTCAATTAATTCAATTACCCTCCCTCTTGATACAACAGAAAACCCTAGCTCCCGAGCTCAAAAATTTTTGAAACTTTTTGTGCAAGCTAAAAGATTTATTTGGAACAACTTTTATTAAAGGAAGGTTCACTGAATCAGCTTCTAAAGATCTGTGAATTTTCAATTAGGTTCAAACTTGTTGGAATTTTAAAGGGGCTTAAAGCTTTACCAAAAATTCTCATAAAATCTCCAAAATTCTATTTTAATGTATAGTTAATTGTTATGCAAAAACATTGGGGTAGTTTTGTTAAGAAAACAAAAGGTCTCTTGAGAGTCGATTAGGGTTTGGCGAAAACGACGAAAACTCGAAACCCTGACCCAAAATCAAAACAGGAAAAGGTCGAATCAAATGGTTGAATCAGTGAGCTCATTATCAAAAGGATAAAAGATTGCAACTTTTGGGATGTGACAGACCACCCCCCCTTAAAAGAATCTCGTCCCGAGATTTAAAAGTTTAAGTAGGGTGGCGAAAGGAATATCAATGATAAGGAATGCTAAGAAGCGAATGTAAGGAAAACAACGAGGGGACTTACGGCTCTGTGAAAAGCTCCGGGTAGTCCTCCCGCATTTTGTCCTCACGTTCCCATGTTGCTTCTTCTTCGGTGTGTCTGCTCCAATGCACTTTCACCATCGGGATTGCACGATTGCGCAATTTGCGTTCCGAACGCGCAAGGATGCATAGAGGATACTCCACATAAGAGAGGTCGGGTCGGACTTCGACATGCTCCATGGAGATAGCCTCGGTCGGAACACGGAGACACTTCTTCAATTGCGAGATGTGGAAGACATTGTAGACGTTACCAAGAGAGGATGGCAACTCTAGCTCATAAGCCACGTTACCACGTCTTGCAAGGATTTTGAAGGGGCCAATGTAGCGTGGGGCTAACTTCCCTTTCACTTGGAATCTTTTCGTGCCTCGGAGTGGGGAAACTTTGAGGTAAACATAATCTCCAACTTTGAAGAAAAGTTCTACCCGACGACGATCAGCGTAGCTCTTTTGGCGAGATTGAGCAACTCGGAGATGTTCCTGGATTTGGCGCACTTGAGCTTCAGCATCGCGAACCAAATCAGGACCGAAGAAAGGTCGTTCCCCGGATTCAGACCAGTTCAACGGGGTTCTACAACTTCTTCCATAGAGGGCTTCAAAATGGGGACATTTGGAGGCTAGCCTGGTAGCTATTGTTGTAAGAGAACTCCGCAAAAGGTAAGCAGAGCTCCCATCTTTTGCCATAGGTTAGCACACAAGCTCTCAACATGTCCTCAAGGATTTGATTGACCCGTTCGGTTTGTCCTCCCGTTTGCGGGTGGTAAGCCGAACTATGAATAAGCTGGGTGTCCAACGCTTGATGAAGGCTTTTCCAAAACCGAGAGACGAACTGGGTGCCTCGGTCTGAAATAATTGTCTTAGGAACACCATGAAGACACACAATGCGAGCGAGGTACAACTCTGCATATTCCTTGAAAGAATATGTGGTCTTGACGGGAAGGAAATGTGCAGATTTTGTCAAGCGGTCAACGATTACCCAGATGGAATCGTAACCACCCGAAGTTCGAGGTAGACCAACAATGAAATCCATGCCGATATCCTCCCATTTCCAGGATGGAATAGGTAATGGTTGAAGTGTGCCCGCGGGTTTTAAGTGGATAGCTTTCACTCGCTGACATACGTCACACTTGGAGACGTACTGAGCAATTTCCCGCTTCATGCGAGTCCACCAGAATTTGGTCTTCAAGTCTTGATACATTTTTGTGCTTCCTGGGTGTATGGATAGCAAGGAGTCATGAGCTTCATTGAGAACTTTCATCTTCAGCTCATCGACTTTTGGCACCACAAGGCGTTTTCCAAACCATAACACGCCTTGCTCATCGAGAGAAAAACATCTAGCTTTACCCGATTTTATTTTCTCCCGGATACGAGCCATGCCTTTGTCATTCTTCTGGGCTTCCTTGATCTGATCCAAAAGTGTGGATTTTATTTCAAGGTTGGCAAGGAAACCTTCTTCCACCATTTGTAGACCAAGCTTCCGAAAATCCTCACATAGGGAGCGATTTCGGGTCTTCCCGATTAGGCAATTGCAACGGCTTTTGCGACTCAACGCGTCAGCCACGATGTTAGCCTTGCCTGGGTGATAATGCACCTCTAGCTTGTAGTCCTTGATCAACTCAAGCCATCTTCTTTGCCTCATATTCAAATCAGCTTGGGTGAATATGTATTTGAGGCTCTTGTGATCGGTATAGATATTGCAAGTCTTGCCAAGGAGATAGTGTCGCCAGATTTTCAAAGCATGAACAACGGCGGCAAGCTCAAGATCATGAGTAGGATAATTCTCTTCATGTGACCTCAATTGGCGAGAAGCATACGCAATGACTCTCCCGTCTTGCATAAGCACACATCCGAGTCCAACACGAGAGGCGTCGCAAAAGACGTCAAAACTCTTGTGGATGTCGGGTTGTGCAAGAACGGGCGCTGTGGTAAGCAATGTCTTCAATGTCTGGAAAGCTTGCTCGCAATGGGCGGACCAAAGGAATTTCTCTCCTTTGCACAGCAACCTAGTCATTGGCTTGGCAATCTTGGAGAAATCCTTGATAAACCGACGGTAGTAACCCGCAAGTCCAAGGAAACTGCGGATTTCCTTCACATTGGTTGGTGGAGACCAATCAAGCACTTCTTGCACCTTGGTGGGATCTACGGCAACACCATTTTCAGAAATGACGTGCCCAAGAAAAGCAACTTCGTGCAGCCAGAATTCGCACTTGCTGAATTTGGCATAAAGACGGTGTTCACGAAGCTTCCCGAGTACAATTCGGAGGTGAACAGCATGATCTGCTTCCGTCTTGGAGAAAACAAGAATATCATCAATGAAGATCACCACGCATACATCGAGTTCCTCCATGAAAATAGAGTTCATCAAGTACATGAAGTAGGCAGGGGCATTTGTGAGACCAAAGGACATGACAAGGTACTCGTACAAACCGTAACGAGTAGAAAAGGCAGTTTTTGGAATGTCCTCTTCTCTGATCTTTATTTGATGGTAGCCCAGCCTTAAATCAATCTTGGAGAAACAACGAGCGCCAGAAAGCTGATCGAAAAGGATATCGATCCGCGGAAGTGGATATTTGTTTTTGATGGTAACGGCGTTCAAGGGACGATAATCGACACACATGCGTAATGTGCCGTCTTTCTTCTTCACAAAGATAGCGGGACAACCCCAAGGAGAAGAACTTGGGCGAATAAAACCCTTGTCGAGGAGATCTTTCAACTGTTTCTTCATTTCAGCCAACTCCTCAGAAGACATTGGATACGGCCGTTTCGAAATCGGAGCCGTTCCTGGTTCGAGTTCGATGGCAAACTCAACAGCCCGGTCGGGCGGCATACCCGGCAAATCATCAGGGAAAACATCCGGATATTCGCACACAACGGGGATAGAGGAAAGCTCAAAGCTAGTCGCACCTTTCAAATGGTACGACCCGGAATTATCACCTTCGAGGTGTAGCGAAAAACGATCGCCGGTTGGGCCTTTCAGAGAAACAACTCTGGAAGCCACGTGGATGACGGCATCGTGAGAAATCATCCAATTCATCCCAAGAATAATGTCTAATCCCTGAAGATCTAGGAGTAAGAGATTGGCTTGCAAGGTAACACCGCTGACTGGGGCCAACGATGTCGGAACCATGGAGTCTATGTGGATTTTGGCTCCGGGGGATTCTATGAGATAAGGTGTACGGGTAGGGAATATTTTTAGGTTATATTGGGTAGCGTACTCTCGCCTAATAAAGGAATGAGATGCACCAGAATCAAAAAGAACTTTGGTAGGACGAGAGTCGACGGATAACGTACCAACGAGCACGTCGGCACCTTCAGGCACATCAGCGGCGGTCGTGTAGTTGACACGGCCACGCTTGGGAACTTGGGGCTTGTTGCCTTGTTGTGGTGGAGCAGCGACAGGTGGGCGCGGTGGCTGGTTTGGAGCAGCAGCCCCCGCTCCACGCCTTGGATACGGACAGCCACGGGAAAGGTGACCGCGCTGGCCGCAGTTGAAACACGGACCAACAGCTTGATTTCCAGCTTGTCCCATAGGTTGCCTGGGAGCTTGTCCAGCAGCAGGAGGAGCACGACGGACCATCCACATGGGCTGCGGTGGAGCTGAGCCCGTGCGAGGACGCTGTGGGTTCCCATTCTGTGGCGGTAGGGCAGCACGCTTGCGGTTCTTGGCTGCAAGCTTGTTCATCTTGTCCTCGGCAACTATGGCACGATCCACGAGCTGGTTAAAGCTGCCGACCTCTGAAATGATGACAGACAGCTTGTCCTGCATCTCCTCAGAAAGGCCATTGTAGAAATAGCCCCTCTTGCTCGCGTCGGTTGCCACTTCTGTGCGAGCGTACTGTGCAAGGTAGTTGAATTGGTGCACATACTCCATCACCGAACGATTGCCTTGTTTGAGAGCAAGGAACTCCAACCTCTTGATCTCCATCATGCCGTCCGGGATGTGGAAGGCGCGGAAGGCAGTACGGAACTCTTGCCAAGTATAGCGGTGATTGTCGGGCTGGGTGGCACGGTAGGTATCCCACCATGCACCGGCTTCATTCTGAAGCTGATGGGCAGCAAAAAGAAACTTCTGATGCTCTCCGCACCGGAGTAGATCGAGCTTTTGCTCAATGGTGCGAAGCCAATGGTCAGCGTCAAGGGGGTCCTTGGCCCGAGTGAAGATAGGCGGTTCGGTGCGGCGAAAGTCGGAGAAGTCATCCTCACGAGCAGCGTTACGCTCCGCGCCACGCTGAGTGATGCCCTCAGCGATGATACGGAGATACTCGGAGTGCTCCCGCCGATTGTGCTCGATCTGCATGAGCACTTCAGCCATGGTAGGGGCTGGTGGTGGCAGTGGTGGTGTGGTCTGGCGTCCTTGGCCTTCAGCAGCTCCGGAGGTTTCACCGGCCTCACGAGTGCGGCTTCGGGTATTCATCCTGTCGCCAAAACCACGGTTAGCGACCGGAAGAATAGACAGTCCAGACAATACATTGCTATGACAACAAGGACGTGTCATAGACAGGAAAAATATGGGTTGCTGGGAATGCTATCGATGATATGAAGGCAGCAAAGGATGCTACGAGATGACAGACATGGTGTATCGACCAACATACACCGATGTTCAGATTGGACGAGCTCACTAAACTCGAACACGAAACTCAAAACAACGACGAAAGTTTTGAAAGTTGAACAAGTCGTTTCAAAGGTGAAACAAACTTGTTCCTTTTGCTGATAAAAACCAGTCAACAAAAGATGACCAAAACCCAACTAGCAATTTGCAACCCAAAACCAAGCAAGGACATGATCGATGCATGCAATGATATGCAAACATGCTCCGCACTAACGATTCTCACACGGATGCATAAACACTCTCCCAAGCACAACAACACTACTGAAAATAAACACACAACGTCAACATGGGCGATTTTGAAGAGAAAGGGAGGGGTTTAGATAAAACACGCGCCCTAACACAAACGGGTGGCTGCCAAGACCCGCTAAACTATTCTAACGACCCATCTATCAAGGAAGGCAGCAATGCAGGGTGCATTCCTAGTTCTAAAAACTAAAACAAGTTAAGAAAGGTGAGGGCCTAAAACAGCAACTACTAATACAACTTTTAGTTGAATTTAGTGATTTTAAGACACAACTACCCACCCCGTGTTGCTAAGCAAAATTTTAGGGTGTATTTGTGAACCTTAGCTCTGATGCCAGCGCCTGTGAGAGACCCGACCAATTTATATTCAAGTTTACCAAGTTGACCCGCGGCCCACGCATGGTGTGCGAGAACTCAACCCGATAAAAGAGAATATAGACCCGGCAGTCCCCCGACATGCTTCTCAAGCAATGCCCAAGATCCGAGCACGTCGGCAACGTCACATGTGATTCATCACAAAGGTCACATTAATTAATAACATTAATTTAAAATATTCTTACATACCAAGGTTCATCATAAGTCTTGAAACTAACAAATCAAAGAGCGGAAGCGATTCTAAGGAAGACGATAGTCGCAGCGGTTGCAATGAGAAAACAGCAAAAGATTGCGATGCCCAGCCCACGAACATCGCACATCACGATCACTCGAACGTCTCGACTACGCCTCGCCCTCGCCGGCATCGGCGGGGACAAAGTAGCCGAAGACCAACTCATCCTCACCTGCAAAAACTTAAACAACAAACGTTGAGTACGAAGGTACTCGCAAGTCTTACCCTGTGGTGGGAATTAGTTCCTGACGCAGACCCGCCCAGAAAACCACGTCTCAGGACAAATCCGGTCTGTTGTTAAGCCAGGATCTTGTTGGGCAACGCTCGGCGAAGCGAGCGTACACACGATACAACATAGGCAGGATAAACAGCAATAATTTAAGGAGGGAGAGTTTAGTACAACATAAATTGCTGGGTTGTAACTTGAGTCTTACAAGAATTTCAGAGTACGCGAAACAAGTTTTGAATAACGTAGCAGCGGAACACTCGATGATACAGACTCCGACACTCATAAATTAAGCAAAAGCAAGCACCCTGCCCAGGGGCGTCGTGCTACTAGCCACTTCAAATTACTGCGGCGACTCGCACAGCTCCCACTGGAGGTTCCCAACCTCGGAGTGAGACTCTTCCCAGGGAATGCTATCTTCCTGATGCTGCGTGCCGGTGCCTGAAAACCACATATCGCTAGCGCGTGAGCTTCTAAGAAGCTCAACAAGACTGACCCGTCAAAAGGCTGACTACAGCCGACTTCTAGACATGAAGGCTGATGAGGGTGGGTTCTATTTGCAAAACGGACCCGCAACCTGTACTACTACTCTTGGTCAATTTTAGCGCAGGTTAAGTAGTTAGGATATAACTTTAATTAGCACTAGTCTAATCAAACATAATAAAAGTGATAAGTAATAGTAATCATCACAATGTCAATCTCATTGCATCTCATCTTATTGCGGAAATGTGGTGCGTTTCACGAGCATGCTCACCAACTGGGAGCGACAGCGGTTCGAAACGATTTTTATACCCTGTAGGGGGAAACCTAATCGTACGACACGTGCATGTCCCAGACTCGCACGTGGCAACCGTTCACACCAGCTCCTGCAACGTCAATTCCCTCCTACGTCTGCCTTAGCAGCGCCGCATCCCACCAGACAACACGTCCCAGACGGTTTCTGTGGAGTTCCCACGCTGCCCACCCCAGATCTCCTCCTAGTCAGACACCGTAGGGCAGGTTCGACGTTGCAACCACTAGGCTACATAGGTTTACTGGGGCCCATTACACCCAGCATACGACCAGTACGTTCAACACTCGATCAGTCTCGGACCACACGGATCAGACAGGTCTACGGTCACCCTGGACCCAGTCCAGTCGCCGACCTAATTGGTATCCTGTCTGACCCTCAAACTTTTATCCTTCTTTAATTATCGCATCATCAGGTGTCATAAAGTATCAAGTGGTAGTTTCATCCAAGATCCTACCTTTCGCGAGCAGTGTCCACTCTGCTCGACTTCTACCAGTAATAATTTTGCTAAGCATAGCAACTATTTGGTCATCTATACCGCTACCGGTAGGGTTTCCTATGGGAACAAATGCATCTAAGGTTGCAATCAACTCCTAACAACTTAATGCACAAACATGACATGACCCACTGAGTTGTAAAAAGAAAAATTTAGTCAGAGTTGGTGCACCGGGGCTTGCCTGGCTCTTCAGCTTCTTGGTTGATCTCTTCTGCTGGAGCGGAGGAGTCGGGCTCTGCAGCTACCTCACGTGCTTCGGAGTCTACATGATGCATTATGATTAAGATTATGAGAAGTTCAAGGATTGATAACAAATAACTTAAAGCTTTTGCTAAGGAGTATTTTAGGGTTTCAATCTGCGACGTTTAGAATTAGGGTTAACCCTAATTCCTCGACGCCACTGGTTTAAAATATTTGACTTAAAGAATGGGGTTCCGAGTCACTCATTCAATTTCTCACCATGTGATTGTGTAAAAAGGGTCATATTCTCTGAACCAGTCTAAGCTCGAATTTTAGGTTGAGACTCATCGGCATCTTTCTTCGGAAAATAATTAATTAATTAAACTACGATTATCAACCTTAGGGTTGAAAATGAAAATTTTAGTTGCACTAAAATTTTATTTTTACTGGGTAGTGCTCTCTGAATTATGAATTTCGAAATTTGGTTGGGGCTTAGATTAATTTTCTAGATTTTATTAAAATTCAACAAAGTTTCTGTTATTTAAAATGGTAAAATCAGAAATAATTATTAAACCTTGGAATAAAATGATGAAACTTTATGTAATCACTCATGAGCATCAAAACTAAAGTTCTGTTTTTGGGTTTAACTTTTTGGAGTACTTTTATAATGTATTTTAGAAAAAGGCAAATTAGTTAGGCAGAAAGGAGTATCTTGAATAGGTTACATGTAGTTCTGGGGTCCTAAAATCCTGGTAAATTTCCGGAGGATGTCTTCTGTTATGCCACACTTGTAGATCAATTTTGAGCCCTAGCATTGTTCTACAATTTGAATTAAAATTCATAAACAGAAAAGATTGTTTTAATTATCCCTAAAAATACTAGGTCATTTAGGAAAAAGTGTTTTAACAGAAAATTAGTGCATCTCACGAGGTTTCTAACAAATTTTAGTTTGGAATTTTTGGAGGTTTCTGTGATTTGTTCGGAATTTTACAAGACAGGACAATATTGGAGGAAAATAGAAATGAAACAGTGATTAGGGCAAAACAGAGGAGCTGAGCTCCGACGAGCTCCGGCGATTGATTCGGTCAAAGTGGTTGATCGGCTGCGCTCGATTCTTTGCCCTACACCATCTACAAGCTAAGACGAAGCCCGGCAATACGACAACGGTGAGGTTCCACCACCGGAGAGGGGTGCTCACCGTGGGGGTCGGCGGCGGCTGCGGCGAGGAAGAGTTCCCGACGAGATGAGCCAAATTCCGGAGAGAGGAGAGCGCCGTGAGCTGCACAATGACTTGACAAGTGAGTTGAGCAAGGGGAGGAGCACTGAAAAAGGCCGGAGCATGGCCGGCGGCGAGGGGTGGCGGCAATGCTCGAAGTCCGACAAGGAAATCGCCGGAGGGGCGGCGGAGGGTGGAGATTAGTTGGTCCAGAAGACTCACCGTGGTGCAGGAACCTGTTTGACGGGGTTAGGGGTCGCGGGGATGGCCGGAAGACCAAGGTCGACGGTGAGCTCAATCGGCGGCAGAAGGGGGGGACTGACGGCGGCGCAAGCGTTCTGTCGTCGCCGACGAGTTTCTGTGGCTGAACACTTGTCAAAACCAATCACATGGACGAGATGGATGAGCCGGATGAAGGAATTGTAGAATGAGGGTACCGTGAAGATGAATTCGATGGTTGAGGGTCGGGGCGGTGTTCCTGTTGCCGGTGAGGACGACTGCAGTGTTACGGGCGGAGGGAGCGACGGGAGCGCAATTCGATCAACTGAAAGCTGCACCGGGGCGAGGGGAGTCGTTTAGGCAAGGTTGGATCAGTGGAGAAGGGTCGGAGGTGTGGTCTCACCGTGAGCTCCCCTTCGGCGGCAATGGCGACGGTGGCACCCGAGTGAGGGAAAACGGTAACACGGGTTTATGAGCGAAATTGGGCGCGGGGGAGGTGAGAGTAGGGTTCAGCGCACTCCTTTAAGGCGTTGCGTGGAGAGTTAGGGATGGAAGCAGAGGGGGACGACGGAATTGGCCGGCGGGGCGGTGCTTGCCGCAGAGGCCCTGCCGCGCGGCGAATTGGCGTGCAGCAGCGGCGACAAGACGGGGAGAGAGAGAGAAGGCAGAGGGGAGGAGAAGATCTTCGGCGAGATCCTGCTCGACGCCTTGAAGGCTGGGCGCGAAAAGGCGAGCCGGTCAGCGGAGGAGGCGCGCTGCCGCATCGGTGGATTGGGCGTCGGGGGCGGCACACTGTAGCTCGTCCACCTGTTGTCGAATTCAAATGAACTGCTACAGGTTCCTTCTGGTTTCATTTGAAAACCCCACTTCCTCAGCTCAGAAAATTATGAAAATTTTTGTGCATACTCAGGGAATTATTTGGAACACTTTTTATTTAGGGTTCGAGTTCTGAATCAGCTCCAAAAATTTCTTGAATTTATGGGTCCACTTTAGTTTGTGTGAATTTAAAAAGGGTTTGAACCTTCTCTAAAAATCTTGGATAAATTTCTAAAATTCTATTTTGAAGTGAACTTAATTGTTATGCAAAAATATAGCTAGGGTGTTGTGGAAAATTTGGTGGGTCACGCATTAGGGTTTCATTCCTGCCCGAAGGATTAAATTTTCGACACTGCGGGTGGAAACTTTCCGAACTTGGTAAACGTGTTCTGTGGATTATCAAAGTTTTTTATAGATTTCCTTTGGGGTATTTTGAACAACATCGCACTTACTCCCATTGTTGGTTTTGCTTTTTGGTGTGAAATGTTGTCGATTAGGGTTTTAAGTTGCCGATTTAGGTCTTGGTGACACCTGGGGCGTCACAGTTCCCGACTCCAAGGATAATGCAATGAGGCTGTAGCAAGGTAAATAAGGTATAGGAACGGACTCATTTGCTTAAAGCAGAAACTAAGCATATATGAATAAGCATAAAGTAAAAGACTCTGCGGGCATGAACTTCTAATAAACCCAATTCCCAAGTACCATGTAACCATAAATCATGTATATGCCAACATCCATGTTCCATCCGAACCATGGATACCAATAACCATATTCCAAATTCATCAACAATATCCCAATTTCCATCATGTTATATGACAACTCTACGATATTATCCAAAGGACACTGAGCTTTGATCATAACCGAGACCGCGGCGGATTCGAACCGATTTTACACCCTGCAGGGGAGTCCAACTGTACCCACACGACTGAGGACCATACGGCTCATGCAACCCGCTAAAGTTGCACAAGGGGGTACTCATGTCAACCTTTTTCACACTCGTGCCCACACGGTTGGAAAATCCACACGATGCCGAGTACCACGGCCTCGCAGGCACACGTGAGTCCCTCGTCGAGTGTCACGGCCTCGCAGGCACCCATGACTCCCTCGTTCCACACACCGTGCAGTCATCGGCCAAACGTTGGTACGCAGTGAGATACTCAGCTTATCTTACCATTATATCGGACATGTGGTATGAACGGGAAGTGCTCAGGCCAAGAATAACACGGCCGGTTCCTAGGTCAACCCAGACGGGGCCTACGGCACACAAGACCTCCATGTCTTGCTGCACTCCTATCCCACCGTCCAGATTTCAGCTTTTAACACTTTTCAACTTTTACCAACATATGAACTCGCCACAAGCCCATAAGTAAACAAGGTGGTTCCTATACGTGCGAGTGGGACTTACCACTCGACTTCTACCGTGTTATCTAAGCATGGCTAAGCATTTCGTGACTCGAACAAAGACACTCTACCCAGGTTGACAAGGTGACGTATTCAATACCAAGGAGGGGTACATGCAACAATAATAGGTTTTCCCAACTTTATCACTATGCCCGACTTTATGCATTCCTATACGTAAGCATTCATATTAATCATTAAGTAAATTACTTAGGGTAGCAATATGAGGTGCTTGCCTTCAACAGCAGCGGTGTTGACTTCCTCAGCAGCTGGATCAACTTCTGGTGCTTCTCCCGTAGCAGCACCCGCGTCACTCTCTGGCGGTTCGTAAGCTATAAAGTAAAAACGCGTCGACATGAGATGCATGCCATGATGCCATGATGCCCAAATGATGTGATATGATGCAGAGAGGTAGCTACTGAGTCTACGAACACAATGCAACAAGAACGAAGGTAATCGGAGTTCTACAGCTCAAGTTATAGCCAAAACAGTTTTACCGATATTCGGTTACGGGTTTCCCGGTTCCCGGTTTTCCGATTCCGATATCGGGTGGCACACGAATGTCGTTTTCGGGAAAAATCCCAAAACACATCACATGTACTGGCTTTACTAAGTGGCTTGGGTTACTATGAGACTAAGTTTGAGTGGTTTCGACTCGCGTTAACAGGAACATGAGCCCTCCGACTGTCGTGGCCTGTTTACGACATCGGGAATACCGTAACGGTGCCGTAAAAGTCGTAACGACTTTTCCGGTGAAATTCAAAGTTAAGTTATAGGCATAGGACCATTTTTAGTTTAAAGTAGGCTCTAAACTAAGACTTTTGGCTCTGGTTTGGGGTCAAGTTGAGCTTCTATGAATTTACTAAAAATCTAACAACACTCTGTTTTCCAAACTTATAAAATCAGAAACATGTACTAAAACTTATGCAAAAATCATGAAACTTTACAGAGCTACTACTGAGAATCTAAACTAAAGTTTTTGTTAAAGGTCTTGGGCTTTTGGGCGACTTTCCTAATGTACTTTAGACAAGGCAAATAATCTAGGGTTTTGGGGATATTAACAATGACATGCATGCACAAATTTTCATGAAAAATTCTGGTAAAAATACAGGAGATGCATCATGCCAAGATAAAATTATGGTACAAAAATCAACCATAGAAATCTTATGGAACTTCAATTAAAAATCAACAACAGAAATAATACAATGGATTATTAAAGAAATTCCAGGGACAAAATTGAAAAAGTGCTTTAACAGAAAATTAATTCATTAATCATGGATTCAAATAAAATTAGGTTTGGCATTTTTAGACTTCTCCAAGATTTTCTACACACTATGCATCTTCTGGTTAATAAAAAGGAAAATAGGAAATTCAATGGAACAGTACTCAGAAACAGGGGAAATAGTCAGTGCGGTTGCTCCGGTGGGAAATTCGCCGGAGGAGGGGGCTAGGGGGGGGGATTGAGCAATCGTGGAGCATCACCTTGATCCAAGGAACTGATTTGGTAGGGATTAGGGCCACGGGAGAGAGGGGCAAGGGGTCGGCGACGTGAGCTCCGAAGCAGTGTCAATGGCGGCCGACGGGTGGCGTGAGGCGTTCCCTCCTCACCGACGATGAACTGCGATCAATAGCTGATAAAACTGGTGTACCATGGTGAGAGGAACAAGCTAGTTGAAGGAATTGAAGAATGGGGCTACCGTGGTGACGGAATTTGGAAAATGGTGGCCGCCGGCGCTGTCGTCGGCCGAGGAACAGGCGGCGGTGTTCTGGTGAAATTAGGGCACAATCGGTGGGGCCTAGCGGTTGGAGAGCTGCAGTGAGTTGAGGGAAGCTTTCTTGGCACGGTGGCGCGGCTAGGGAGTGGCCGGAGCGAGCTGTCGACGGTGGGGGTGCTCGGGCGGCAATGTCGTGGTGCTCTGAGGTGCGCGGCAGAACAGAGAAGGAAGAAAGGAGGGGAGGGGGAGCTAGTGCTTGAGCTTTGTACTCGAGGAGGAGGAGCCAAGGGAGGTAGAGAGTAGTGGTGCACGCGGATTGGAGAAGGGGTGCGGCGGCCGGCAATTGGCGCCTGAAGGCGGTGCTCGGCAGTGGCGATGGCGTGCGGCAGTGAGGGAAATGAAGGCGCGCCAGAGAGAGGGAGAGAGAGGAAGAGAGAAGGAGGGGAAGATCTCTTGCAAGATTCACCGATGGGGAGGAGTGATGGCGCGCGCGGGGGATTGGCCGGCGCTGCGCTCGGCTGCGGTGGTTGGCTGCGGCGGCAAGGGGTGTCGGGCGAGTACTGTTCACGGTAAGTGTATTGTCGATTTCAATTAATTCAATTACCCTCCCTCTTGATACAACAGAAAACCCTAGCTCCCGAGCTCAAAAATTTTTGAAACTTTTTGTGCAAGTTAAAAGATTTATTTGGAACAACTTTTATTAAAGGAAGGTTCACTGAATCAGCTTCTAAAGATCTGTGAATTTTCAATTAGGTTCAAACTTGTTGGAATTTTAAAGGGGCTTAAAGCTTTACCAAAAATTCTCATAAAATCTCCAAAATTCTATTTTAATGTATAGTTAATTGTTATGCAAAAACATTGGGGTAGTTTTGTTAAGAAAACAAAAGGTCTCTTGAGAGTCGATTAGGGTTTGGCGAAAACGACGAAAACTCGAAACCCTGACCCAAAATCAAAACAGGAAAAGGTCGAATCAAATGGTTGAATCAGTGAGCTCATTATCAAAAGGATAAAAGATTGCAACTTTTGGGATGTGACACTTGATTAGTTCTAGCCATCGCCGCTGCCTCATGTTCAGCTCATTCTGAGTGAAGATGTACTTGAGGCTTTTGTGGTCGGTGTAGAGGTGCACTAGGTTTCCCAATAAATAATGTCTCCACACCTTCAGAGCCAATACCACAGCTGCCAACTCCAAGTCATGGGTGGGATAATTCAGCTCGTGCTTACGGAGTTGTCTAGAAGCGTAAGCGATCACCCGCCCTTCTTGCATTAATACGCAACCAAGTCCAATGCCCGACGCATCGCAATATACGTCAAAGGGCTTGTTCAAATCTGGTTGGGCGAGTACCGGTGCTGTGGTTAAGTGCTTCTTCAAAGTCTGAAAGGCTTCTTCGCACTTTTCTGTCCATTTGAATTTCTGGTCCTTCTTGAGCAGCTCTGTGATAGGTTTAGCAATCTTGGAAAAACTGGGGATAAAGCGACGATAATACCCTGCTAATCCCAAGAAACTTCGCACCTTGTGAACTGTTGTGGGTGCCTTCCATCCCACAACATCTTGCACCTTTCCGGGATCTACAGAAATGCCTTCTGCGGACACCACATGACCCAGAAACTGAACACGCTCAATCCAGAATTCGCACTTGCTAAATTTGGCGTACAGCTGATGATCTCTGAGTCTTTGTAGAACTATGCGAAGGTGCTGAGCATGTTCATTGGCCGTCTTAGAGTACACGAGGATGTCGTCAATGAACACCACTACAAACTTATCCAGCTCGGGCATGAACACTGAGTTCATGAGGTACATGAAGTACGCTGGTGCGTTAGTGAGTCCAAACGACATCACCAAGTACTCATACAGCCCGTATCTGGTGGAGAAAGCCGTCTTCGGAACGTCCACAGGACGTATCTTGATCTGATGGTAACCCGATCGAAGATCGACTTTAGAGAAAACCTTTGCTCCAGCCAACTGATCAAACAGAGTATCTATGCGTGGTAGTGGATATTTGTTCTTGATAGTGACCGCGTTCAAGGGGCGGTAATCCACGCATAGTCTCAAGGATTGGTCCTTCTTTTTTACAAATAGTGCTGGACATCCCCAAGGTGAGGAACTGGGCCGTATGAAGCCCTTGTCCAGCAACTCCTTCAACTGTGTCTTCAGCTCTGCCAGCTCCTTGGGTGCCATCTTGTACGGTCTGCGGGAGATCGGAGCTGTGCCTGGCTGCAGCTCAATCTGGAACTCCACATCTCTGTCCGGTGGTAAGCCAGGTAATTCTTCTGGGAACACATCGGGGAATTCCTTAACTACTGGTATTTCTTCCAGACTTTTTCCGACGACATGGCAGACTTGTTTGAGGGCAGATCTAGGATGATCTAGGTTTATAGATACGGAACCGTGAAGTGGAGAGGTTAAGTGGACTACACGGTTAGCAATATCAAGGATGGCATTGTGGTGTTTCATCCATTTCATGCCGATGATAATGTCGATACTCTGCCCATCTAGGATTATGAAGGAGGTAGGATAGATGTAGCTTCCTAATTTTAGGGGTGCCTCACTTAGGCCATAGTTGGACAATATGTTACCCCCAGGCGATTTTATGAGAAAGAGTGGCTCTAGGGGAACGGTGATTAGGCTTTTACCCTTAACAAAATTTTTACTGATAAAATTGTGGGTGGCACCGGAATCAAATAGAACGAAGGCTGAATGGGTAGAAAGCGAGAACATACCCGCCAGTACTTGCTCTCCTTCAGAAATATCTTCGGCCGTGGTGTGGTTCACCCGACCAGTTCTGGTGTTCCTTTGTCCTCTTTGCTGACCCTGCCCCGGGTTTGCCGGCTGGTTGCCCCTAGCTTGCTGGTTGGAGGGGCACTCGCGGGCGAAGTGCCCGGGTAGCCCGCAGGTGAAGCAGGGTGTGCCTGGTCCAGGACGGGCGCCCTGTTGAGGTGGGCGGATACCCTGGTTCCTCTGTGGTGGCGGTGGTGCGCGGTAGCGAGCCTGTTGTTGATTCTGCGGAGGCCGGTATGACTGCTGCGGTGGACGGAATGACGGAGCTTGCGGCGGGGTCGCCCTGTACTTCCTACCATCTGGTGCGGTGTACACCAGACGATACTTTGGTGGCGGGGCATTTGATGGCCCACTACTGGCTCGCTTCTTCTCCCGCTGTTCTTTCTCCAAGTACTCTTCGGCGATGAGGGCGTTGCTCACCAACTCGTTGAATGAGCCGCCTTGGTTCAGGGCCAAACGACCCTGGAGCGTGAGGTTTAGCCCTTCCATGAAACGGTATTTTCGTTTCGCATCCGTGTCCACTTGCTCTGGAGCATATAGAGCAAGCTGGTTGAACACACGGGAGTAGTCATGCACCGAGCGGTTGCCTTGTGTCAAGGCCATGAACTCTTTGGCCTTCCTCTGCATAAGCCCCGCGGGGATGTGATGAGCGCGGAATGCCTCCCGAAATTGCGTCCAGGGCACCTGGGTGTTTTCCGGGAGGGTGGCTAGGTAGTTAGCCCACCAAGCTCCGGCGTGCCCTTGGAGCATCTGGGCTGCGAACAGCGTCTTCTGAGTCTCCGAGCAACGGAGTAGTCCAAACTTGGCCTCGGTGGTGCGAAGCCAATGGTCTGCCTCCATTGGTTCCCGAGCGTCGCGGAATTCTGGAGGATGAGTGGCCAGGAAATCAGCATACGTGCTGTCCTGGTTCTGGTTCCTTGCGCCCCGATTCTGGCCATTATTTTGCAGGATGGTTCGCAGCATTTCTTGAGTCTGCTGGCTGCTTTGGAGCATGGCCGCCATAGCCGCGGCTAGAGTTGGCTCCGCTGGCGGGGGTGGCGGGTTGGAGCTTTCCTCCCCTTGACGCCCAGCCCTGGTGTTCACCATTCTGAAAAGAGAGTGAAAAGTGGTCCCCATTAGCGCAGTTCACTCCATAACCATGGTTGGATATATACAAAAGGATGTCAGAATGCATGGCATGGACAACTCATAAAAACAAACTCCATTCCTTTCCAAAATAATGACAGTACATAAGTTCCTTCGAGTTCTCTAGACTGTCAAATCACCACTCTTACATCCAAAAGATTACAACGCCACTAAGATAAACTCACGAGAACACACGCTAATCGCCATGACAGGCACAACGCACTCCTTAAGCGACTCATCTAGCTAAACTTGGCGTTGTAAAAACATCTCTGATCTACTCCTCATCTGGCTCTGGGTCTGAAGCTTCGGGATCCGACACCTCTGACTCAGGCGCATCATTGTTAGCGGGAGGGGGCTGCTGTGCCTCCAAAAGTCCCGCTATCTGATGCTGCAGATGATGGTTCTCGTGGGCGAGGTCCTCAGCTAGCACAATCGCATTATCCCTGAGTTTCTCTAGCTGGTGAATGTGCTGCAACATAATGTTGCAGTCATTCTCCCTAGCATGGACTTGGGCAGTCTTAATCTCAGAAACCGCCTCCAGCTCAGAAATGCGTGTAGCACGCGCGTCGCAGCGAGCACGCAGTGCATTGTTTCTGCTCTCCAAGTCTTGTACCTTCTCCTTGAGTTGGGCTATCTCTACATGAGCCCGACGCAAGGCCTGTCGATCCATCTGGGCGGTGAGAACAGTGTCCTCATGTAAGTTGAGCAGTGCTAGGCTCAACGCAAACAAAGGAGTGACATGGTCCATCTCTCCTTTGAGGGTCCTAGCTTGGGCGTTCTTAACATTGCGGCGCCAGGTGCTGTCAACCTAGTCCCGTATCGGGAACATTGCCGCTGGCTTGTCTGCTAAGTCCTCTTTGTGCTTCTCGCATAGCCCCAATAGGGCCTGACAAGCGGCTGCCTCAATGGCTTCAGTCTTGTCCGAACCAAACGTGGTGCTGGTGCGGATCTCTCCATTGGCATGTCGAGGATGCGCGTGTAGTGTGACTACGGCTGAGCAGCGCGGTAGGTCATACTGTCGAAACTCTTGGATCTGAAACCAAGGGGTCTCTGGATAACCCAGCGACTGTAAAGTCTGACCAAGTATCTCCACGAATCCTCTGCGTCCCGATTGCTTGGTGACGTAGGTAGGGGTGGCACCTTCAACGCCTATTTCCGCGAGCCCATGCTCGATCGTGTTGCCGTCCATCTGCATCACAGAGGTGAACAATATTTTATCAATCAGAAGCCACATGTTGACACAAAGTTCAAAGCATGCTAAATCTTCCGGTACATAAAATATTTTTCATCCCTGCGTAAAAAGGTGATCGAAGATCGACCCTAAAGTCACCAGTCTAGCGACAACTAACCTACCTATAGCGCTTGTCGTCTAAGCTGACCTGTCAAGGAGGCAATCTTCCCATCGAGGAAGGTAGTGTAAAAGGCTCAATGGTATGCAAGGAATCTGCTCCGAGTCGGTTGAGGTCACGTAATCCCTAAGGAGGAAGGAATCCAGGTTGACCCTTTTTAACTTCTGTTGGTGTTATAGCCATTCTTGATGGAATTTTTACTCCTGGATGGTTTTAGTATAAGTTTAAAGGATCTTAACATTTCTTCATGCAATGCAATCCTACACCGGCCTATACGTCCTCACAAAGTAAAAAGAAATACGCGTAGGCGGTGGCAGAATCGCACTTAAGTTAGCCGTCACTACACGTTTCTTACGATATCGTGGTTAGCGTACCTGCAGAAAATGCATCACAGGCAGTTGCAATATAACATATCTCAAAAGTAAAGACATCAACCCATATCATTGCCATATGGGTCGCCCCGAGTAGGTCACGTACGGGGATCACGTGTCCGACCTTCCCTGCGCGGTGACAGACTGCACTTTACCTCAGACAGCGGAGGTATGAGAGTGTTCCGCAAAACCGAAGTCGTGAGGAACAAACTCATCTCTTGTGTGCCAAAGACACAAGACTCCACTGTTGCGAAGGTCTGCATTCGCAACAGGTCCGTAACCCACACCTCGTACGGTAGAGGTCCGCTTTTCTCCCTAAACGGCAAGGGGGTGTACTATATTACAACGAACATAGTACCTCCTTCCATACCACCACGGTATAGAACGCTACTGTCGCAGACGCAACAGGGGTTTCTCGACCTTTTTACCGCAGTCGAGCGCGTACCTTACCTTGCTTACCTTAGCGTAGGTGCGTCGTTACAGAAATGTAAATCTAGAGTGGTTTTAGTTAGCTCCTGTACTAGGTTAGCTTGCCACCTGATAACCTATTAACTAATCGGGCGCGTACCTCACTCGTACGTAATTTTTGAAAATATTGCCTTAAACGTTGTACCGTTTCCCAACACGGCTCTGATACCAAGCTGACCCGGACCCGCCCAGAAAACCACGTCTCGGGACCGATCCGGTCTGTCGTTGAGCCAGGATCCTGTTGGGCAACGCTCGGCGAAGCGAGCGTACACACGATACAACACAGGCAAGGGATAAACAGCAATAATTTACAAGGAGGGAGAAATTAATACAACAATAGTTCCTGAATTGTAGCTTAAGTCTTACAAGAATTCAGAGCGCGCAATAAGTTTTCAAAATCGTAGCAGCGGAAGACTCGATTGATACAGACTCCGACACTCATACATTAAGCAAAAGCATGCACCCTGCCCGCGGGCGTCATGCTACTGGCCACTTCAAGTTACTGCGGCGACTCGCACAGTTCCCACTGGAGGTTCCCTACCTCGGAGTGAGGCTCCTCCCAGTGGAAGCTATCGCCCTGGTTCTGCGTGTCGGTTCCTGAAAACCACATATCGCTAACGCGTGAGCTTCTAAGAAGCTCAACAAGACTGACCCGTAAAAAGGCTGACTACAGCCGACTTCTAGACATGAAGGCTGAAGGGGGGTGGGTTTCATTTGCAAAACGGACCCGCAACCTGTACTACTCTTGGTCAATTTTAGCACAGGTTAAGTAGTTAGGATATAACTTTAATTAGCACTAGTCTAATCAAATATAATAAAAGTGACTAGTAAATAGTAATTATCATAAAGTCATTCTCATTGCATCTCAACTTATTTACAAAGATGTGGTGCGTTTCACGAGCATGCTCACCAACTGGGAGCGACAGCGGTTCGAAACGATTTTTATACCCTGCAGGGGGAAACCTAATCGTACGACACGTGCGTGTCCCAGACTCGCACGTGGCAACCGTTCACACCAGCTCCTGCAACGTCAATTCCCTCCTACGTCTGCCTTAGCAGCGCCGCATCCCACCAGACAACACGTCCCAGACGGTTTCTGTGGAGTTCCCACGCTGCCCACCCCAGATCTCCTCCTAGTCAGACACCGTAGGGCAGGTTCGATGTTGCAATTACTAGGCTACGTAGGTTTACTGAGGCCCATTACACCCAGCATACGACCAGTACGTTCAACACTCGATCAGTCTCGGACCACACGGATCAGACAGGTCTACGGTCACCCTGGACCCGGTCCAGTCGCCGACCTAATTGGTATCCTGTCTGACCCTCATACTTTTATCCTTCTTTAATTATCTCATCATCCGGTGTCATAATGTATCAAGTGGTAGTTTCATCCAAAATCCTACCTTTCGCGAGCAGCGTCCACTCTGCTCGACTTCTACCGGTAAGAACTTGCTAAGCATAGCAACTAATTGGTCATCTAAACCAACTACCGGTAGGGTTTCCTATGGGAACAAATGCAACTAAGGTTGCAATCAACTCCTAACAACTTAATGCACAAACAAGACATGACCCACTGAGTTGTAAAAAAGAAAATTTTAAACAGAGGTGGTGCACCGGGGCTTGCCTGGCTCTTCGGCTTCGCGGTTGATCTCTTCTGCTGGAGTGGAGGAGTCGGGCTCGGCAGTCACCTCGCGTGCTTCGGAATCTACATGATGCATTATGATTATGAGGAGTTCAAAGGATTGATAACATAATGTTTTTATTAAGGAGTATTCTAGATTTCAGTCGGCGACGTTTAGAAATTAGGGTTAACCCTAAATTCTTCGACGCCACTGGTTTAAATATGTTTGACTTAATGAATGGGGTTCCAAGGCATTTATTCAATTTCTCACGATGTGATGTGTAATTGGTCGTATCCCCTGAATTGGGCTAAATTCAAATTTTAGGTTGAGATTGATCGGCACTTCTCTTCGGAGATTAATTATTTAATAAACTATGATTATTAACCTTAGGGTCAAAATGAAAGTTTTTATTTGTACTAAAATTTTATTTTTAGTTGATAGTGCTCTCTGAAATATGAATTTTGAAATGTGGTTGAGGCCTAGATGAATTTTCTATATTTTATCAAGATTCATCAAATTTCTGTTATTTAAAATGGTAAAATCAGAAACCATTATTAAACCTTGAAATAAAATTGTGAAATTTTATGTAATCACTCATGAGTATCAAAACTAAAGTTCTGTTTTTGGGTTCAACCTTTTGGAGTACTTTTATAATATATTTTAGAAAAAGGTAAATTAGTTAGGCAGAATGGAGTATCTTAAATTGGTTACATGTAATTCTGTGGTCCTAAAATCCTGGTAAAATTCCAGAGGATGCCTACTGCCATGCCACACTGGTAGATCAAATTTAAGCCCTAGCATTGCTCTACAATTTGAATTAAAATTCAGAAACAGAAAGGATTGTTCTAAATATTCCTAAAAATACTAGGTCATTTAGGAAAAAGTGTTTTAACAGAAAATTAGTGCATCTCATGAGGATTCTAACAAATTTTGTTTTGGAATTTTTGGGCTTTTCTGTGATTTGTTTGGTATTTTACAAGACAGGAGAAATTCTGGAGGAAAATAGAATTAAACAGTGCCTAGGGCAGAACAGGGGAGCTGAGCTCCGACGAGCTCCGGCGGCTGATTCGGTCAAAAGTAGTGGTCGGCTGCGCTCGATCCTTGGTCCTACACCATCTACAAGCTATGACGAAGCCCGGCACTACGACAACGGTGAGGTTCCACCACCGGAGAGGGGTGCTCACCGTGGGGGTCGGCGGCGGCTGCGGCGAGGAAGAGTTCCCGACAAGAGGAGCTGAATTCTGGTGAGAGGAGAGCGCCGTGGGCTGCACAATGACTTGACAAGTGAGTTGAGCAAGGGGAGGAGCACTGAAAAAGGCCGGAGCATGGCCGGCGGCGAGGGGTGGCGGCACTGCTCGAAGTCCGACAAGGAAATTGCCGGAGGAGCGGCGGAGGGTGGAGATTAATCGGTCCAGAAGACTCACCGTGGTGCAGTGAACCTGTTTGACGGGGTTAGGGGTCGCGGGGATGGCCGGAAGACCAAGGTCGACGGCGAGCTCAATCGGCGGCAGAAGGGGGAACTGACGGCGGCGCAAGCGTTCTGTCGTCGCCGGCGAGTTTCTGTGGCCGAATACTTATCAAAATCGATCACAGGGATGAGATGGATGAGCCGGATGAAGGAATTGCGGAATGAGGGTACCGTGAAGATGAATTTGATGGTTGAGGGTCAGGGCGGTGCTCCTGTTGCCGGTGAGGGCGATCGGAGTGTTCCGGGCGGAGGGAGCGATGGGAGGGAAACTCGATCAACTGGAAGCTGTACCGGAGCGAGGGAAGTCGGTTAGGCAAGGTTAGGAAGGTGGAGAATGGCCGGAAGGGTGGTCTCACCGTGAGCCCTCCTTCGGCGGCAATGGCGACGGTGGCACCCGAGTGAGGGAAATCAACAAGGCGTGCGTAGGAGCGAAAATGGGCGCGGGGAAAGTGGGAGGAGGGTTCAGCGCACTCCTTTAAGTGTCGCGGGGAGAGATTGGGAGGGGGAGACAGAGAGTGGCGGCGGATTGGGCATCGGGGGCAGTGGCTTGCCGCAGAGGTTCTGCCGCTCGGCGAATTGGCGTGCAGCAGCGGCGACAAGACGGGGAGAGAGGGAGGAAGCAGAGGGGAGGGAAAGATCTCGGCGAGATCCTTGCTCGGCGCTTTGAAGGCGGGGCGTGAAAAGGCGAGCCGGCCGGCGGAGGAGGCGGCCTTGCCGCGCGGCGGTTGGGCGCGTCGGGCGGGCGGCACTGTGCCTCGTCAGGCTATTGTCGATTTGAAATGAACTGCTACAGGCTCCTGCTGGTTTAAATTGAAAACCCCACCTCCTCAGCTCAGAAAATTATGAAAATTTTTGTGTATGCTCAGGGATTTATTTGGAACACTTTTTATTTAAGGATCGAGTTCTGAATCAGCTCCCAAAATTTTTGAATTTTCGAGTCCTCTTTAGTTTGTGTGAATTTTAAAAGGGTTTAAACCTTATCTAAAAACCTTGAATAAATTTCCAAAATTCCATTTTGGGGTGAACTTAATTGTTATGCAAAAATATAGCTAGGGTGTTGTGGGAAATTTGGTAGGTCACTCACTAGGGTTTAATTCCTGCCCGAAGGATTAAGTTTTCGACACTGCGGGTGGAAACCTTCCGAACTTGGTAATCGTGTTCTGTGGATTATCAAAGTTTTTGTAGAATTCCTCTGGGGTATTTTAAACCACATTGCACTTACTTCCATTGTTGATTTTACTTTTAAGTGTGAAATCTGGTCGATTAGGGTTTTTAAGTTGTCGACTTAGGTCCTGGTGACACCTGGGGTGTCACACCATCAAATCCCCATGAAGGAGTCCGATCAACCCGCGACATCCTTCATCACACCGTTCGGCTCGTATTGCTACGTCACGATGCCGTTCGGACTAAAGAATGCAGGTGCGACGTATCAGCGGTGTATGATCAGGTGCTTCGACGAGCTCATCGGAGACATCGTCGAGGTGTACATGGACGACATCGTGGTCAAGTCCATGAAGGTCGACCAGCTCGTAACCGACCTAGAATGGACCTTCACCAAGCTCCGAGCGAACAGCATCAAACTCAACCCTGAAAAATGCGTTTTTTGGGTCCTGGGAGGGATGCTGCTCGGATTCGTCGTCTTCGAGCGTGGCATCGAAGGCAACCGGAGAAAATCTTGGCCATCAGCCGGATGGGTCCGATCCAGAACGTGAAGGGAGTACAACGCGTAACCGGGTGCCTGGCGGCATTGAGCCGTTCATCTCATGCCACGAGAGCGCGTACACCCTCTCTACCAGCTCCTAAAGAAATCCGAGCGATTTTAATGGACGCCCGAAGAACAGGACGCCCTCGACAGGATATAGGCTATCCTGACGAGGCCTCTGATCCTAGTGCCTCCGACCCCTAAGGAGCCACTCCTCCTCTACATCGCCGCGATGACCCAGGTCGTCAGCACCACCTTGGTGGTAGAGCGGAGGGAGGAAGGTCACGCCCTCAAGGTCCAACGCCCAGTCTACTACGTGTGCGAGGTCTTATCCCACACGAAGGCCTGATATCTTCAGATATTAAAGATCCTTTATAGTGTCATCATCGCCAAAAGGAAGCTCCGACACTACTTCGAGTCACATCCAGTGACTGTGGTGAGCTCCTTCCCCCTACGCGAGGTCATGGAGAACCATGATGCAACGGGAAAGGCCGCAAAGTGGGTGCTCGAGTTGATGGGCGAAGGGATTACGTACGCCCCTCGGACGGTGATCAAGTCACAGATCTTGGCCGACTTCGTGGCTGAATGGACCGAAGTCTAGCTTCCCACGGCTCCTATCGACCAGGAATACTGGGTGGTATACTTCGATGGCTCGCTGATGCTCAAGGGTGCAGTGGTCGGAGTTGTCTTCGTCTCCCCCTTGGGGTTGCGTATGAAGTACACAGTCCGGCTGCAATTTCCTGCGTCCAACAATGTGGCCGAGTACGAGGCGCTCATCAACAGGCTCAAAATCATCGAATTCCCAGCTCGTCGTTGGCCAAGGCATGAAGGAATCTAGCTGCCACAACAACACCATGAATGGTACTGTCAGGAAGTCTGTAAACTGGAGCACAAATTCCACGGTCTTGAGCTCAAGCATATCCCAAGGAGGTTGAACGAAGAGGTTGACTCCTTAGCGAAAATGGTTGCTGGACGGGAACAGGTCCCTCCCAGAGTTTTCACCCATGACCAGAGTCTACCTTCGGTCCGGATCAGAGACCCACGAGGGGTCCGCGCCGAGCCGCTCCCAGGAGAGGGGGTCGGGCCGGTCTCAACTCCTCCAAGCCCCGATGTTATGGAAGTTGATGAAGCACCCTCCAATCGATTGGAGAACACCCTACCTCAACTACCTCCTCAAAGGAGAACTCCCCGCGGACAAGATGGGAGCTCGGCCTATCGCCCGCCGCGCCAAATCCTTCATCATCATCGATGGGGAGCTCTACAAGAGGAGTCTCACCAAGATCTGCGGTCACCATGCCGCACACAAGACCCTCATTGGAAACGTGTTTCGACAAGGATTCTATTGGCCAACGGCCGTCAACGATGCCGCGCAGATCGTGCGCACCTGGGAGGGCTGCCAGTTCTATGCCCGGCAGACTCACCTGCCGGCCCAAGCACTGCAGACCATCCCTGTCACGTGGCTGTTCGCGGTCTCGGGATTGGACCTGGTTGGAGCTCTCAAGAAAGCACCCGGAGGCTACACCCACCTGCTGGTGGCGGTCGACAAGTTCACCAAGTGGGTCGAGGCCCGACCGGTTGTGACGATCCGACCAGAGGAAGCGGTTGAGTTCTTCCTTGACATCATCCACCGCTTTGGAGTACCAAACTCCATCATCACAAACAATGGCACGCAGTTCACGGGGAAATGGTTCCTCAAGTGCTGCGATAACTACCACATCCGAGTCGATTGGGCAGTCGTGGCGCACCCCCGCATGAACGGGCAGGTCGAGCGCACAAACGGCATGACCTTTCAAGGGCTGAAGCCCTGAATCCAGAATCGATTGAAACAGTTCAGTGGTCGATGGGCGACCGAGCACCCTACAGTGCTTTGGAGCCTACGGACGACCCCAAGCTGGGCGACAGGGTTCACCCTGCTCTTCATGGTATACGGCTCTGAGGCTGTCTTGCCAACGGACCTCGACTACGGCGCCCCGAGGATTAAGGCGTATGACGACGAGGGGAACCGAATATCCCTCGAGGACGCGATGGATCAACTCGACGAGACGCGAGACGTGGCGCTTCTTTGTTCAACAAAATACCAACAGGCGCTACATGTACAAGAGAGCATACGGGAAAGAGCGTTCAACGTCGGCGACCTCGTCCTTCGACGCGCCAGGAGTGACAAGGACCGGCACAAGCTATCACCGTCGTGGGAAGGTCCCTACATCGTCTCGAAGGTCCTCCGACCCGGCACCTACAAGCTGCAGACTGCGGATGGACAAGAGATCGCCAACACCTGGAACATCGAACGGCTATGTCGTTTCTATCCCTGAACTAGTAGTTGATTTGCTGTTCGCACCACCCACAACGCCCGACCCCTACGCACAGAAGTCGGACCTCGCTTGGGGGCTACACCTATAGGGTGCACACACTGCGCGCGCGCCCTAAAGCCTGTCTATTTTGCCGCTTACTTGCAAAATCTATGAGAAAGGATAAACGGAGGATAAGAAAAGCACGAGGTCAAACCAGTCGGATCACGAAACGCTTGCAGCCCTCGAAGGCTATAGCTATGACGCTCACCGGCAAGACCTAGTGCTCATCCTATCCGCGGCTTATCCTTGCCAAGGCTTCGATCCCTTATCCGGCGTTTAAAACTCAGAAAAAAAAGTCATGGGTGGAAGGAAGCGTGAAGTCGAGCTGGTCGGACTGTGAAACACCTATGATCCCCGAAGGTTTCGGTAACGACGCTCACCAGCAAGACAACATCGACACTGCCCATGACTTACAATTTCTAAGCTTCAAAAATAAGGGAAAAAGGGGATGAACGCCTTCGTTTTCGTGAGAAACATTTTGCGAATAAACCTCGACAGTCAAAACACTTAAAATTGTGCTTTTGATTTACAAAACCCGGGCGCTTTGGCCTCGAGCATCCTAGATACAAACTAATCTACCTACTCCAACTTCTACGGGGCGGGGGGCCTTCCTCCTCCTCTATCCTGGCAGCTAGGGTGTCCGCCAGTGTAGCCACCTCCTTCTCGATGACGTTCAGCTCAGAGTCGGAGTAGCCGGGCACGAACCCCTCACTCATCAGGTCCAGGGCGATGTCGGAGTAGTGCGACCGCGCGATGGCAAAAGCCCAGTGCCCACCCCGATGCAGCGCGTCCGCCGCTACGCGATCGAGCGACGATGCGGGGGACTTGAGGTGTGAGGGAGCTCGACCCCACCTCCGACGCTACACCAACAGCGACCCTCAACATGTCGTGCTCCTCAGCTTCCCGCTTGAAGTCGCCTTGGAGTCGCGACAGCTCCTGTGCGCCCGCCGCCAGCTTGTCGGTGAGCATTACAAAGGTTGCGTGGCAGTTAGTCCATGACTGGCCAGTTCGTCTTGTGCTACCAAGAAAAAAGAAGAAGAGGCGAAGGGCGCAGTGTATCTGTCACCTCCACCTGGAGCTTCTCGACCTCGACGCGGCTGCGGGTCAGCTCCACCGCCAGGTCGGCGGTCACCCCTCGGCATCATCCCTCGCCTTCACCTCCTTCTGGAGAGCCGACCTGAGTTCGCTGAGGGTCCCCTCGCTGCCTCCACCTGCCTGGTCCGCTCCACCGCCAGTACCGTGGCAGCGTTGCAGACCCGCGTGCCGCCTCCAGCTCCTCCTTTGTCCCGTGCGACCCCTTGAGCGCGACGAGGAGCTGGCCCTCCGCCTCCTGAAGGCGCCTCGCTGCGGCCTGTTCCTGGGCGAGGGCGTCCGCCGCCGCGTCCTGAGCGGCAGCAAGCTGTCTCTGAGCTGCCCGTGCGCTCGGTAACCCGCCGCGAGGCGGTCCCGCAGCAAGGCCATGGCGGAGTCCAGGGCGGACACTGCCGACAGGACCCCCTCCTAGGCCTGCTCCGCGCTCTCGGGCTCCAGGGCACTCTCCTCCACCGGTCCTTTAGCCAGGGAAGCCGTCGACGACGACGCCTCCCGCCGACGCCGCGGCGACCGCCGCCGAGTCCTCCCCGTCGGAGGCTCGAAGACGGTCGGCTCCGGCATGGCCGCCGGAACCTCCTCCACCACCTCCACTGGCACCTCCGGCGGGACGGACGTTGCCACGGCCGCTTGTGTCGGGGACCTGACCGGGACGGTCTCCGGCTCCACCGGCATGGCCTCCGGCCCCTCCGCCGCCACCGTCTCCGGCGCCACCGCCCGCTCCTAGAGCAGCCCCACTATCGGCTGGGACTCCGCTGCTGCCGGGCACGGAGGCTCCGACGCCCTGCCGTTGCCCGCCTTCAACGCGCCCTCGGTCCTCTGACGCTCCAGAGTCTTCTTCGGCACCGCCAGCAGTGTGGTCACCTGTCCTCCGACCCTGCATAGAAACAAACGATGAGCGAAACTAAGAAGGAGGAAAATAAAAGGTGCACCACGTGCTTACCCTCTGGCTGTCGGACGACGATGCTTCAGCGTCGGCCCCGTCTGCTCCTCCGTGGGGCGTGGCCGCTTCTCACCGACCCACGAGGCAACAGGCTCATCCGCAGCGGGCCTCGGCGCCTTAGCGTGGCTCGGGGGCTCGACGGTCAGCGGTTCCGACCTCGATGACCTAGAGGGGGAAGAAGCCGGCGCCCTCGACGGCACCTACGGCTCCACCTCCGGGGCTGGCCGCACGGCGTGGATGAGCGGGGCAGAACCCAGCACCACCGCCAACCTCCGAGGCTCCGGCCTCGACTCCTGCCTCTGCGGGCGCACCCCGCTCGACCCCTGCCCTTCTTCGCCAGGGCGAGGGATCTCCACCACCTCGTCCTCCTCCTCCTCCTCTACCTCCTCCTCGTCGTCGTCCTCCTCGTCGTCTGACCCTTGACGGCGTCGGCCCCGGTGCAGCTGCGCTCGGAGCCTCTTCGCCTTCTTCGTCACCAGGGCGTCCTTCTTCCTCTTCTGTTCTTCGGCCGCGTGGCGGTTCGCCGCCCTGACGGCCGCGTCCTCTGGGACGGGGGTGGGGGAAGGGCGGAGGAGGAGGTTCGGCTGCTAAATCCAAAAAAGTTTCAGAATCAAAGGCAAAACCAAAATGGAAGATTGCAGGAACGAAATGCGACAACTTACCTATTGGATGCACCCAGCTTCAGGGCGCATCACGGGGTTGCTGTCGAGAGGGGCATCGGCGTCCAAAGGCGCGACGGTGTCCCTCAAGCGCTGCCGCAACTCCTAGTTGGAGAGGGGCTCAAGGGATATCGCCGACCCGGAGAGGTCTGCGCCGGGCCCCATCTGGTATAGACGGAGCGGGCGCGTCATGAGTGGCAGCACCCGTCGGCGCGTGGTACGCTGCGATGACCCCGGCTCCGTGCACTCCCCGGGTCCTCAGGAGCCTGATGGCGCCTAAGAGGTCGGCCAGCCTCTTCCTCTCCTTCTCCAAGGGCCCCCACTTTCACACCTCGGGCCGAGAACTTCGGCAGAGGGTCAGTGGCGTCGTTCTTCAAGCAAAACCACTTGCCATGCCACCCCCTGTTGGAGGTCTTCAGCCGCAGCGGGATGTAGGCCTGAGCGCGCTCGCCGCGGAGGTGGATGCTGGCGCACCCGATGGAGGCCAGGCTCCCGTCCTTCGTCTGGAGGGAGACGGCGAAGAAATACTTCCACAACTCGAAGTGGGGGTTGATCCCTAGGAATCCTTCGCACAACGCTATGAAGACGGCGATGTGCTGGATCCCATTGGGGTTGAGGTGCTGGAGCTCGAGGCCGTAGTGGTGGAGCAGCCCCCGCAGGAAGCGGTGCGCGGGGACGCCCAGTCCGCACTCGTGGAAATGCGCGAACGAGACGACGTAGCCGTCCGCCAGCGCCGGAGTCATCTCCTCCCCAGGGAGCAGCCACTTCCCTACCTACGTCCGCGCGTGGAGGAGGCTGCACTTCAACAAACCATCTAGGCGCCCACCCCTCACGTCCGACTTTCACCAACTAGCCATTTCGGGAAATGGAAGGTGTGGAGGTGGTGTTCGAGAAGAGGAGGACTTGGAGTCAAAGCACAAGGAGCGCGAGCGGGGAGGCAAAGCGGCGCGAGAAGACGAAGCGTCAAATTGATGAGTGAAGGCGAACGAGCACGCGAGGTACGAATTTATATCCTCTCACCCGCAGGGCGTCTTCCCCCCAAGTGATGCGAACGAGGCCCACGTGACCGCCTCGATCGGGGGGGCGGATGCGCGTGCACTCACACGGCCCGAAGACCAACCCTGCCGCACGTCCCGTTGTGGCAGGCGCCTCTAACCTGAATTAATACCGGTGGGTGGCGATATGGGCTGAAACACGCCCCAACGGCCCAAAGAGTTCCAAGGCAGGCCCAACAAACGCGTTCGACAGCCGCTCAGGGTGAAAACAGAGCGAGGGGTGGAAAGAGATGGGCCCGCTAGCGGCCAATACCCTGGCACTTGAGCGTTAAGGGCATCACGATCCACGTTCAAGTCTTGGTTCGAACCAAACCATGGGTATTTCACCGCAGAAAGGCAGCGAGCCCTCGGAGCCTATCGAACGGCTTCCGGGTACCAAATGGGACGGCAATCGAGAAGATTGAAGTCGACCATCAGCTGGTCCATTGAGGCCTCCCCAAAGGGGCCCGGGGCTTCACTTGAACTCACCCATTATCAGCTTGACGAGGGCCACGCTTCGGCCCCCGGGGTAAAGCGTGGTACGGCTTAACCTCCTTGTTCGACGAACGGACGCGCAGGATGGACGACACAAGTCAAACCGTGTCCTCGAATGGACCACCGCAACGAGCGGAGGTCTCGAGGGGCGGAATCGCAGAAAGAGGTCCAATAACGGGATCGCAGGACACGCTGTCTCAATGAGGCAGAAAGCGAGCCTATGCTCGTGAAGTAAAACTTCCCCTCCTGATTTGAGCGGCACCTGACCCCCTTTTTACGCAGGGGTCAGACCTCGCTCGGGGCTACTATTGAGGGTCAATACCAGAGGCGATCAGCATTAACGACCCGCAGTCTTAATAGCACGAAGGAAGCAGAGCAATCTCTGCTTCGCCCGACCCCCGTGCCATAGAGACACTCGACGGCTCCAGCCGATGGACGATCTCCGCCTCGCCCGACCTCCCCGAATAAGGGTCGGATTTCTCACAACTCGACCAATGCGCTCAACCCCACCGCATCGGGGTCGGGAGACCACATAAGGCTCCGCCTCGCCCGACCCCAGGGTCGGGTGAACTGCCTACCACATCGCAGATAGGCAGGACAGCGGCTGTTAGGCAATAAATACCGAGGACACGACTACTCGAGCAAGTGGGCAGTAAATACGCACGACACACACGGACCAAAGGACGGTCACTGTTCCGACCATTCCTGGCAGAGCCCACTCCACGCTTGGACGGGACACTCCTAAGCGACGGCTCGACGAGTACAGGAGCGAGGACGACGGCGCCACTCTGCCGACCCCCGCCAAAAGTCATCCCCCCATACGGATGGGACATTCTGGATTGACGGATGCTCCCAGCACCGCCGGATCGGAAGGACGCTACCATGTCGGTGACGCTGTCCACAGCGATGAAGCCCAACTTGGAGCGTACGGCCACCACTCCGCCATCTCTCCCTCTCTATCCCCCTTTTCCTTGACCGCCATGTAACCTCCCTACTCGCGGTATAAAAGAGGAGATTGGGGACCTCAAAGGGAGAGATCATAAAACATAGAACAGACAGACAACGAACACTTCACCACGCACCCTCATTCATCCAGAGACTTGGGAAGCCATCCCTCTCTCGCCCATTTGTAATCCCCTACTAGAAACAATGCAAGTAACACGAGCAGCTCGAGACTGGACGCAGGGCATGATTGCCTGAACCAGTATAATCCTTGTGTCCTCTTGCAAACCATCCGAGCCCCAAAACGCGCAATCCACGGTAATTACTAGCCGGTGGTAATGAACACCGACACCTATCAACTACCGTGTTAGGATGGTGGCACTCTCGGATTGCAACAGGAAGTTTCAAAACAAGTTATTGTAAAGATCTAGGTGAACACAAAGCAAAGATACCTTGGAGAAGTGATCCGACGATTATAGGGTTAAGAATCCACGCCTGTCAGAAGGTTTAAGTAGAGCTTGGAAGGCCAATGTATATGTAAATGGAACACAAATCAAAAACAGATAGTAATATTGAATAAATGTCTAAAGTATTGGTCTTAGTTGCTGGCCTAAAGCGTCCTATGACAGTTATGATACGTGGTCAAAGAACATGTGTAGCGAAATAGCAACAAAGATCAATAGCCAAAGATAATTGAATTCAGCACAAGCATAAAACAGCACCAAGTGTTCCAACAAAATTTATCAATTCGTTTCTTTTCTTTTCTTTTCTTTTTTTTTAACACTAGAAGGAATCACAATACTTCAGTCCTTTTTTTGTATTATTTCTTTTTCTCAACTCAACGCAGGTGAAAGGTAACCACACAAAATTTCTGATCAAAACGATATAATGGCTGAACTGAACTCTGTGTCAGGCGTTTTTCTTTTTTGGAGTTGAAACAAACTAGGGTAGCAGAAAAAAGAAAGGTGGATTGCGGCGGAAGCTCTGGATAAGGTGAAAATTAGTGATGGATGATCAACCCATGTAAATCTAGTGAATAACAGATCAGACACAACAAACAAAGGGTTGGGATCTGGGTGGGAAAAAAAATTGACGGCTAGGGTTTGACACAAGGCGGTGGAAGCAAAACAAACTGTGATGAGACATGATCTAAACCAGCAACAAGACTCAATTAAGGACACAAACTCAACACTACAGACTCTAAAATTGAAATATGCAGAGGGTAAATGTGACACCACGTGTGTCACATTACCTGTAAGAGTCATCAAAAATAAAAACCAAAATTTTAACTTGAGATAATGAAGAATGATTCAAGAAAAATGTTTGGCAAAAACTTGAATGACATGAACAAAAGGTTACATAGAGCATAATTTAATTTAAGTGGTAAACATCCATACGTGTTAATAATAGATAAATTCTTGGATAATACTGATAGTCGATGGAATCAATAACACATTTGAACTCCATTCGAATGTCAAATTTAAGAAAACTTGGTTTTAGAATTTAAAGGGGTACTAAAGTAATCCTCACAAATTAATATGATTATTATAGTACCGATAAGGAACACTAGGTAGTGATTTGATTATTAAATGCTCAAATGTATATGCAAATACATAAAAACCCTTTTGGACTAGTATTGTTTTAAATTCAATAAACTTTTGAACTTCAAAATCAACAATTCAAACACAAATCAATTAAACATTTGGTGGAGAATTTTACAGAATGTTAGCACGTTTAAAAACATGTTAAACACATGGATCAATGTCTAGAAATCGCACTTGTTCCTAGACTTTCTATAATTTTAGAAGCTGAATCAAATCATGATCCAATGACAAACTTTGCTCTATATAACTCACTTAACCTCCACAAAAAATTTGGTAAATTTTTAGCATTTTTGAAAAATTCAGAAGATTTTGACCCCAATACCAAAATGTTAGCATAGCAGGTAAAAATTTCATCACAACTTTCAAAACCCATAAAAAATCTTATATGACACTAGCAATGCTTTTATATGGAAATTAAGTTCACTTCAAAATAGAATTTTGGAGATTTTATCAGGATTTTTAGAAAAAGTTTAGCCCCCTTAAAAATTCAAACAAACTTGATTTGAATTGGAAATTCCCAAATTTTTAGAAGTAGAATCAGGAATTCCACCTTTAATGAAAGTTGTTCAAAATTATTTAGCAAGTGTCCATAAAAAGTTTCAAATTTATCCAAGCTTAGAAAATGCAGTTTTCGAATGAACTTAGAAAGGGAATTGGAAAATTATTGCAAGAATTTCAAAAAAAATAGAAGAGAATGGCACCTGCAGCACCGCCGTGGCGGCCAACCGGCGCGCCGCAGCGGGCAGAGTGCGGCAGATGCCAGATATCCTCCACTATCTTTCTTCCGCTCTCTCTCGTCCTGTCTCCGGCGTGAATTCCGCTCCCTCCCTCTCCTCTCTCCCTCTCCCACTCCATCTCACTTCCTCCCTCCCGCGCGCGATAAAAGCAGCGGCAGCAGCAGAAACCGACCACCGCTCTCTCTGTTTTCTCACTCTCTTTCTGCTGCATCAGCCACAATCTGAGTCAATTCGGCATGCCTAGAGCTCCTCCATATTCTTCCAAGCGCACGCAGTCAGCCTTGGATGGAATCCGTCGGATTTCATGTTGCAACGCCACCGGTTTCCATCGGTTCTAAGCAGGCGCACGATGAGACCCCCTGTCCAATCGATTCTAATCCTGTTGAGCATGTCAGTCGAGTTCTCCGTCATCTTGTGAAGCTCGCCGAATGGCCTGTTGCCTGTCCTGTTGTTCAGGTCGTCGGGAACGCCATCGCCGGGGGCTCCCCTATTCGGCCCGCCGTTGCTGAGCGAGTTGGCGGTCTCCTCATGGCCTTGGTCCTCGACGCCGGTCATCAGTGAGGCAAGACGAAGCTGCAGGCCGAGGTCGAGGCCCCGTCGTCCGTAGTGTTGTCTAGACCTCACCGGACCTCGAGCTTCACCGCCACTCGCCGTTGCGTTGCTCCGATGAGCTATGCACTGCCAAACCTTGTCCCTAGAATTCCCAGTGTCGTGCTCATTCAGTTGTTGCCCTCTCAGTGACCTCCCATCACCGGTAGGGGCGCGCGCCGCTGCACACTGCCATGCGCCAGCGAGCTAGGGCGAAAGCCCTAGTTAGGGTTCTTCGTTTGAGTTTTCTATTATTAGTTAAATTCGGTAGAAACTTCAATAATTCATAGAAAATCACAAATAATTCAAAAATATATGATTTCAAATGTTCTGAACTCAGTGGAAAATTTACTTGCTAGGACACAAGTAAAACCCATATGTTTGAAAAATATTTATTTTGGGCTTTACTTAAATAGTTAAAAAATCAATAATGCATACAAAAAATGGTGATACAATTAGGAAACAAGGTGATTCCAATTGATATGGCTTGTTACTAATTTGTAGTTTGCAGTAAAAAAAAATTAAGCATAGATGTTTATTAACATATAATTTTTTATCATTAACACAAGTGCTATATTACTTGATAATTATATAATAAATTCCAGATTAATAAAACTCATGGATTGTTATGAAAGTTATAAATAAAATTCCTTGCCTAATTTATAACCCTAATATCAAATTGGTTACATACTAGTGGATGTGAAGTTAGTAAGTAACTAGCCATTTACATTAAATACCATTATTTGCTTAGTAGTTAAATAAAGTATTTTCTAACACCATGAAAAATCCTAGAAAATAATGAAATTCATGGAACATTATGAATGGGTCATAATAGAATACCTACACAAAACTGTAACCCGAATATAGAAGTGAGTGCATAGGAAATCGTTAGGCCGGTCAAGTAAATTATGACCAGTCCTTATGTTTAAATACCGTTATTGCTTAGTGATTAAATAATTTAGTTGCTAAATAGGATGTAAAATTTATATGTGATAGTCATAACTAGGTTCCTGACTTAATTCATAATCCCCATGTCAAAAATTGTTGACCTGTTAGTTGAATGCTTAATTTAAAAGTTGCTTAAGTAAGTAGTTATTAAGTATATACTATTATTAACTTCGTAGTTAAATTATATTCTTCTAAGTAAGGAGAAATACCAGAAATTCATAAGTAATTAATCGAACTAACTAACAAACTTAATCTAGACTTTCAACCGAGTATTAATCTTGAACAAGTAAATAGTCACCAATTAAATACTTAAGTAAGTTGTTAATCTTAACTGTGCTTCGGGTTTAATTAGTGAGTATATAAGATCATTATTTCCTAAAGTTAACAATAATAGAAGTAACTCTCTTAAATCTAATTAACAGGTTAACATGACAACCGATTATATTAAGGTGTAATCCATGATCGTGTCAATTTAACGATAAAACAATTAAAGGGAAATTGGATAGCTATTTTCTAGCCAACTTTGTAAAATTCATAGTAAATCGAGGAAAGTTCTAAAAATGCTAAACCAAAATTTCTTGGAATCTTTGTAAAATGCTCTAATTAACGGCTGAAACACTTTTTCAAAAAGGTTCATAGAACTTCCTTAATAAATAGATTAACCATTCTTGTCTTTGAATTTTAAATGGAGTTCTAGATCTTCTAGGGTTGAAACTTGAACCATTAGTGTACAATGGCAGTGTGCACCTCCTGTTATTTTATCAGAATTTCACTTGAACAAAGTCCTATGCATATCTCTATGTATACTCAAAACTACCATTTAAAGTTGTTAATTTCCAAACTACATTATGTAAGTCATCCAAAAATCCACACCCTTAATCAAAACTTTATTTTAGACGCTCGCTGGTGCATCTATCAATTTTCATGATTTTACCCTAAGGTTTATTATTTATTTCTGATTTTATAATTTTTAAACAGAAATTTTACTGAATTTTTATAAAATCTAGAACATTCAGTTTAACCTCAGCCAAAACCCAAAATTCATGTTTCAGAGAGCACTATCAACTAAAAATAACCTCCTGGTAAAATCTGAAGTTTCACTTTAGTCCTTGATTTGATTAACAGAAAACTTAACTAAATTTTTATAAAACCTAGAGAATTCAGTTACACCTCAACCAAATTCTAAAATTCATATTTCAGGGGCACTGTCAACTAAAAATAGTCTCCTGGTAAGATATGAAGTTTCACTTTAGACCACACTCATTAAGAATAATTGCTTTCAATAAAATGCGGTAGTCGAATATTTGGGGTTAACTCTAAACATCTAAAATGTAATGATGAAAACACCATAGTATCTGACGCGGACCCCCCCAGAAAACCTTGTTTCGGGACGAATCCGACAGTCGTTGAGCCAGGATCCTGTTGGGCAACGCTCGGCAAAGCGAGCATACACACGATGCAACACAGGCAGGAATAAACAGTAATATTTACAAGGAGAGAGAATTTAATACAACATTGATTCATAGCTTTGAAGTTAGGTCTTACATTGATTCAGAGTACGCAAAAGAGTTTTCAAAACATAAAAGCAGAAGACTTCATCAATTACAGACTCCGACGCTCAGACTTGTGTCCATGGCCGTCATGCTACTAGCCACTTCAATGTTCACTACGGCGACTCGCACAATTCCCACTGGAGGTTCCTGACCTCGGGGTGAGACTCCTCCCAATGGATGGTACCAGCTTGGTCCTACATGTCGGCGCCTGAAAACCACATATCGCTAACGCGTGAGCTTCGAAGAAGCTCAACAAGACTTACCCGTCAACGTGGCTCACTACAGCCGACTCCTAGACATGAAGGCTGACTAGGGTGGGTTTACTTACAAAAAGGACTCGCAAGCCTGTACTACTCTTGTTAAATTTTAGCACAGGTTAAGTGATTAGAAAGTAGATTTAGTTAGCACTGAGCTAAGCAAACATAACAGAAGTAACAATAGCAGTGATAATCATCATAGCATCATTCTCATCATATCTCAACTTCTTTATTAAAATGTAGTGCGTTTCACGAGCATGCTCACTAACTGGGAGCGACAGCGGTTCGAAACAATTTTTATACCCTGCAGGGGCAAACCTAATCATACGACACATGCGTGTCCCAGACTCGCACATGGCAACCGTTCACACCAGCTCCTGCAACGTCAATTCCCTCCTACGCCAGCCTTAGCAACGCCGCATCCCACCAGACAACACGTCCCAGACGGTTTCTGTGGAGTTCCCACGCTGCCCACCCTAGATCTCCTCCTAGTCAGACACCGTAGAACAGGTTCGACGTTGCAATCACTAAACTACATAGGTTTACTGGGGCCCATAACACCCAGCATGTGACCAGTACATTCAAGGCTCGATCAGACTCGGACCACACGGATCAGACAAGTCTACGGTCACCCAGGACCCAGTCCAGTCGCCGACCTACTTTGTATCCTGTCTGACCCTCAAACTTTTATCTTTTCTTAGTTAACTCATCATCATGTGTCATAATGTATCAAGTGAGAGTTTCATCCAACAACCTACCTTTCGCGAGCAGCGTCCACTCTGCTCAACTTCTACCGGCAATACCTGCTAAGCATAGCACACTAAGGGAGTATCTATACCAACTACCGTTAGGGTTTCCTATGGAAACAAATGCAACTATGGTTTCAATCAACTCCTAGCACTTAATGCACAAACAAGACCCACTTAGTTATAAAAGGAAAATTTTAAACATCAGTTATGCACCGGGACTTGCCTGGTTCTCCGGAGCTGTTGAAGACTTCTTGACGGAGGTCGAAGCAACTGGATCTGCAGCTACTTCGTGCGCTTTAGAGTACATGATGCATCGTGACTAAGATAAGTTTAATGACAAGAGTCACAATGCCTTTTTTAAGGACTAACTTGGGTTTCGACGTTTAGGAATTAGGGTTAACCCTAATTCCTCGATTTCATCGTTTTCATTAATTGTTGATTTTTATGATTCGTGGTTGAAAAGAAACTTCTCATTTTCTTCTCAGGAGATGAATTTTAGTTGGCATGTTCTTAACATTAAGATTTTCAACTTTGGTTAAGGTTAATTCGACACCTTTGTTCAGGTATTAATTATTTAATAACTACGACTGTTAACCTAGGGTTAAAAACAAAACTTTTAATTATACCTCAAGATTATTTTTAGTTGATAGTACTCTCTGAAGTAGGCATTTTGAACTTTGGTTGAGGCCTAGATGAATTTTCTAGATTTTATAAACATTCCTCAAAATTCCTGTTATTAAATTTTATAAAATCAGAAAGTAATAGTAAACCTTAGAATAAAATTATGCAATTTTATGTAGTCACGCATGAGCACCACAGCTAAAACTTTGCTTTCGGGTCTAACCTTTTGGATGACTTTTACAATGCATTTTCAAAAATAGGACCTTAACGAGGCAGATTGGAGTGTTTTAAAAGAGTTACAGGCACCTTTGTGGTCCTAAAATCCCTATAAAATCTCAGATGGTGTCTACTGTCATGATATATTTGTAGATCAAATCTGGGCCCTAGCACTGCCCTAGAATATAAATTAAAATTCAAAAAAAGAAAAGAGTATTCTAATTATTTCTGAAGATGCTTGGTCGTTTTCAAAAAAGTGCTTTAACAGAAATTTATTGCTCCTCATGAGGTTTCTAGCAAATTTTGGTTTACTATTTTTAGATTTTTCTGTGAGTTTCTAGGGATTTTACAAGGGAGAACAAATAATAGGGAAAATAAAAAGAAAAGGGAAAACAGGGGAGGTTCCTCCGGCGAGCTCCAGCGGCCATTTCCCAGCGATGGGGTGGTCGCCGACGGGGCCATTTCCCGGCGATGGGGTGGTCGCCGACGGGGCCATTTCCCAGCGATGGGGTGGTCGCCGGTGGGGGAACCTTGGCTTTCCTCGATCTACAAGACACGGTGATCCTCGGCAACACGACGATGACTAGGTTTTTGCACGGGAAACGGGAGCTCACCGTGGGAGGTGGTGATGGCAGCGGCGGCGAGAAATTCCGGCGAGGGGAGCTCGAATCCGGAGGGGCTGTGGGCGTTGTTAGTTGCATGGGGAGGGAAGGAAGGGATTAGTCGAGGAACATGGGGTGGAGGAGGTTCGGGAAGTGGAGTTCATCGTGCGGGTGAGCCGGCAATGGCGGGCGGTGGCCGTGGAGCAGGGAGAAGGGAAGGAGCTTCGCGCACGCGGTGAAGAAAGAGGAAAGGGGGAAAAAGAGAAGGAAATGCGCAATTTAAAGGAGCCTCAGAGTAGGAGAAACAGGGAGTGGGGGGGGGAGCGGCATGGCGGCATGGCCGGCCATGCCCGGGCGGCGCTCGGGCGGCGGCGCGCGACGTGGGACGGCGGGGTGGGGAGTAAAGACAGAGAGAGAGAGAGGAGGAGGAGGAGGAGAGAGAGAGGGAGCAAGGAGATGGTGCGGGATGTGAGAATTGAAGACGGTGACGTGCAAAGCAATGGCCGTGTTGGCCGCGGGCCTCCTGCCGCTTGTGGCGGGCGGCGGCACTGTGCCGCCCTTGTCGGCTGCAAACATTTTATTTTTGACTATTCTGCTATTGATTAAAGCTAGTATCCAATGCAATTGAAATGCATGCTTCCCGAGTTCAAAGAATTTTGAAAAATTTTGTGTAGGCTCAATAATTTATTTGAAGAATTTTTCATTTAGGGTTCAAGTCATGATTTGGCTTCTAAAAATTCTTGAATTTCCAAGATTATTTTGGATTGTGCGAATTTTTAAGAGGTCTAAATCTTATCCAAAAATTTTGAATAAAATCCCAAAATTCTACTTTGAAGTGTTCTTAATTGTTATGTGAAAATATGGCTAGGGTTTTGTGGAAATTTGGATAGTCTCGAGTTAGGGTTTGGATTTAATTCCTGTTAACACGATTTCGACACTGTTAATTGAATTCTTCCAAACTTAGCTATAGTGTTCTGTTGAGTGCCAAAGTTTTTGTAGTGATCTTTTGGAGCATTTCAAACAACATTTCTTTTTACTTCCAGTGTCGATTTTGCTTTTAAGTGTGTAATTTGCCGATTAGGGTTTTAGTTTGTCGATTTAAGCCCTGGTGACACCCGGGGTGTCACAGCCCTCCCCCCTAAAAGAAATCGCGTCCCGAGATTTAAGGAGAGGGTTAGGATAGGCTTAGGTATCTAGGGGGCTGGGAGTAGCTCGGGGTAGTGTGACTGAAGAAACTCTGCAGACTCCCACATGGCTTCGTCTTCCGTGTGGTTGCTCAACAGAACCTTGTAAAACTTGAGTGTCCGATTCCTTGAAAGAAAAACCTGTTCTTTTTCATCCAGTATCCGAATTGGACGCTCCGGATAGGTCAAGTCTGATTGCAATTCTTCCACTTCTTGAACCACTTGGTCTACGGGTGCCTTCATACACTTCTTCAACTGGGAGACATGGAAGACGTTATGCACTCCCGAGAATCTTTCTGGCAGTTCCACTTGATATGCCACGGGTCCGCACTTGGCCGAGATAGGATATGGACTTATGTATCGAGGTGCCAACTTGCCTCTGATCCCAAATCGTTGAACTCCCTTCATTGGCGAGACCCGTAGGTAGACGTAGTCTCCTATCTCGAAAGTTAATGGTCTACGCCTTATATCCGCATAGCTCTTCTGTCTTGACTTGGCGACCTTCAGATTTGCTTGTATGACCCGTACTTTCTCTCCAGCCTGTTGCACTAGATCTGGTCCCAATATAATTCTTTCGCCTGCTTCCGACCAGTTGAGTGGCGTTCTGCAACTATGGCCGTAAAGTGCCTCAAACGGGGACATCTGGATGCTGGCTTGGTAGCTGTTGTTGTATGAGAACTCCGCCAATGACAGATAAGTGTCCCATCCCTTTCCATGCTCCAGAATGCAAGCTCGGAGCATGTCTTCAAGGATTTGGTTCACTCTTTCAGTCTGACCGTCTGTCTGAGGGTGGTAGGCTGAGCTATGAATTAGCCTAGTTCCTAGTGCTTCGTGGAGTTGCTTCCAAAATCGACCGATAAACTGGGTACCTCGGTCGTAGATAATTGTCTTGGGCACTCCATGCAGATAGACTATCCGATCAATGTACAGTTGTGCATACTTCTTCATGGTGTATCTCGTTGAGACAGGAATGAAGTGGGCCGTCTTAGTCAAACGGTCCACTATGACCCAGACCGATAAACTGGGTACCTCGGTCGTAGATAATTGTCTTGGGCACTCCATGCAGATAGACTATCCGATCAATGTACAGTTGTGCATACTTCTTCATGGTGTATCTCGTTGAGACAGGAATGAAGTGGGCCGTCTTAGTCAAACGGTCCACTATGACCCAGATTGAATCCAACTTCTGAGCTCTCAAGGGTAGTCCAACAATGAAATCCATACTTATGTCTTCCCATTTCCATGACGGAACGCTCAAAGGTTGTGATATCCCTGCACCTTTCAGATGGTCGGTCTTTACCCTGCGACAGGTGTCACATTCCGCTACGTACCGAGCAATTTCTCTTTTGTTCACCAAAACTTCCTTCGCAAGTCTTGGTACATCTTTTTACTGCCAGGGTGAACAGAATACTTGGATAAGTGAGCCTCATCCATGATCTTCTTATGGAGCTCGTGATCAATTGGCACTACCAGTCTGTTCTTGAACCACAGAACTTCGTCTTCGTCTTCCCGGAAGCACTGCATCTTCTTATCTTGCAGCTCTAATCTGATCTTCTCCATGCCCTTATCAAGCTTCTGGGTCTTGGCTACCTCATCTCTAAGTGTTGACACTAAGGCTAGGTTGTAGAGGGCTCAGTGAGGTAGAATTCTTATGGTTGGCTCTAGTTCTTCGGTTGCAACTCCTTGGTCCAAATAGTGACAATGTGCGTTTCTGCTCAGTGCATCTGCAACCACATTGGCCTTGCCCGGATGATAGTGGATCTCTATCTCGTAATCCTTGATTAACTCTAGCCATCTTCGTTGCCTCATGTTCAACTCATTCTGCGTGAAGATGTACTAAAGACTCTTGTGGTCGGTCTAGAGGTGTACTAGGTTTCCCAACAAGTAATGCCTCCACACCTTCAGAGCCAATACCACGGCTGCCAATTCCAGGTCGTGTGTGGGGTAATTCAACTCATGCTTGCGGAGTTGCCTTGAAGCATAAGCAATCACTCGGCCTTCTTGCATTAACACACAACCTAGTCCAGTGCCCGACGCATCACAATACACGTCGAAGGGCTTGCTCAAATCCAGTTGGGCGAGTACCGGTGCCGTGGTCAGATGCTTCTTCAAAGTTCAAAAGGCTTCTTCACACTTTTCCGTCCACTTGAACTTCTGATCCTTCTTGAGCAGCTCTGTGATAGGCTTGGCAATCTTGGAAAAGTTGGGGATGAAACGACGGTAATATCCCGCTAATCCAAAGAAACTTCGCACCTTGTGGACTGTTGTGGGGGCTTTCCAACCAACAACATCTTGCACCTTTCCTGGGTCCACAGAAATACCTTCCGCGGACACTACATGACCCAGAAACTGAACACGCTCAATCCAGAATTCGCACTTGCTGAATTTGGCATAGAGCTGATGATCTCTGAGTCTTTGTAGAACTGTCCGAAGGTGCTCTGCATGCTCATCAGTTGTCTTGGAGTATACTAGGATATCCTCAATGAACACCGCTACAAACTTATCCAGCTCTGGCATGAAGACTGAATTCATGAGGTACATGAAGTACGCTAGTGCGTTAGTGAGTCCAAACAACATCACCAAGTACTCATATAGCCCGTATCTGGTGGAGAAGGCCGTCTTCGGAACATCACTGGGACGGATCTTGATCTGATGATAACCAGACCGAAGATCGACTTTTGAGAAGACCTTTGCTCCAGCCAACTGATCAAACAGAGTATCTATGCGTGGCAATGGATACTTGTTCTTGATAGTAACCACATTCAAGGGGCGGTAATCCACGCATAGTCTTAAGGATTGGTCCTTCTTCTTTACAAACAGTGCCGGACAACCCCAAGGCGAGGTACTGGGCCGTATAAAGCCCTTGTCCAGCAACTCTTTCAACTGTTTCTTCAACTCTGCTAGCTCCTTGGGTGCCATCTTGTACGGCCTGCAGGAGATCGGGGCCGTGCGTGGCAACAGCTCAATCTGGAATTCCACATCTCTGTCCGGTGGTAAGCTAGGTAAATCTTCCGGGAATACGTCTGGGAATTCCTTAACCACTGGTATCTCGTCCAGACTTTTTCCGACAACATGACAGATTTGGTTGAGGGCAGTTCTAGGGTGATCTAGGTTTATAGATATGGAACCGTGAAGTGGAGAGGTTAAGTGGACTACACGGTTAGCAATATCAAGGATGGCATTATGGTGCTTCATCCATTTCGTGCTGATGATAATATTGATACCCTGCCCATCTAGGATTATGAAGGAGATAGGATAGATGTGACCTCCTAGATTTAGGGGTGCCTCCCTTAAGCCATAGTTTGACAATATGTTGCCCCCAGGTGATTTTATGATGAAGGGTGGTTCTAGGAGGATTGTGACTAGGCTTTTACCCTTGACAAAATTCTTACTGATAAAATTATGGCTTGCACCAAAAACGAAGAGAACAAAGGCTGAATGGGTAGAGAGCGAGAACGTACCCGTCAGCACTTGTTCACCCTCAGCAATTTCTTCGGTCGTGGTGTAGTGTAATTTCGGCTGAGCAGCGCGGTAGGTCATGCTGCCGAACTCCCGGATCTGAAAACATGGAGTCTCCGCGTAACCTAGCGACTGCAAGGTCTGCTGGAGGATCTCTACAAATCCCCTGCGTCCCCACTCCTTGGTGACGCGGGTAGGGGTGGAGTCCTCAATGCGAACTCTGCGGGTCCCTGCTCGGTCATGTTATCGGCCATCTACATCACAAAGATGAACAATATTTTATCAATCAGAAGCCACATGTTGACACATAGTTCAAAACATGCAAAATCTTCTGACACATAAAATATTCTCATCCCTGCGTAAAAGGGTGATCCAAGTTTGTCACCAAGGTTGCTAATCTAGCGACAACCGATTCAGTCGAGGTGCTTTACCATCTAAGTTGACCTGTCAAGGAGACAATCTTCCCATCGAGGAAAGTACTATAAAAGGCTCAATGGTATACAAGGGTCCTACCAAGTCTCGGTTGGTGCCACGTAATCTCTAAGGGAGGAAGGTATCCAGGTTGACTTTTTATTTTCTGATGGTGTTACAGCCATTATTGATGGAATTTTTGCTCCTAGATGGTTTTAGTATAAGTTTGAAGGATTTTTAACATTTTCTCATGCAATGCAATCCTACATCGGCCTATACGTCCTCACCGTAAAAAGAAAATACGCTTAGGCGGTGGTAGATCCACACTCAAGTTAGACGTTACTACTCGTTTCTTACGGTACCAGGATTAGTGTACCTGCAGAAAATGGCATCACAGGCAGTTCAATATATCCAAAGTAAAAACAACAACCCATATCATTGCCATATGGGTCGCCCCGAGTAGGTCATGTACGGGGATCACGTGTCCGACCTTCCCTGCGCGGCGACAGACTGCACTTTACCTCAGGCAGCGGAGGTATGAGAGTGTTCCGCAAAACCTAAGTCCTGAGAAACAAGCTCATCTCTTATGTGCCAAAGACACAAGACTCCACTGTTGCAAAGGTCTGCATTTGCAACAGGTCCATAACCCACACCTCGTAAGGTAGAGGTCCACTTTTCTCCCTAAACGGCAAGGGGGCGTACTATGTTACAGCGAACATAATACCTGATGGTATGGAACGCTACTGTTGCTGATGCAACAGGGATTTCTCAACTTTTCACCGCAGTCGAGCGGCGTACCTTATCTTGCTTACCTGAGCGTAGGTGCGTCGTTACAGAAATGTAAATCTACACTGGGTTTAGTTAGCTCCTGCACTAGGTTAGCTTGCCACCTGATAACCTATTAACTAATAGGGCTCGTACCTCACTCGCATGTAATTTTTGAAAATATGCCTTAAAGGTTGTACCGTTTCCCAACACAGCTCTGATACCAAAGCTGACACGGACCCGCCCAGAAAACCTCATTTTGAGACGAATCCGGCAGTCGTTGAGCCAGGATCCTGTTGGGCAACGCTCGGCGAAGCGAGCGGACACACGATGGAACACAGGTAGGAATAAACAGCAATAATTTTACAAGGAGAGAGAATTTAATACAACATTGATTCATAGCTTTGAAGTTAGGTCTTACATTGATTCAGAGTACGCAAAAGAGTTTTCAAAACATAAAAGCGAAAGACTTCATCGATTACAGACTCCGATGCTCAGACTTAAGCAAAAAGCATGCACCGTGCCCACGGCCGTCATGCTACTAGCCACTTCAATGTTCACTGCGGCGACTCGCACAATTCCCACTGGAGGTTCCCGACCTCGGGGTGGGACTCCTCCCAATGGATGCTACCAGCTTGGTCCTGCATGTCGGCGCCTGAAAACCACATATCGCTAACGCGTGAGCTTCAAAGAAGCTCAACAAGACTTACCCGTCAACGTGGCTCACTACAGCCGACTCCTAGACATGAAGGCTGACTAGGGTGGGTTTACTTACAAAAAGGACTCGCAAGCCTGTACTACTCTTGTCAAATTTTAGCACAGGTTAAGTGATTAGAAAATAAATTTAGTTAGCACTGAGCTAAGCAAATATGACAGAAGTAACAATAGCAGTGATAATCATCATAGCATCATTCTCATCATATCTCAACTTCTTTATTAAAATATGGTGCGTTTCACGAGCATGCTCACTAACTGGGAGCGGCAGCGGTTCAAAATGATTTTTATACCCTGCAGGGGGAAACCTAATCGTACGACACGTGCGTGTCCCAGACTCGCACGTGGCAACCGTTCACACCAGCTCCTGCAACGTCAATTTCCTCCTACGCTTGCCTTAGCAGCGCCGCATCCCACCAGACAACACGTCCCAGATGGTTTCTATGGAGTTCCCACGCTATCCACCCAGATCTCCTCCTAGTCAGACACCGTAGGGCAGGTTCGACGTTGCAATCACTAGGCCACATAGGTTTACTGGGGCCCATAACACCCAGCATACGACCAGTACATTCAAGGCTCGATCAGACTCGGACCACACGGATCAGACAAGTCTACGGTCACCCTGGACCTAGTCCAGTCGCCGACCTACTTTGTATCCTGTCCGACCCTCAAACTTTTATCTTTTCTTAATTAACTCATCATCATGTGTCATAATGTATCAAGTGATAGTTTCATCCAACAACCTATCTTTCGCGAGCAGCGTCACTCTGCTCGACTTTTATCGGCAATACCTGCTAAGCATAGCATACTTAGGGGGTATCTATACCAACTACCGTTAGGATTTCCTATGGAAACTAATGCAACTATGGTTTCAATCAACTCCTAGCACTTAATGCACAAACAAGACACACTTAGTTATAAAAGGAATATTTTAAACATCGGTTGTGCATCGGGGCTTGCCTGGTTCTCCGGAGCTGTTGAAGACTTCTTCGGCGGAGGTCGAAGCAACTGGATCTGCAGCTACTTCGTGCGCTTCAGTGTCTACATGATGCATCGTGATTAAGATAAGTTTAATGACAAGAGTCACAATGCCTTTATTAAGGATTAACTGGGGTTTCGACGTTTAGGAATTAGGGTTAACCCTAATTCCTCGATTTCGTCGTTTTCATTAAGTGTTGATTTTTATGATTTGTGGTTGAAAAGAAACTTCTCATTTTCTTTTTAGGAGATGAATTTTAGTTGGCATGTTAAGATTTTCAACTTTGGTTAAAGTTAATTCGACACCTTTCTTCGGGTATTAATTATTTAAAAACTATGACTATTAACCTAGGGTTAAAAATAAAACTTTTAATTATACCTCAAGATTATTTTTAGTTGATAGTACTCTCCGAAATAGGCATTTTGAACTTTGGTTGAGGCCTAGATGAATTTTCTAGATTTTATAAACCTTCCTCAAAATTCCTGTTATTAAATCTTATAAAATCAGAAAGTAATAGTAAACCTTAGAATAAAATTATGCAATTTTATGTAGTCACTCATGAGCACCACAGCTAAAACTTTGCTGTTGGGTCTAACCTTTTGGATGACTTTGACAATGTATTTTAGAAAATGGTACTTTAACTAAGCAGATTGGAGTGTTTTAAAAGGGTTATATGCACCTTTTTGGTCCTAAAATCCCTATAAAATCTTAGATGGTGTCTACTGTCAGGATGTATTTGTAGATCAAATCTGGGCCCTAGAACTGCCCTAGAATTTAGATTAAAATTCAAAAACAGAAAAGGGTATCATAATTATTTCTGAAGATTCTTGGTCGTTTTCAAAAAAGTGCTTCAACAGAAATTTATTGCTTTTCATGAGGTTTCTAAAAATTTTGGTTTGCTATTTTTGGATTTTTCTGTGAGTTTCTAGGGATTTTACAATGCAGAGCAAATAATAGGAAAAATAAAAAGAAAAGGGAAAACAAGGAAGGTTCCTCCGGCGAGCTCCGGCAGCCATTTCCCGGCGATGCGTGGTCGCCGGCGGGGGAACCTTGGCTTTCCTTGATCTATAAGACATGGTGATCCTCGGCAACACGACGATGACTAGGTTTTTGCACGGGAAAGGGGGGCTCACTGTGGGAGGTGGTGATGGCGGCGGCGGCGAGAAATTCCAGCGAGGGGAGCTCGAATCTGGAGGGGCGGTGGGCGTTGTGAGCTGCACGGGAAGGGAAGGAAGGGATTAGTCAAGGAACATGGGGTGGAGGAGGTTCGGGAATGGGAGTTTACCGTGCGGGTGAGCCGGCAATGGCGTGCGGCAGCCGTGGAGCAGGGAGAAGGGATCACGCGCGCGGTGAAGAAAGAGGAAAGGGGAAAAAGAGAAGGAAATGCGCAATTTAAAGGAGCCTCGGAGTAGGAGAAATAGGGAGGAGGGGGAGCGGCATGGCGGCATGGCCGGCCATGCCCGGGCGGCACTCGGGCGACGGCGCGCGACGTGGGGCGGCGGGGTGGGGAGCAAAGAGAGAGACAGAGAGAGAGAGGAGGAGGAGAGAGGGAGCAAGGAGATGGCGCGGGACGTGAGAATTGAAGACGGCGATGTGCAAAGCAATGGCCGTGTCGGCCGGGGGCGTCCTGCCGCCTGTGGCGGGCGGCGGCACTGTGCCGCCCCTGCCGGCTGCAAACATTTTTCATTTAGGGTTCAAGTCATGATTTGGCTTTTAAAAATTCTTGAATTTTCAAGATGATTTTGGATTGTGCGAATTTTTAAGAGGTCTAAATGTTATCCAAAAATTTTGATTAAAATCCCAAAATTCTACTTTGAAGTGTACTTAATTGTTATGTGAAAATATGGCTAGGGTTTTGTGGAAATTTGGATAGTCTCGAGTTAGGTTTTGGATTTAATTCCTGTTAACAAGATTTCGACACTGTTAATTGAATTTTTCCAAACTTAGCTATAGTGTTCTGTTGAGTGCCAAAGTTTTCATAGTGATCTTTTGGAGCATTTCAAATAATATTTCTTTTTACTTCCAGTGTCGATTTTGCTTTTAAGTGTGTAATTTGCCGATTAGGGTTTTAGTTTGTCGATTTAAGCCCTGGTGACACCCGGGGTCTCATAGTATCTATGATGAAAACACCATTTTATCTATGATGAAAATACCATTTTACATGACCTAATCATAACTCATCTCATTCTTTTTGCATCATGTAGACCGAAGTGAACGAGGTAGCTGCTGATCCGGAGTCCTCGATTCCTGAAGAAGTGGTCATCACCAACCCCGGAGATCAAGACAAGCCCCAGTGCAGAACCAGTTTCTAAAAGTTTTCCTTTTATCAATATGTGTTGTGATTGTGCATTAGGTTTTTACGAGTTGATTGAAACCATAGTTGCATCTATTTCCTTAGGAACCCTATTGGTGTATTGGTATAGGTATCCCTGAGATAGTATGTTGTGCGTAGATATAATTCCCGGTAGAAGTCAAGCAGAGTGGACGCTGCTCGCGACTGCTAGGGTTTTGCTTGAAACTACCTCATGACACATGCAGCAATCATGGATAAGTATGATTAAAGGAAAGATAAAACTAGAGGGTCAGATAGGGTAAAAAGTAGGTCGACGACTGGACCGGGTCCAGGGTGACCGTTGTCTTGTCTGATCCGTGTGGTCCAAGTCTGATCGAGCATTGAGTGTACTAATCATATGCTAGGTATAATGGGGCCCAATAAACCTATGTAGCCTAGTGATTGTAAAGTCGAACCTACCCTACGGTGTACGATTCGGAGGCGATCTGGGTGGGCAGCTGTGGGAACTCCAAAGAAACCGTCCGGGACGTGTGTTCTGGTGGGATGCGGCACTGCTAAGGCAACGTAGGAGGGAATTGACTTTGCAGGACCTGGTGTGAACGGTTGCCACGTGCGGTCTGGGATGCCCACGTGTCGTATGATTAGGTTATCCCTGCATGTGTAAATCGGTTCGAATCGCTATCGCTCTCAGCTATGAGTATGCTTGTAAAACGCACCACATTTTAATTAAGATGATGAGCTATGAGGATGATGTTAAGTTATGATGATTATTTTATCTTTTGCTTCTATTTATGTTTGACTAGATCAGTGCAAACTAAAGTTATTATTCTAATCACTTAACCCGAGCTAAAACTTGACCAAGAATAGCTTCAGGTAATGCGAGTCCTTTTTGCAAGGTAAACCCACCCTGAGTCAGCCAACATGTTTAGGTGTCGGCTGTAGATAGCCAATTCGACGGGTCAGTCTTGTTGAGCGTCTTAGAAGCTCACGCTTTGCGAACGTGGTTTTCAGGTGCCGACGCGTATACCCATGATGATAGCTACCAGTGGGAAGAACCTCATCCAGAGTTCGGGAACCTCCAGTGGGAACGTTGTGATTCGCCGCATTGAATCTTGTGTGGCTAGTAGCATGGTGCCACTGGGCAAGTCTCATGCTTTTGCTTAAGGTCCGAGAGTCGGAGTCTGTACGACGTTTAATGCTTCCGCTGTATTTCGTGTTTTCAAAAACTCTATTCGTACTCTGATGTTGTAAGACTTTATTTTAGTTTATGGAACCATGATGTATTTAATTTCTCTCATCCTATAAAAGATTGCTATTTATTCTGCCTGTGTTGTACCATGTGTATGCTCGCTTCGCCGAGTATTGCCCAACAGGGTCCTAGCGAGACGGATTCGTCTCGGATTGATTTTTCTGGGGCGGATCTATCACAGTAAACACGATTTTGGACAGGATGTAACTTAAAACTACAATTCTATTTTTTTGGCTTTTTGTGGACTATAGGACGAAACTAAAACAAGGAACTAGGATAAACAATGGCGAACCTGAGGAATACCTGAAGCTTTGATACCACTTAATGGAAACGGGGTCCCAATCTTTCTACATGTTCTGATAATCAATGATTTGGGCGGAGTCGCGACACAAATCGATCCGGCTTCCCAATGGCACGTTTCGAACCCTGCAATCACAGCACCACGTCTCCTGTGGTTATCACCCGCGTGAACACGGATGACCTTGCCGAGAAGGCTAGCCTTTGCTTGCTAATCGAAGAACACAGGCAAGAACGAAGTAGAAAGCAACCAAATTGCAGATGAAGATTAAACTCACAAAGTTGGGGTCTCACAAACGATGAAATGGAGACACTGTTTTTAACAGTAATAATCTAAGTAAAAACCAAACCCTAATGGTAGGGTGACAGCTGGATATAAAGGTATTGGGGACGTGCAAATCCCCTAGACACAACCCTAACGGACTCTAACTCAGTACAAGGCCAACCAGCCCAAAGTCGGTGTCGCAGCACCCTGACAAATTCTGGGCTGTCCAATGTTTTGATGATTCCCATGGACTCTGGAGGAATTTGGATGTGGGATTAGTCCCATTGGAAATACAATCTTGTCCTCTTTCCATGAAGTGGTAGATCACCTAAAACGGAGTCCGTATGCGACCTGGGCGTCCATTTTAGTACAGGCTGCTCCTTGTCTCTGAATTGGATTCGAAGTCGACATTTGCTAGGACTCGGACTTGGTTTGGACGTCCTTGGATGACTCCTATCTTGCCTCCCATCGTTCCTCTGTCCTCTCCATGATTTCTAATCATAATGAAATCATTAGGTAGTAATCTATCCTCGAGAATGCGTAATGCAGTGCTAAGGAACGAGCTCACCTCTAGATTAAGTTGTTGGGCACAAGCTCTAGTAATTGGACCTTCATGTGTAACAGTAGGAGAAGGATTGTGTGTATCCATGGGTGTGGTGTCCTCATCACCGTTGGGTAGTACGGGCTTATATCCAGTCGATGCTCCATTATGTCATGACGAATGCCAGGGAGATCTTTGGGCGACCAAACGATGATATCAGAATTGGATTGCAAGAAGGACAAGAGCTCCTGTTCTTGGTCCGGAGACAATTTCGTACCTATGTGAATGAGCTGATCAGGGGCACTTTGGCAGAGGAGAACTTCCTTGGAGGCAATCTCTTTTTTCATTTTGGTTGGTGATTTGGGCAATGCAGCAACATGTGTTTCGGCAGATCCTGATCTTTTTGCTCGAAAGCTAGCTTGTGAACTTGTGTCTGGCCTGGAGCAATGCGTAATTCAAGGCGGCGGGCTTCTGCCTGATCACCAAAGACTACAATGATACTATTTGGCGCTGGCATTTTCATGCATAGATAACCATGGTGTACCACAGCGCTGAATGCGTTCATTGCCCCTCTGTCGAAGATAGCATTATAAGGGTAAGAAAAATCCACCACGTCAAAGACAACCTCTTCAGTGCAGTGACCTCCTGTTCTGGAGAATGACACCTTGAGTTTGACACTGCCAAGTGCATACAAAGGTTACCCCCGCCCCCCCCCGAATCCCTGTAGCGGCATAGGTGCAGCTTGAGATCTTCACAAGAAATACCCATTTGTCGAAGGGCGCTAACAAAGATGACATCAGCAGCACTGCCTCCATCGATAAGGACCCTCCGGACCTCATCCCCGTTAATATCCACTGACGTAACAAATACATCCTTATGCGGGTAGTCCATTGGTTTAAGGTCTCTTGAGTAAAGCTAATGGGCACATGAGACCATCGGCATTGAGCCAAAGGGGTATGAGCCACTACATGATTGACTCACCTGATATACTCTCGGCATTGGCTTTTGGAAGGAAAATCCTGACCTGAGCCCCTTGTTATTGTGAGAATGACTTTGCATGCCTGGGTCTGCTACGCCGAAGACGGGGCCTGCTCAAAGGTTTGCTATGGGAGAGGGGGAGGTGGTGGCAAGTATTCCTGATGTGTATTTTGAGCGGCGGGGGGGGGGGGGTGAGGTAGGCAAGAGCAGGGCATGTTGGTGGTGTAGGTAATATGAGCTGATATGACACCGAAGTGCCGTCTTCTTGTCTGAAAGTGTGTGAGACTAGCTTGGCAGCTTCCAATGCCTCAGCTCGAAGTTTGGCTTCCCGAAGAGCAAGAAGATTAGGACAATAATTTGAGGTATGTCCCTGCCACACACCATGATAGAGACAGTAGAGTTTTTTGAGGTCTTTCGGGGGACGGTTCTGAGGACCGTCGGACCGCCCCTCCGGTCTTTAACCATTCGATGCCTGTCCTGCCGCCGCGACTCGGTTGATCATTGTGCAGCGAGGACCTGGTCCGAGGTAGTTCGGAGTCCTTCTGAATGGGCAACACTTCCCGTCAAGGGACCTCATAGGGCTTGCCTTGATGTTGATTAAGGGAAGACCGACGCCTCTCGAGGTGGCCACCTCTCTGTGCCATATGATGTTCTTTTTCTCGTCTGATGTCATCCTCCACCCTTACTTGAGCTTCCAGGATGCTTAACATGTGATCCAGAGTTTTGGTTTGCACTTTGCGTAGCTCCAACCTGGCAGGGCCGAGGTGAAGCCCCTTCGTGACAGAGTCGATAATGGTGGCATCGTTGATGTCTTCGGCTTGGCATTTCAGATGGATGACCACCGGGTGTATGCCACTAGGCTTTCGCCATCGCTTTGAATGCAAGCATGCAGATCCCCAGAACTCACTGGGCCGACGTGATTGTCCCGGAAGTGCAGTAATACCTCATGCCTCAGCTGACCCCAAGAGAAGATGCTTAGCGGTTGCACTCCTGGTATACCAAGTTCGCGCAATTCCGTCAATGGCTAGCACGAAGGCCTTCACCTTGATAGCATCCTCCCCGCCGATGGATTCAATGGCTGCTTCGTAACTCATGAAAAACTCTGGGATCAAAAATGCCTACGTATATTGGGAGTTTGACCACTACAAAACGTGACGGCCAAGGTGCTTGCTGAAGTTCTGGAGCCAATGCCGAATTCTTATCATAAGATGCCACCGGCGATAAGGGCGGAGGAGAAGCTTCGTCGAAAGAAGCGTAACATGGTGCCTCAGCTTCCAGAATGTCGACCTTTTCAAAGCCTCTATTTGCTTCCGAAGTAGCTCTTGCTGCCACCCGACGGCTTCTACTGGCAGCTTGTATCCGGACTCTTCCTTGGATATGCTTTTCAGAGCCCACTGTCAAAGCTGCTCCTCTTCTGCCGCCCCCTTGACTTTCTCGAGCGGGAGCTCCTCTTCTGCCGCCCCCTTGACTTTCTCGAGCTCCCGCATAAGCTCCGCGACTCTCCGCTCTTCCACTGCTGCCGCTTCTTTCTCTTGCTGGATGCGCGCAAGGGCTTCGACCTATTGAGGTGAAAGGTCTTGAGTGCTAGCTTTAGTTGAGCCTTTGGCCGCCAACCTATCCGCTGCGGGCACACGAGCCGAAGTCTTCGTTGCCGTAGTGACCACCTGTTCCTCAACAAAGACTTCTGTTTCATCTTCAGGATGAGAACCCTCGCCATCTCTTTGCGGTTTTTTCGCTTTTCCCTTTGCTCCGGCCATCCTAACAACACGACGGCGCTAGCTGTTGGATTTAGGTTTTCTTCGGAGTGGGATAGAGAGGAGTATCAAGTATTCTCTTTTTGCCCCTGTTATGGTAGCCCTTGGGGGCTATTTACACGTTACAGTCATTACACTTTTACTGGTCCTATTACAGAATTACCCTTGTCTTTTTTACTTCCCGCCAGGGCATTTGGTAACTTAATCCGTTCCGGTACATGTAAAGCTGGACCTCCGTACTTCACACGTCTTCAGCTTTTCTCCTTGCTTAGAGCTTCCTTCGGGACAGGAAGCTACCAGGACCGAAGAACTCTTCAGTCTCTGTGGCCTCTGTCTCTTCTAGGACTTAAGACTAGTAGGTTCCGGAGTTCTTCCCGCTCTTTTGGTCACAGGTCTAACTAGCCTTTGCGTCATCCCTTGGAAAGGGGCCTTAGATGTGCCTCGGCCCCCAACACATCGGAAAGCACATTACTTATGGGAGCATCGTCAATACAGCTATCTTCCAGTACTCTAAAACTCTATCTAAAAATACTGTTAATAGTATGGGGTTCTCCAAAAACATACAAAGACATAGAAAAAGTTACAAATATTTATTATAGAAAACTTCAAGGGCTAAATTACACAATCACCTCCATCGTATCCCCATGCCTCTCGCCTTCCCCATCCATGAGATCCGAGTTTGAAAAAAAAGTGAGTCTATGACCACGACGGTGACAGGCGGCACGCCTCTCCCGGTAGCGATGGCAGGCAGCGCTCCTTCCCTCGAGTTCGGCAACAGACGACTCTCCTCTTTCCTAGGCTCGTCGGCAGGCTACGGGGCTACGGGCATCACTCCTCTCTCCTGAGCTCTACGGCGGGTGGCTGGTAGAGCTCCTCTTCCCGAGCTAGGCGGCAGTGGCGAGGAGGCGGCCATGGTGTAGAAGGGGACAACCAACAGGCGGTGGCTCCCGATGGCGGTGGAGCTCGACCAAGGTGCTACAACCTCCATCATGTTGCTTGCCCCTTGTCGGCGATTAGTCCTCCGTGCCTAGCGAGGGAGAGGGTTGGATCCATTGCCAGAGCCTGAAGTGTGCTACGACCCAGCCGTCCCCTTTCGTGAGATGATTCGTGACCTACGGCGTGCGGTGCGGAAGGAGATATAGGGGCTGATTGGTTACCTGCTTTTTCTCCGTTCAGACTCGCGCGGTGCGACCTCCACTTGATTGGTTTGCTGAACCAATGTTTTTGTTTGATTCCACAGATGCAAAATACAGCCTCCAGCCAGGCTCGGAAGTTACAAGAATCGTAGGCGTTTCTCTCCGGTCAGCCTCACGGGGTGCAGCTGTCTCCACTCGCTTGCACGAGACAAGAGACGAGCGGTGCGAACAAGCTTGGAACTGAACAACATACATGCTGAGCTCGAATGAATGAATACGGCAACCAAACAAAAGCGTTTTGCATCACATGAATCTGGCCACCATGGGCCTGCATTGCCGAGACGAGCCAGGCTACCATGAGAAGAAAACCAATCACGCCCATAGACGCCTAGACTGAGGATGCAAGACTCGATGAGAACGGGCCCACCTATCGGCACACTTCTTCGGATGTGGGTGACGGACCGCCAACTGGCCGCGCCTCACCAACTAGCTATATATATATATATATATATATATATATATATATAGATATACATATATATATATATATATATATATATATAATGGCAGGGCTATTGAGTATTCAGTATCGAGGTCCAAACTATAAATATTATTTACCACTCTCGTAAAATATTCATATTTTCATCATTGTTCAAGCTCATCGATTTACTCTATGTCGTAAAACATTTTTCATTCTAGGACAACATTTTACTATCAAGCGCGGCAACCGTAAAAAAATATTTTATAAGCACGTAAAAATATAGTTTGAAGTTACAAAAATTGTATTTAACTATTTTATTGATTTGTAAAATTACAAATATTATTTACCATGACCGTAAAGTGTTCATATTTTCATCACGATCCGTAAATATTATTACATTCTTTTACCTATTATTTGGAGCCGTAGCCGGCCGTAAATATTATTACATGCTTTTACCTATTATTTGAAACCTTAAATTTTTACATCCTTTTACGTTCATGTTCATCGATTTGCTCGTTGTTGTAAATATTTTTCATTCTAAGATAACAATTTACTATCAAGCGCAACGATAATAAGAACTATACTTTTTATGTTTATATAAATTTAATTGAACCAATTAATTTGTGATAGAACCACTTTACAATTATACGATAAGTATTTTGGTTTCAAAGAATGTGGCCATAGAACAAGTAGCACACATGTGTAGTGCATATAAAATCCCCACCATGCAACTGTAAATGTTTTGTTTTTGTATCAGTCATATAATAATTTTTGTTCATAAAAACATGTAATCATATTTGTAAAACGAAGAGATATTTGTAGGAATAAATGTTGAAAATATATAATAATATTATGGTCGCATAATAGTAAATGTTGTCCTAAAATGAAAAAGATGTAATAATTTACGGATAGTGAAGAAAATATGAGCACTTTATATGAGTGATAATAATATTTACAGTTTTACAAGTCAATGAAATGATGAAATAAAATTTTTATGGTCTGAAACTATATTTTTTACGTACGCATGAAATGTCTCACTAGCAAATGCCTGTGATATCAAATCAAAGAAGGATAAAGAAAAAAGATACAACAGACCTATAGAAAATATGAACACTTTACAGTTGTGATAAATAATATTTACAGTTTAGACCTAGGTACGGAATAAGCTATTCAGTATATATATATGCAGTTATTGATTTTTCTTTTTTAGCACTGGGGGTTTTGCAAGTGTAATCATATGCAAAAAAACTAGAGCAGTGGAGCACAAGCTGAGCGTAGCGCAGATGGTTAGGCTCCTTGTGGTGGAACCAATTCAACCCGGTTCAAATCTTAGATTTGACACGGGTGTTGTATTTACGGTTAATTATTCGTTCAGCAGCAGGCGACATTTGTGTCGACAATGAGGTACCTGTGGTGACTTCGTGGAATCTCAGGAACAGCCGGCTCAATCTCTCGTTCGCGCTCATAGGAGTAGGGTGTGCGTACGTGTGTTCATAGGGGTAACTACTCATGCGTGTATGTGAATGTCTATGTTTGTATTGTGTTTATTTTGAAAAAAAAACTAGACAATAGAGCTTGTTCATTTGCTAGTTAAAATTATGTAACATTGATGGATCAATTTGTGATGGAGAACTTAAACTTATTATGGTCTTGGTACAAGTATGTATGTAACAATTTTTTTTCTGAATTATGTTGATTTTTTGTGAATTTTTTCTATTAATTGTAGGAGCAGTTTGTTTTTATTTTTCTGATTCTCTAGTTTTTTCTCACTATTTCTAAATGAGTAAAGTGCACCATGGGTCCTTAAACTATTCATGTGTGTTATCTAAACTCTTCAACTGACTATCTGGATCCATAAACTCTCAAACTGTCAAGTAAGGTCCAAATCTATTTTTATAGGTCCATTTTTTTTTGAAAAATCATATGAGAAAAAAAAGGGCCTCTAGCTAGGTAGTTAGGGCGTTCAAGTGGCATACTCATGTCCTAGGTTCGATCTTTCACGACGCGAATTTTCAACTGAGGTTAAAAAATTCTCCACGTAATAGTCCACGTTAAAACACAGATTAGGGACCGACCTAAACTCACATCAGCCATGGATCTCATGACCCTTGTTATAAGGGCGGAGTAAAGAAAGTTCATGAATTTTTTTGACCTGCGTAAGAATGTCATTTTCTTAATAAAGTGTCCGAAGGACGGAGCTATCTTACCCTGTGGATCGAGTTTTTTTAAAAAATTTCAAATGATAATGTATGTTACTATCGGTGTTCGTTACCACCGGCTAGTAATTATCATAGGATGCGTATTTTGGGGCTCGGATGGTTCGCAAGAGGACACAAGGATGATACTGGTTCAGGCAATCGTGCCCTACATCCAGTCTCAAGCTGCTCGTGTTACTTGCATCGTTTGTAGTAGGGGATTACAAACGGGCAAGAGAGGGACGGCTTCCCAAGTCTCTGGATGAATGAGGATGCGTGATGAAGTGTTTGTTGTCTGTCTGTTATATGTTTGATGATGTCCCGCTTTGAGGTCCCCGATCTCCCCTTTTATACCGCAAGGGTGAGACCTGGGTTACATTGTGGTCAAGGAAAAGGGGGATAGAGAGGGAGAGATGGCGGAGTGGTGGCCGTACACTCAAAGTTGGGCTTCGTTGCTGTGGACGGCGGTGTTGGGAGCGTCCGTCAATTCAGAATGCCCCATCCGTATGGAGGGATGACTTTCGGCGGGGGTCGGCGGAGTGGCGCCGTCGTCCTCGCTCTTGTACTCGTCGAGCCGTTGCTCAGGAGTGTCCCACCCTAGCGTGGGAGTGGGCTCTGCTAGGAATGGTCGGAACAGTGACCGTCCTTTGGTCGGTGTGCGTCGTGCGTATTTACTGCCCACTTGCTCGAGTAGTCGTTGTCCTCGGTATTTATTGCCTGACGGCCGCTGTCTTGCCTATCGGTGATGTGGTAGCCTATCGGTGATGTGGTAGGCGGTTCGTCGACCCTGGGGTCGGGCGAGGCGGAGCCTTATGTGGTCTCCCAACCCCAACGCGGTGGGGTCGAGCGCATTGGTCGAGTTGTGGAAAATCCGACCCCTATTCGGGGAGGTCGGGCAAGGCGGAGATCGTCCGTTGGCTCGAGCCACCGAGTGTCTCTACGGCACGGGGGTCGGGCGAAGCGGAGATTGCTCCGCTTCCTTCGTGCTATTAAGACTGCGGGTATAATGCTGATCGCCTCTGGTATTGACCCTCGACAGTAGCACCCGAGCGAGGTCTGACCCCTGTGCAAAAACGGGGCCAGGCGTCGCTCAAATCGGGAGGGGAAGTTTTACTTCACGAGCATAGGCTTGCTTTCTGCCTCATTGAGCCAGCGTGTCCTGCGATCCCGTTATTGGATCTCTTTCTGCGATTCCGTCCCTCGGGACCTCCGCTCGTTGCGGTGGTCCGTTCGAGGACACGGTTCGACTTGTGTCGTCCATCCTGCGCGTCCATTCGCCGGACGAGGAGGTTGAGCCGTACCACGCTTTACCCCGGGGGCCGAAGTGTGGCGCTCGTCGAGCTAAGAACGGTTGAGTTCAAGTGAAGCCCCGGGGCCCCTTCGGGGAGGCCTCGATGGACCAGTTGGTGGTCGACTTCAATCTTCTCGTTTGCCGTCCCATTTGGTACCCAGAAGCCCTTCGATAGGCTCCGGGGGCTCGCTGCCTTTCTGCGAAGAAATACCCATGGGTTGGTTCGAACCGAGACTTGAACGTGGATCTTGATGCCCTTGGCGCTCGAGCGCCAGGGTACTGGCCGCTAACAGGCCCATCTCTTTCCGCCCCTCACTCTGTTTTCGCCCTGAGCGACTGTCGAACCCGTTCACTGGGCCAGCCTTGGAACTCTTTGGGCCGTCGGGGCGTATTTCAGCCCATGTCCTTACCTACCGGCATTAATTCGGGGCAGAGGCGCCTGCCGTGATGGGACGTGCGGCAGCGTTGGTCTTCGGGCCGTGTGAGAGCACGCGCGTCCGCTCGCGCCGATCGAGGCGGTCGCGTGGGCCTCGTTCGCATCACTTGTGGGGAAGGCGCCCTGCGGGTGAGAGGATATAAATTCGTACCTCGTGTGCTGGTTCGCCTTCACCCATCAGTTTGACGCTTCGCCTTCTCGTGCAGCTTCGCCTCCCTACTCACGCTCTTCGTGCTTTGCCTCCAAATCCTCCTTTCCTCGCCCACCACCTCCACAGCCTTCTCTTCCCGAATGGCGAGCTGGTGGAAATTCGACATGTAGAGCGTGCGCCTGGACGGCCTCGTGAAGCGTGGTCTTCTCCCCGTGCGGACGGAGGCGAGAGAGTGGCTGCTACTCGGTGAGGAGACAGCCCCGGCGCCGGCGGACGGCTACGTCGTCTCGTTCGCGCATTTCCACGAGCGTGGACTGGGCGTCCCCGCGCACCGGTTCCTGCGGGGGCTGCTCCACCACTACGGCCTCGAGCTCCAGCACCTCAATCCCAACGAAATCCAGCACATCGCCGTCTTCATGGCATTGTGAGAAGGATTCCTAGGGATCGACCCCCACTTCGACCTTTGGAGTACTTCTTCGTCCGTCTCCCTCCAGACGAAGGACAGGAGCCCAGCCTCCATTGGTGCACCAGCATCCACCTCCGCGGCGTGCGCGCCCAAGCGTATATCCCGCTGCGGCTGAGGACCTCCAACTAGGGGTGGCATGGCCAGTGGTTTTACTTGAAGAACGACGCCGCTGGCCCTCTGCCAGAGTTCACGGGCCGGACCTTCGAAGCTGACGCGGACCCGCCCCGAAACACCTCCTTTCGGGACGGATCCTGCCGTCGTTGACCTAGGATCCTGTTGGGCAATGCTCGACGAAGCGAGCGTACACATGATACAACACAGGCAGGAATAAACAGCAGTGATTTTACAAAGAGAGAGAATTTAATACAACATTGATTCATATATTTGGAGTTAGGTCTTACATTGATTCAGAGTACGCAAAAAGAGTTTTTGAAACCAAAACAGCAGAAGACTCGATCGTTTACAAACTCCGACACTCAGACTGAGCAAAAGCATGCACCGTGCCCAAGGGCGTCATGCTACTGGCTACTTCAATGTTCATTGCGGCGACTCGCACAGTTCCCACTGGAGGTTCCCAACCTCGGCGTGAAACTGCTTCCAATGGATGCTATCGTCCTAGTCCTGCATGTCGGCGCCTGAAAACCACATATCGCCAAAGCGTGAGCTTCTAAGAAGCTCAACAAGGCTGAACCGTCAAAGTGGCTGACTACAGCCGACTCCTAGACATGATGGCTGACTAGGGTGGGTTTACTTGCAAAATAGACTCGCAAGCCTGTACTACTATTGGTCAAATTTTAGCACAGGTTAAGTAATTAGAATGTAACTTTAGTTAGCATTGAACTAATCAAGCATAACAATAGAAGTATATAGCAATAGTAATCATCATGCTTCAACCTCATTGTATCTCAACTTCTTTATTATGATGTAGTGCATTTCACGAGCATACTCACAAACTGGGAGCGATAGCGGTTCGAATCAATTTTTATACCCTGCAGGGGGAAACCTAATCATACGACACATGCGCGTCCCAGACCCGCACGTGGCAACCGTTCACACCAGATCCTACAAAGTAAATTCCTTCCTACGCCTGCCTTCGCAGCGGCGCATCCCACCAGACAACACGTCCCAGACGGTTTCTGTGGAGTTCCCACGCTGCCCACCCCAGATCGCCTCCAAATCAGACACCGTAGGGCAGGTTCGACTTTGCAATCACTAGGCTACGTAGGTTTACTGGGCCCCATTATTCCCAGCAAATGATTAGTACATTCAAGGCTCGATCAGACTCGGACCACACGGATCAGACAAGACTACGGTCACCCTGGTCCCGGACCAGTCGCCGACCTACTTGTACCATGTCTGACCCTCAAAATTTTATCTTTCCTTAATCATCCGTAAAAGAGTGTCATGTACTTCATGTGAGAGAGTTTCAATCCATATCCTACCAATCGCGATCAGCGTCCACTCCGCTCGACTTCTACCAGTAAGAACTTGCTAAGCATAGCAACTAATTGGTCATCTATACCAGCTACTGATAGGGTTTCCTATGGAGACAAATGCAACTAAGGTTTCAATCAACTCCTAACAACTTAATGCACAAACATGACACACTTAGTTATAAAAGAAAAATTTAAATCTTGGTTGTACACCGGGGCTTGCCGGGTTCTCCGGGGTTGACGTCGACTTCTTCGGCGGAGATCGAGGAACCGAGATCTGCAGCTACTTCGTGTTCTTTGGAATCTACATGATGCAATATGATTATAAGGAGTTCAAAGAAAAGAATCATAGTGCTTTCATTAAGGGAGTAATCTGGGGTTTCAAACGGTGATGTTTAGAAATTAGGGTTAACCCTAATTCTTTGACGCCACCAATTTATTTAAGTCTTAACTTTCTGAATGAGGTTTGACATGAAACTTCTAAAATTTTTCCAGGAGATGATTTTTAGTTGGTCATGTTCTTCGAGTTACGAAATTTTAAAACTTAGATGAGATCAAACCGAACTTTCCTTCGGGTCGATAATTATTTAATAAAACTACGACTATCAATTCTAGGGTTAAAATGAAACTTTTAATTATACCACAAGTTTTTTTAATTGATAGCACGCTCTGAAATATGAATTTTGAACTTTGGTTGAGGCCTAGATGAATTTTCTACATTCTATAAAAATTCAAAAAAGTTTCTGTTATTAAATCTTATAAAATCAGAAATAATAGTAAATTCCTAGGATAAAATTATGAAATTTTATGTAGTCACTCATGAGCATCAAAGCTAAAGTTGTTTTTTGGATTCAACTTTTTGGAGGACTTTTATAATGTATTTTAGAAAATGGTAATTAGCTAGGCAGATTGGAGTATTTTTAAATGGTTGTATGCAACTTTGTGTTTGTAAAATCCCCATACAATTCCAGAATGTTTCTACAGTCATGTTGTGATTGTAGATCAAATCTTAGGCCTAGCATTACCCTAGAACTTAAGAGTATTCTAATTATTTCAGGAAATCCCTGGTCCTTTTTGAAAAAGTGATTTAACAGAAAGTTATTCCGTTTCATGAGGGTTCCAACAAATTTTAGTTTGGTATTTTTGGATTTTTCTGTGAATTGTTAGGCATTTTACAAGACAGGGCAATTTAAGAGGAAAAAGAAAAATGTATCGGCTAGGGCAGAAAAACAGGGGCGCAACTCTGGCGAGCTCCGGCGACGGATTCCTGGTGAAAGGGTGCTCAGCAACGCTCGATCCTTTGTCCTACACCATCTACAATCTACGGGGAGTCTCGGCAACACGACAACGGCCAAGTTCTATCACCGGAGAAGGGTGCTCACCGTGGAGGTCGATGGTGGCCACGGCGAGGAGGAATTCCCGACGAGAGGATCAAGTTTCCGGAGAGGGCAGAGCGCCGTGAGCTGCACAAGGACTTGACAAATGAATTGGGCAAGGTGAGGAGCGGGGAAAATGACATGACCCACCCAGAAAACCTCATCTCGGGACGGATCTGGTCAGTCGTTAAGCCAGGATCCTGTTGGGCAACGCTCGGCGAAGCGAGCGTACACACGATACAACACAGGCAGGAACAAACAGCAATAATTTACAAGGAAAGGGAACTTAATACATCATTGGTTCATAAATTTAAAGTTAGGTCTTACATGGATTCAGAGTACGCCAAAGTTTCTGAAAACGATAACAGCGGAAGACCGAAACGGTTACAAACTCCGACACTCGGACTTAAGCAAAAGCACACGCCGTGCCCACGGGCGTCATGCTACTATCCACTTCAATAATTCACTGCGGCGACTTGCACAACTCCCACTGGAGGTTCCCGAACTCGGGGAGAGGCTCCTCCCAATGGAAGCTACCTGCTGGGTCCTGCATGACGACGCCTGAAAAACCACAAAACGCTAATGCGTGAGCTTCTAAGAAGCTCAGCAAGACTTACCCGACAAAAGTGACTGACTACAGCCGACTCCTAGACATGCTGGCCAACTCGGGAGGGTTTACTTACAAAAGGACTCGCAAGCCTATACTACTCTTGTCAAATTTTAGCACAGGCTAAGTGATTAGAAAAAATAAATTTAATTAGCACTGAGCTAAGCAAACATAACAGAAGTAACAACAGCATTAGTAATAATCATAATTCATTCTCATAGTGTCTCAACCTATTTACTAAAATGTGGTGCGTTTCACGAGCATGCTCACTAACTGGGAGCGACAGCGGTTCGAAACGATTTTATACCCTGCAGGGGAAACCTGATCATACGACACGTGCGTGTCCCAGACTCGCACGTGACAACCGTTCACACCAGCTCCTGCAACGTCAATTCCCTCCTACGCCTGCCTTAGCAGCGCCGCATCCCACCAGACAACACGTCCCAGACGGTTTCTATGGAGTTCCCACGCTGCCCACCCCAGATCTCCTCCTAGTCAGACACTGTAGGGCAGGTTCAACGTTGCAATCACTAGGCTACGCAGGTTTACTGGGGCCCATAACACCTAGCATACGACCAGTACATTCAAGACTCGATCAGTCTCGGACCACACGGATCAGACAAGTCTACGGTCACCCTGGACCCGATCCAGTCGCCGATCTACTTTGTATCCTGTCTGACCCTCAAACTTTTATCTTTCTTACTTATTCACATTCGCGTGGCCCATCTCATGAAATAGTTTCATTTAACAACCTATCCTTTCACGAGCAGCGTCCACTCTGCTCGACTTCTACCGGCAATACCTGCTAAGCATAGCAGACTAGGGGGTATCTATACCAGCTACCGATAGGGTTTCCTATGGGAAACAAATACAGCTATGGTTTCAATCAACTCCTAGCACTTAATGCACAAACAAGACACACTTAGTTATAAAAGAAAAATTTTAAACATCGGTTGTGCACCGGGGCTTGCCTGGTTCCTCTGAGCTGATGTTGACTTCTTCGGCGGGGGTCGAGGAAACTGGATCCGCAGCTACTTCGTGAGTGTCGGAATCTACATGATGCAGTAGGATTATGATAAGTTCAATGAAAAAGAAACTTATGGTTATTATCAATAGTAATCTAGGATTTAGATTGGCGACGCCTAGAATTAGGGTTAACCCTAATTACTCGACGCCGTCGATTAAATTCAATTTTTAATCTGTGAATGATGTTTTAAAGAAATCTATTCAACTCTCATGAGGTGACTTTAGTTGGCATGTTTAACAAATTCAACTTTAGTTAAGTTAATTCGACACTTTTATCGGTTAAACATTATTTAATTCCTTCGGCTATTAAACTAGGGTTAAAATGAAAATTTTAATTCTTCCTCAAGATTATTTTTAGTTGGTAGCACTTCCTGAAATAAGCATTTTGGGCTTTGGGTGGGGCCTAGATGAATTTTCTATATTTTATAAAAATTCATCAAATTTCTGTTTTTAAATCTTATAAAATCAGAAAGCAATAGTAAACCTTAGAATAAAATTATTGGATTTATGTGAGCATTCCTGAGCACCAGATCTAAAACTTTGCTTTTGGGTCTAACCTTATAAATGACTTTTACAATGTACTTTAGAAAATGGTATTTAAACTAGGCAGATTGAAGTATTTTAAAAGGGTTAGATGCCATTTCATGTTCCTAAAATCTTTATAAAATTCCAGAGGGTGTGTAGTACCATAGTGTACTTGTGGATCAAAGGTTAGCCCTAGAATTGCTCTATAATGCAATTTAAAATTCAAAAACAGAAAGGAGTGTTTCTAATTAATTCTGCAAATTTTTGGTCATGTGTTAGAATGTGCTTTAACAGAAAATTAGTACTTTTCATGAGGTTTCTAGGAAATTTTGGTTTTCTATTTTTCGAGTTTTCTATGAATTTCTATGGATTTTACAAGACAGAGCAATAATCTGGAAAATAAAAAGAAAAAGAAAAACAGGGGAGGTTTCTCCGACGAGCTCCGGCGAGCCATTGCCGGCGGTGGGGTGGTCGCTGACGGTCGAACCTCGGCTTTCCACGATCCACTCAACACGACAAAGCTCGGCAACATGCTATCTATCAAGGTTTTGGCCGGGAAAGGGGTGCTCACCGTGGGGGTGTCTCGGGGCGGCGGCGGTGAGCAAAATTCCGACGAGGTGGCTCGATTTCATAGGATTGGAAGGTTCTGTGAGCTTCACGGGGTGGAGAGGAAGTGATTTGGTGAGGGAATTGGATTGAGGAATTGGTCCGGGGTGGATTTCACCATGGAGGCGGCGGGCTCGCGGCAATGGCGTCGGCGGCCGGCCAGGGCAGGGGAAGAGAGGGGCTCTCGCGAGTGGGAGGGGGAAAATGGAGGAGGGGTGCATCAATTTTAAAGGAGAGCCGGGTAGGGGCGTGGGGAAAAGCAGGGGAGGGGCATGGCACGGCGGGCGGCGCGCTGGGGCGGCTCGGGCGGCACGGCTCGGGTAGAGGGAGAAAGGTGGGGGAGAGTCAAAGAGAGAGAGAGAGAGAGCTAGAGAGAGAGAGAGAGCGAGGGGGGGAAGAGGGTAGGGAGCCGGCGCGGCAATTGAAGGCGACGTGCGATGAGGAAATGGCCGTGTCGGCCGGGCGGCTGCTCCTCGCCGCTTTGTCGGGCGGGCGGGGCACTGTAGCCCGCCCGGCAAAGCAAGTCTTTATTTTTATTTTATTTTTTATTTTTTTAATTAAAGCCTGGCTGCAATTCAGTTAAAATGCACACTTCCCGAGCTTGAAAATTTTTGACAATTTTTGTACAAGCTCAGGAATCTATTTGGAACACTTTTTATTTAAGGTTCAAGTCATGATTGGGCCTCTTAAAATTCTTGAATTGCTAGGTTGATTATAGCTTGTGTGAATTTTTAAGAGGTCTAAATCCATTCCAAAAATCTTGAATAATTTCCCAAAAATCTATTCTGAAGTGTGATTAATTGTTATGTTAAAATATGGCTAGGGTTCTGTGGAAATTTTGATGGTCAAGAGTTAGGGTTTGGATTTCTTTCTGTTAATGAGATTTTGACACTGTTAGTTGAGATTTCTCCGGGCTTTGCTAAAATGCTATGTTGTTTGTCAAACTTTTTATAGTGTCTCTTTAAAGCATTTTAAACAATATTCCTTTTTATTTCCAAGATTGAATCTGCTTTAAGGTGAGTGAAATTGTGGATTAGGGTTTACAGTTGTTGACTTTGCCCTGGTGACACCTAGGGTGTCACAGAAAATGACCGGAGCAGGGGCGCACTGTGAGCTTGCCCGCTTGGCAATGACGGCGGCGGCGAAGCAAGGAAGATAAGGAAGAATTAGCGCCAAGGAAGGAGGAATTCATCGTGGGGGAGAGAGAGGAGAAAGCTCGGGCAATGCTTAAATACTTCGGAAGTGAGTGACGGGAAGGGGGGACAGAAGGAGGCAGCGGGATTGGACCGGCGGCGCGGTGCTGTGCCCGGGCGGCGTGTAGCAGTGGAGAAAAACAGGAGAGGAAGGGAGAGAGAGAGAGAGGAGGGAGAAGGAGAGCGCGGGGCAAAGATTTGGAGATCCTTGGCATTGAAGGCTTGAGCACCCAAAAGCCGAGTCGGCCGACGGGCGGTGGCAATGTTGCCCGGCCGTCTCTTTTTTTTTTTTAACTATTAGTTCAAGTCTTGAATCCCAATTCAATTGAAAGTCACACTTCCCGAGTTCCAAAATTTTTTAAAAATTTTTGTGTAGGCTCTGGGATTTATTTGGAACACTTTTCATTTAAGGTTCAAGTCCTGAATTGGCATCTAAAAATTCTTGAATTTCCAAGATGATTCTTGTTTGTGTGAATTTTAAAGAGGTCTAAATCTTTTTCAAAACTTCTGAATAAATTCCCAAAATTTCATTTTGAAGTGAACTTAATTGTTACACAAATATTGCTAGGGTTATATAAAGTTTTTTATGGGTTTCGAATTGGGGTGTGAATTCTTACCCGGTAAGAAATGATTTTTCTACCGGGGACTGAAAGCTTCCGTGTTGGTGAAAGTGTTCAAAAAATTCACCGAAATTTTTGTGTATGTTAATGGAAGTGTCTTATCGAACATTTCTCATTAGCTCAAGTGCTAGTTTCGCCCTAAAGTGCAAAAAGTCCTTTTTAGGGTTTACGTTTTGTCGATGACTTTTTAAGTGACACCTGGGGTGTCACAGAAGCGGTGCCCAAAGTCTGGAAGTGGGGCCCCGTGGAGAAGGAGAAGAGGAGGCTGGCCGACCTCTTGGGCGCAATCCGGCTCCTGAGGACCCTGGGGTGTGTGGAGCCGGGATCATCGCGGCGTACCACGCCCGGAGGGTGCTGCCACTCATGGCGTGCCCGCTCCAGCTGTACCAGATGGGGCCTGGTGCAGACCTCTCTTGGTCGGCGATGTCCCTCGAGCCCCTCTTCGATTGGAAGCTGTGGCAGCGCTTGAGGGACACCCTTGTGCTCGAGGACGCTAACGCCCCTCTTGACGGGCATCCTCTGATGCGCCCGGAAGCCGGGTGCATCCAACTGGTACGTTCTCGCGTTTCTCTCCTACAATCTTACCTTTTTGGTTCCGCTTTTTGTGACACCTCGAAATCTAAACTCGATCAATCCAATAAATAAGCAAAGGTTTGGTGTTAAAATAAGGAATTAAAGAGTTCTTTGTCGTTTAAGGAGGTAGAGGAAATTAAATAAAAGGGATTACTAATTCGTCAACTAAAATAAGTTATAATCACCTTTTGCCATTTTTAACTATTGCTGATTTATTAAGTTGAGTTGAAGTGAGAAAGGAGCACGGTAACATTCATGCAAAACGGGCGGAAAGTGATTAAGGCGCGAATAGGATCGAACTCCCGTAACTATTTTCATCGAAACCCTAATCGTCGAGTTGATTGAGTAGTTGGATAATGGGACCTAGGATTATCGGATTCAAAAGTTGTTCAAACCTTAGTTCAAATTCCGAAACGGCCCAAATCAAAAACCTAATTACGTCGGAAATTTAAGCAATAGACAAGAGACAAACAATTATAAAGGGATTTGAATTTGCAGTGAAGATTCAAATTCAAATAGCAATTCAAAAAGATTCAATGTTAATTCCTTTACATTTCTAGTCATCCAACCAAATTAGTGAAACTTCAAAAAAATTTGGAACTCAAATTTCAAACTCTACCCTAAACTTTCCCTCCTTCTTCCCTTCCTTCTGTCCTGCCTCTTCTTTCTTTTTTCTCTGTTGTCGGACGGGTACAGTACCCGAGCTGCCGAAGACAGTGCCGCCATGCCGCTTTCTCCCGCCGAGCGTCGCCCTACGCCCCTAGATGTGCAGAGCCAAGCTAGCCCGACGTGCGCCTTAATGATCCTCCGCGAGCGCCGCTGCTCCGCCCGGCCGGCGAACTACCCATGTACAGGAATTACCGACCGCCATCACCATCGCCGCGGCCGCCGATTAAATTTCACCCGAGAACGCCGCTGCATTGTCGTCCGGCCAACCACCCGTGTACTGCAGGCCGTCTCGGTGGGTTACAAATCGCTCCTTCGTTGATTTCCTTCTTCCTCCCCGCCCTGCCTCTCTTTCTTTTCCACTGCCCTGCCGCCATTGCCGCCGCCCTGCTCCCACGTCGACCGGCCGTCCCGCTACAATCCGACACCAACCGAGCTCCTCCAACGTGTACGAGATCACTCACTACGCCCTCCCACATCCATTTAACCTTTCCCGAGCCGAAACCCTAGCCATCACCGGCAATTCGTTCTCGGAGCACCGTCGTAACGGCCATTGAAGCCGCCTCGTCGAATTCCTCGTCGCCGGTGAGCGTCTATCCAATTCCTTCCGTCGGCGAGACCCTCGTGTCGCCCTCCATCCGTTTCAATTGACTGCAGCGGTTTTGGTGAAGCAGCGGTGACGAAATCGCCGTGCCATCGCCGGAGCACCCGCCGAGCCGCCACCTCACCGTCGACGACCATCTTCCACCCAATTTCACTCTTCCTCGCCGTGCCCAGCGACATCCCCGACCTCTGCTGCAGCTCATGGTGCTCAACCCCGACACTCACCGACCGCCGAGCCACCGGAACACCGTCGCCGCCATTGCCGTAATCGGTCCACCGTCGCCGGCGTACCTCCGGGTGAGCCCCGTCGCCCCTCCGTCATCAAATGAACTCTCTGACTCACGCTAAGTGCGGTGGGCACCACGAAAGCCGCCGCCGATGCCCCCTCCGGCGAGAACCGCCGGTGAGCACCGTCGGGAGATAACCCTAGCGCCGCGCTCCCCAGTCTCGTGCCACTGACCAGCGGGCCCGGGTTCATTTCAAATTATTCAAATTCCAAGGGATTCCACAGGATTGCAAAATTCACATAAAATAGAATACTACTCCAAAAATAGCAAACCAAACCTTTTTAGAAACCTCATGACTAGGACTAAATTTCTGTTAAAAGACTTTTATAGAACGACCAAAAATTTTTAGGAATAATTAAAATACTCTTTTCTGTTTTTGAATTTTAATTTGAATTGTAAAACAGTGATGAGGCTAAGATTTGATCTACAAGTACCTCAGGGCAGCACACACCTACTGGAATTTTATGAGGATTTTAGGACCACCAAATTATCTATAATACTTTCACAATACCCCAATCTGCCTAATAACATGCCATTTTCTAAAATACATTGTAGAAGTCAGTAAAAAGATTAGACCCCACAAACAAAGTTGTAGATTTGGTTCTCTTGAGTAACACCATAAAACATCATAAATTTATCCCAAGATTTACATATGGTTTCTGATTTTATAAAGTCTAATAACAGGAACTTTGATGAAATTTTATAAAATCTAGGAAATTCACCTAGGCCTGAACCAAAGCTTAAAATTCCTATTTCAGAGAGTACCATCAATTAAAAATAATCTTGAGATCTAATTAAAAGTTTTATTTTTAACCTAGATAATAGTCGGAGTTATTAAACAATTAATACTCGAAGCAAAGTGTCGACCTAACCCTAATTTCTACCGATGGAACCCTAGTTAAGCTTTAATAAGAGCATTATGACTCTTTTCATTAAACAATTCACTGCATTTTCATCATATAGGAACCGACCAGGAACTTCCGCCGGTGAACGAGAATCCAGAAGAGGCACCCGCAGGAACTAACTTCACATTTGAGTGCTTGACTATTCTGCAAACCAAGGCAAGCCCCGGTGCACACCTATATTTTTACAAATTTTTTTTGTTTACCACTATGTGTGTAGGGATTGTTTGTGCATTAAGTTTCGAGGAAATTGCCGTGAAAACCTAGTTGCATGACTTGGTAGGTTTCCTACGGATTAATTTGGTAGAGCCCTCGATAGAATGCGATGCTTTAAGAACAGGAATCCGGTAGAGTCCGAGTAGTATGGAGACTACTCGTGTTTACTCAAAGAAGAAGAACTCAATGAATACGTTTGATCTTAAATGTGATTAAAATTATAGAACCTTATCGGGTGCGGTTGCATTGGTCAAGTTTGAGGTGTGTACCGAGTGCATACTGGTATATGGGACCAGAAAACCGATGTAGCTCACCGTGCTTTGTTGGACAATTGGCCATCCCTTTTTTCTGGGTGAACGGACCAGCAGGGTGGACGAATTCGATATATGTTTCTTGGGCTCGTGCTAGTGGGAAAGGCTTGGGGCCGTACAGGGATGCAGGGCATCGCCTGGAGGACCATGTCCTTAGAGGGATGGATGTTGAGCCAACACTGTCACGATGTGCGAAAGGTAGCCACGTGTGACTCAGTTGAGCGTGCGCATGTCGTGTCATTCGGGTTTCTCCTGCAGGATGTAAATCAATTATAATTGCCACTCCTCGTGGTTAAGAGTAGCACTTGCTCCTTTCCACCGCAACGATATGAAAATAGTGGATTATGATGAAAGTGGCTAATTTCACCCTGCTTTGTTGCAATGAATTCTTGATTGTTTAGAATAGCGGCACATTTAGTAAATTCGCAGTGACTACTGTTAATTTGGCTAAAATTAGAATAGAATATTAGCGCTGTTTTCGCAATATCCGATCATCCTCCACCAATACCCCTGCAATCTAGAAGTCGGTCATTAGATGGCCACGTTGACGGGTAAGTCTTGCGGAGTATTAGTTGCTCAGGCTTTGTGGATTAATATTTTTGCAGGTGATTCTTCTAACCTTGCTTCGTGTGGTTGTGGTGGTTGGGAAGGGGAGGCACCCTCGGAGTGGACCTTCGAGTGGGTTCCCGCTTCTCCGACCTATGAAGATTAAGCACCCGTGGGCTGGCGTGCTTAATTGTATCATCGAGTTGTAATCATTAGCTTCCGCTGACTTTCGCTTGTTTTCGAACTACATTTCCGCACTTAAATTACCTGAACCAATGTTGTAATCTTAAGAACTCATGCACCCTTTAACTCATGTTTTGCGTGTCCTTGTTAATTAATGTACTGTATGGTCACTTGCTTCACCAAGTGGCACCTCGAATGATCCTGGATGGGCAACCGTACGATTTTATAGGACGGGGTTGCGACACGTGGTATCAGAGCTCTTCGAGGGTCAGTACTCTAATTAACGAGGCTTATTTTGAAAACTGTATTACGGTGAGGCACGATATAGAAAAGCCCATATTAGAAGTTATAGTTAGGAAGGTGGCAATGCTAACTTTGCAGTCATGCATTTTACTTTGAGTTGATTTATGTTTATGTAACGACGCACCAACGAACTACGCGGAGGTACGTGTTACATAATTGCAACGACGCACCAACGAACTACAATGAAGGTACGTAGTCCTGCCGTGGGGTAATATTCACGGTCGCTTGGTGTTCGCGTTGCTGGTTCACCCATCTTGCCTGAGATGCTTTTCATGGCCGCTAACGGCAAGGCGTTACTGGTTGCCGCCGGTTGCCATGAGTCGTGACTATCGTGGCCATATTGCATGCCTGTTCTGTGATGTGATTTTCTGCAGGTACACTAACAATCGTTAGACCGTGTAGAAAGCGATTTGCCCCGAGAGAACGTGTAGTGCCACCGAGGATGACATACTAGGGTTTTCCCTTTTGTGAGGATGAATAGGTCGTGGCATTCTTTCATTTCTGCATGTGTACAAAGAATTCACCTAACTAAAAAGCTCAACCCCATAAATCCAATAAGAAACTATGAATTAATCAAGCAAAATAATCAAGCAGAGAAGAGCTTAAAAATTTCAACCTCCTGTGTTCAACGTGTTCCTTACTCCAAAATCCTATAGAATCCGTAGGGTTTCGCCTTCTAAATTCACTCTCTAGGTTTTTCTTAAGGGGGGAGGTGTTTTTATGACTCTGCCCTTAGATGCATGAGAGATGGAGTCCCTCCGCTGTACGTTGGAGATAGAAATCAATTCACACTTTTATCGGTTCCATTGATGTTGGGTATTGCCATTTTCCTCCGTTCGGACAGTGGTGAATAATGGTACATAAATTTTTGTTTCCCTGTCGGAGATGAGGATTTACTTGTTTTCCGTGATTCGACAGATGGCCCCTTCGGACGTCAACAGCGGTGCTGCCCTCGCAGCACGTATCGCGGAGCTCGAGGCCGATCTCGTGGAGATGGCCCAGGCTCGCGAACAGGCAGAGCAGTCCCGTTCCGAAGAGGAGCAGGAGCGTCTGAAAGTGCTTCTGGAATGGCTTGAGGTTTCCTACAAGTTAGAGAAGGTCAAAGCGGAGAACTGTGGCTTAAAAGCCCAAGTCGAGGAACTGCGGCAGCAGCTTCAAGAGCAGAAGGCCCAGAGCGATCAGCAAATCGCTGAGCTGGAGGGTGAGCGCGATGACCTGAAGTTGCAGGTCAATGAGCTCGCGGCTGAGGCCGAATGGATGGATGAGCTGAGGCTTGAGGCGGAGAACGAGACTCATGATGTTCGCGCTCAGCTCCACAACGCCGAGCAGACCATTGAGCAGATCCACACCCAGTGGGAGGTCGCCGTGATGGACCTCGAGATGGCTCTTCAGCATCAGGCCCCACAGCCGATGCAGGCACCAGATGTCCCATCTGATGAGGGGTCAGGCATGTCTGACGTGGAGAACGAGCGTCCCCCATCGCCCTACGATGAGGAGATGCATTCCGACGTTGACAGCCCTCTGCCCTAGTCATCTATCGCGGTCTAGATTGCGTACGTATACGTGTGCAACTAGAACTTAGGACCATCGTAGTATCTGTTATGCGGCGTCGAACAATTATTAGTCAGCATACATCCCGTGGACAGCGTAGCTATGGCTCGGTGTCGCTACGCAATTTTGTAAAATGTGGCTCAGCCACTTTGGGATGTAATGCGGATACTCTTTCATGTATGCCACCGTTGACTTTCTCATTAATGAAGCGATCCAAGCTATATGTCGCCTATTTCCATTGTCATCACGTATATCTGGTTATGCTTTGATCTGGATGCATTCTGTTGGCCTGTGTGTATTCAAGCGCATGATCAATCCACTAATGGAGTGAAGATTTTCTCATGACAGATGGCAGGATGTACTCGCGGATCGAGCGGACAGGACCAGGCTAGTGGCTCCAACCTTCCTCCACCGCCACCCCCACCTCCAAGGATGTGGGAACAGTTCATGGCCACCCAACAGCAGCTCATGCAGATTCTGATCGAGCAGAATCGTCAGGGTGGTCATCAGCGTGCACAGGCACCCCCGCCAGAGAGCTCCTATGGGGACTTCTCGGCCGTCCATCCGCCAACCTTCGCGGATGCAGCTGACCCATTGGACGCTGATAATTGGCTGCACACCATCGAGTCCAAGTTTGAGCTCCTTCACTGCACCGAGCATTAGAAGACCCTCTTCGCGGCTCAGCAACTCCGCGGACCGGCGAGCATGGTGGTTTAATTACACTGCCTCTCTTCCCGATGGCCACCAAGTGCAATGGACAGAGTTCCATGAAGCTTTCAGACCACATCACATTCCTGATGGTCTCATACAGCGCAAGACGCGTGAATTTGAAGAACTGCGTCAAGGCCAATGAGTGTTCATGAATACTCGCGCAAGTTTAACTACCTGGCGCAGTATGCTGGACATCACGTGGACACAGATGCCAAAAAGAGGGGCTGTTTCATGAAGGGCTTAAACTCCAAGTTACGTGATCGCCTAGCCCTCCACAACAGCGCCAATTTCAACACACTGGTGAGTGCTGCCATCACTCAAGAAGATGCTACGCGCGCTCACCAGGAAGAAAAGAAGCGCAAGCGTGCAGTTGGGGGTCCCTCTGGCAACCAGCCGCCTCAGAGGTACCGTTTGGCTATCACCTCCCCGACGGGCCAGAAGTTCAAAGCTGCAATGTCACCGGGTGGAGGTTACCGCCCGTCATCCTCATAGCAGCCCGTGGCATGCCAAGGCCCTCAGTTTGGACAGCAGCCTAGCTTCAACTCGGGGGTCACAGGCAGACGATCCAAGCTCCCCGTCCACCGCAACAGTACAACAACACGGGCCCAAGGCCGTGTTTCAATTGCGGTTGTCCCGGACACTTTGCTAAGGATTGACGCCAGCCTCCTCGTCAGCAGGGTAATGCCCAACAGGGCAACCCCCGCAACAACAACAATTCATGCCCCCAGCCTGCCGGAAATGCACCTGCGCAGGGCCGTGTTAATCACACTGTGGCTGAGGAAGTTCAAGAAGGTGAACAAGTCCTTGCGGGTATGTTTTCTATTTGAGAACAGCCTGTCTTAGTTTTATTTGATTCGGGTGCCACTGACACGACCCGTCCAGAAAACCTCGTCTCGGGACGGATCCGGTCAGTCGTTAAACCAAGATCTTGTTGGGCAACGCTCGGCGAAGCGAGCGTACACACGATACAACACAGGCAGGGATAAACAACAATAATTTACAAGAAGAGAGAACTTAATACATCATTGGTTCATAAATTGAGGCTGGATATTACATTGTCTCAGAGTACGCAACAGTTTTGAAAACGATAACAGCGGAAGACTAGAACTATTACAACTCCGACACTCAGACTTAAGCAAAAGCACGCGCCGTGCCCACGGGCGTCATGCTACTAGCCACTTCAACAAATCACTGCGGCGACTCGCACAACTCCCACTGGAGGTTCCCAAACTCGAGGAGAGGCTCCTCCCAATGGAAGCTACCTGCTGGTTCCTACATGACGGCGCCTGAAAACCACAAAACGCTAACGCGTGAGCTTCTAAGAAGCTCAGCAAGACTTACCCGACAAAAGTGGCTGACTACAGCCGACTCCTAGACATGCTAGCGACTCGGGTGGGTTTACTTGTAAAAGGACTCGCAAGCCTATACTACTCTTGTCAAATTTTAACATCAGATTAAGTGGTTAGAAAATAAATTTAATTAGCACTGGACTAAGCAAACATAATAGAATCAACAATAGCAATATTAATATTCATAATTCATTCTCATTGTGTCTCGACCAATTCACTAGAATGTGACAGAGAGTCCAAGTAAGCTCATAGCTGAGAGCGACAGCGATTCGAACCGATTTTTATACCTCTGCAGGGTTAACCTAATCGCACGATACGTGCGTGTCCCAGACTCGCACGTGGCAACCGTTCACACCAGCTCCTGCAACGTCAATTCCAGCCTACGCATGCCTTAGCAGCGCCGCATCCCACCAGACAACGCGTCCCAGACGGTTTCTGTGGAGTTCCCACGCTGCCCACCCCAGATCTCCTCCTAGTCAGACACCGTAGGGCAGGTTCGACGTTGCAATCACTAGGCTACGTAGGTTTACCGGGGCCCATAACACCCAGCATACGATTAGTACATTCAATACTTGCCCAGCTGTGCCACACGGATCAGACCAGACTACGGTCACCTTGGTCCCGGACCATTCGCCGACCTACTTGTACCCAGTCTGACCCTCAATCTTTTATCTTTCTTACTTATTGACAAATCGTGTGGCACATTCTATGGAATAGTTTCATTCAAACCCTATTACTCGCGAGCAGCGTCCACACTGCTCGACTTCTACCGGCAACTACCTGCTAAGCATAGCATACTAGGGGTATCCAGACAAGCTACCGTCAGGGTTTCCTATGGGAAACAAATGCAACTATGGTTTCAATCAACTCCTAGCACCTAATGCACAAACAAGACACACTGAGTTGAAAAAGTAAAACTTTAAAATTCGGTTGTGCATCGGGGCTTGCCTGGTTCTTCGGTGTTGATGTCGACTTCTTCGGCGGGGGTCGAGGAACTTCGATTCGCAGCTACTTCGTGAGCGTCGGAATCTACATGATGCAGTAGGATTATGATAAGTTTAATGAAAAAATAAACTTATTGTTATTATCAAAACAACCTAGGGTTTAGATTGGCGACGCCCAGAATTAGGGTTAACCCTAATTACTCGACGCCGTCGATCAAATTCAATTATTAATCTGTGAATGATGTTTAAAGAAGTCTATTAAACTCCCATGAGGTGACTTTTAGTTGGCATGTTCATCAACTTCAACTCTAGTTAAGTTAATGCGACACTTTTCATCGGTTAATATTATTTAATTACTTCGGCTATTAAACTAGGGTTAAAATGAAGATTTTAATTCTTTCTCAAGATTATTTTTAGTTGGTAGTACTCCCTGGAATAAGCATTTTGGGCTTTGTTTGGGGCCTAGATGAATTTTCCATATTTTACAAAAATTCATCGAACTTCCTGTTTTTAAATTTTATAAAATCAGAAATCACTAGTAAACATTAGAATAAAATTATGAAATTTTATTTGGGCATTCCTGAGCACCAGATATAAAACTTTGATTTCGGGTCTAATATTGAAAATGACTTTTGCAATGGACTTTAGAAAATGGTGTTTAAACTAGGCAGATTGAAGTTATTTAATAGTGTTAGATGCCATTTCGTCTTCCTAAAATCTTCATAAAATTACAGAGGGTGTGTAGTACCATGGTGTTCTTGTAGATCAAAGGTTATCCCTAGAATTGCTCCATAATGCAATTTAAAATTCAAAAACAGAAAGGAGTGTTTCTTATTAATTCTGCAAATGTTTGGTCATTTGGTGAAAAGTGTTTTAACAAAAAATTAGTACCTTTCACGAGGGTTCTAAAAAATTTTGGTTTGGCATTTTTGGATTTTCCTGTGAATTTCTAGCGATTTTAGAAGACAGAGCAATAATCTGGAAATTAAATAGGAAAAAGGAAAAACCGGGCACAGTCTCCGACGAGCTCCGGCGGCCAATTCCCGACGATGGGGTGGTCGCCGGCCGTCGAACCTTGGCTTTTCATGATCCACACGACATGACGAAGCTCGGCAACATGGTATTCATCAAGGTTGGGCACGGCAGAGGGGGTCTCACCGTGGGGGTGCCTCGGGGCGGCGGCGATCGATGAATTCCGGCGAGGGGGCTCGCCGTCGGAGGATCGGAAGGTGCTGTGAGCTTCACGAGGTGGAGAGGGGGTGAATTGATGAAGGAATTTGATTGAAATGGTTCAGAGGTGGTGTTTCACCGTGGAGGCGGCAATGGCGTCGGTGAGCGGTCGGCCGGGGTAGAGAGATGAGCTCGCGCGCGGGGGGGGGGGGGTGAAGAAGAAATGGAGGAGGAGGGAAATTGGAGAGGCGGCGCACCAATTTATAGATGGCCAGGGGTAGGGAGAAGGTAGGGGAGTGGGGGAGCAGTGGGGGGTTGGCATGGCGGGCGGCGGCGCACCTCCTGTTGTCGGGCGGCTCGGGCGACGGCAGAGAAAAAGAGAGAGAGAGGAAGAGAGCCAGAGCGAGAGGGGGAGAGCGAGGGGGGTGAGGAGGTAGGGGGGGGGGCCGGGGTGAATTGAAGGCGACGTGGGAGCGGAGGCCAGTGTCGGGCGGGCGCAGCTGGCGGCTGCGCGCCCCTGTTGTCGGGCAGGCGGGCATTGTAGCCCGCCCGGCAACAGTTATTTTTTTTTATTAATGCTGGAAGATAATTCAAAGAATCGGCACACTTCCCGAGCTTGAAAAATTTTGAGAATTTTAGTACAAGCTCAGGAATTTATTTGGAACACTTTTCATTTAAGGTTCAAGTCATGATTTGGTCTCCAAAAATTCTTGAATTTCTAGGTTCATTATAGCTTCTATGAATTTTTAGGGGGTCTAATTCCTTTCCAAAAATCTTGAATAATTTCACAAAATTCTATTTTGGAGTGTACTTAATTGTTATGTAAAAATATAGCTAGGGTTCTGTGGAAGTTTTGATGGTCAAGAGTTAGGGTTTGAATTCCGTTCTGTTAACGAGACTTCGACACTTTTAGTTGAGAATTCTCCGGATTTTGCTAAAATGCTCTGTTGTTTGTCAAACTTTTCGTAGTGTCTCCTTAAAGCATTTTAGACAATATTTCTTTTTATTTCCACGATTGAAACTGCTCTAAAGTGAGTGAAATTATGGATTAGGGTTTACTGTTGTCGGCTTTTTGCCCTGGTGACACCTGGGGTGTCACAGCCCTCCCCCCCTAAAAGAAATCGCGTCCCGAGAATTAAGGAGAGGGTTAGGATAGGCATAGGTACCTAAGGTTTTGGGAGTAGCTCGGGGTAGTTTGACTGAAGAAATTCTGCAGATTCCCACGTGGCTTCGTCTTCCGTGTGGTTGCTCCACAGAACCTTGTAAAACTTGAGTGTCCGTCTTCTTGTAACTCGTTCTTTCTTATCCAGTATCTGGATTGGACGCTCTGGGTAGGTTAGGTCTGGTTGCAACTCTTCTGCTTCTTGAACCACTTGGTCTACTGGTGTCTTCAGACATTTCTTCAATTGGGAGACATGGAATACGTTATGCATTCCCGATAATCTTTCTGGCAGTTCCACTTGATACGCCACTGGTCCGCACTTGGCTGTGATAGGGTATGGACCTATGTATCGGGGTGCTAACTTGCCTTTGATCCCGAACCGTTGAACTCCTTTCATTGGCGAGACTCGTAGGTAGACGCAGTCTCCTACCTCAAAGGTTAATGGTCTACGCCTTTTATCTGCATAGCTTTTCTGCCTTGACTTGGCGGCCTTCAGATTGGCTTGTATAACCCGTACCTTTTCTTCAGCCTGCTGTACCAGGTCTGGTCCCAATACAACTCTCTCGCCTGCTTCTGACCAGTTGAGTGGGGTTCGGCAACTACGACCGTAAAGTGCTTCGAAAGGGGACATCTGGATGCTGGCTTGGTAGCTGTTGTTGTATGAGAACTCCGCCAATGATAGATGAGTGTCCCATCCTTTTCCGTACTCCAAAACACAAGCTCGGAGCATGTCTTCAAGTATTTGGTTCACTCTTTCCGTCTGACCATCAGTCTGAGGGTGGTAGGCTGAGCTGTGGATTAGTCTGGTTCCTAGTGACTCATGGAGTTGTTTCCAAAATCGGCCGGTGAACTGGGTACCTCGATCGGAGATGATTGTCTTGGGCACTCCATGCAGACAGACTATCCGCGTACTTCTTCATTCTATAGTTGGTACTGACAGGTATGAAATGAGCAGACTTTGTCAAGCGATCCACTATGACCCAAATTGAGTCCAACTTTTGAGCTGTCATGGGCAGTCCAACAATGAAGTCCATACTTATGTCTTCCCATTTCCATGACGGAATGCTCAACGGTTGCGACAATCCTGCGCCCTTTAGATGGTCAGCCTTTACTCTGCGGCAGGTGTCACATTCCGCTACATACCGAGCGATTTCTCTCTTCATCCTTGTCCACCAAAACTTCTTTCGCAGATCCTGATACATCTTGTTACTGCCAGGGTGAATTGAGTACTTGGATAAATGAGCTTCATCCATGATCTTCCTTCGGAGCTCGTGATCCTTCGGCACTACCAGTCTGTTCTTGAACCACAAAACTCCTTCTTCGTCTTCACGGAAGCACTGCATCTTCTTTTCTTGTAGTCCCAATCTGATCTTCTCCATGCCCTTATCAAGCTTCTGGGCCTTGGCTACCTCATCTCTAAGTGTTGGCACTAGGGCGAGGTTGTAGAGTGCTCCGTGGGGTAGAATCCTTACGGCTGGCTCTAGTTCTTCGGTTGCAACTCCCTGATCCAAGTAGTGGCAATGGGCGTTTCTGCTTAACGTGTCTGCAACTACATTAGCCTTGCCCGGATGGTAGTGGATCTCTATCTCGTAGTCCTTGATTAACTCTAGCCATCTTCGTTGCCTCATGTTCAACTCGTTTTGGGTGAAGATGTACTTGAGACTCTTGTGGTCGGTGTAGAGGTGTACCAAGTTTCCCAACAAGTAATGCCTCCACACCTTCAAAGCCAATACCAGGGCTGCTAATTCCATGTCGTGTGTGGGGTAATTCAACTCATGCTTACGGAGTTGTCTGGAATCATAAGCAATTATCCGTCCTTCTTGCATTAACACACAACCAAGTCCAGTGCCCGACGCATCACAATACACGTCGAAAGGTTTACTCAAATCCGGTTGGGCGAGTACTGGTGCTGTGGTCAAGTGCTTCTTCAAAGTCTGAAAGGCTTCTTCGCACTTTTCTATCTATTTGAACTTCTGATCCTTCTTGAGTAGATCTGTAATAGGCCTGGCAATCTTGGAGAAGTTGGGAATGAAGCGACGATAATGTCCCGTGACACGACCCGCCCAGAAAACCTTGTCTCGGGACGGATCTGGTCAGTCGTTAAGCCAGGATCCTGTTGGGCAACGCTCGACGAAGCGAGCGTACACACGATACAACACAGGCAGGGATAAACAGCAATAATTTACAAGGAAAGAGAACTTAATACATCATTGGTCCATAAAATTAAAGTTAAATATTACATTGTTTCAGAGTACGCAGAAGTTTCGAAAACGATAACAGCGGAAGACTAAGCTATTACAACTCCGACACTCGGACTTAAGCAAAAGCACGAGCCGTGCCCACGGGCGTCATGCTACTAGCCACTTCAACATTCAACGCGGCGACTCGCACAACTCCCACTGGAGGTTCCCAAACTCGAGGGGAGGCTCCTCCCAATGGAAGCTACCTGCTGGTTCCTGCATGACGGCGCCTGAAATCCACAAAACGCTAACGCGTGAGCTTCTAAGAAGCTCAGCAAGACTTACCCGACAAAAGGCTGACTACAGCCGACTCCTAGACATGAAGGCTGATGGGGGTAGGTTTATTGCCAAAAAGGACTCGCAGCCTAGATTACTCTTGTCAATTTTTAGCACAAGTTGAGTGATTAGGAAAAATAAATTTAGTTAGCACTGAACTAAACAAACATAACAGAAATCGGCAATAGCAATATCAATATTCATAATTCATTCTCATGGTGTTTCAACCTATTTTACTAGAATATGACAGAGAGTTCAAGTAAGCTCATAGCTGAGAGCGACAGCGATTCGAACCGATTTTTATACCATTGCAGGGTTAACCTAATCGTACGACACGTGCGCGTCCCAGACTCGCACGTGGCAACCGTTCACACCAGCTCCTGCAACGTCAATTCCAGCCTACGCATGCCTTAGCAGCGCCGCATCTCACCAGACAACACGTCCCAGACGGTTTCTGTGGAGTTCCCACGCTGCCCACCCCAGATCTCCTCCTAGTCAGACACCGTAGGGCAGGTTCGACGTTGCAATCACTAGGCTACGTAGGTTTACTGGGGCCCATAACACCCAGCATACGATCAGTACATTCAATACTTGCCCAGCTGTGCCACACGGATCAGACCAGACTACGGTCACCCTAGTCCCGGACCAGTCGCCGACCTACTGGTACCCAGTCTGACCCTCAATCTTTTATCTTTCTTACTCATTGACAATTGTGTGGCACATCTTATGAAATAGTTTCATTCAAAATCCTACTACTCGCGAGCAGCGTCCACTCTGCTCGACTTCTACCGGCAACTAGCTGCTAAGCATAGCATACTAGGGATATCCAACAAGCTACCGTCAGGGTTTCCTATGGGAAACAAATGCAACTATGGTTTCAATCAACTCCGAGCACCTAATGCACAATCAAGACACACATAGTTATAAAAGCAAAACTTTAAAATTCGGTTATGCACCGGGGCTTGCCTGGTTCTTCGGTGTTGATGTCGACTTCTTCGGCGGGGGTCGAGGAACTTGGGTCCGCAGCTACCTCGTCAGCGTTAGAATCTACATGATGCAGTAGCATTATGATAAGTTTAATGAAAACGAACTTATTATTATTATCAATAGTGACCTAGGGTTTAGATTGACGACGCCCAGAATTAGGGTTAACCCTAATTACTCGACGTCGTCGACTAAAATCAAATCTTAATCCGTGAATGATGTTTAAAGAATTTATTCAACTCTCATGAGGTGACTTTAGTTGACATGTTCATCAATTTCAGCTTTGGTTAAGTTAATACGACATTTTTCATCGGTTAATATTATTTAATTACTTCGACTATTAAACTAGGGTTAAAAATGAAAATTTTAATTCTTCCTCAAGATTATTTTTATTTGGTAGTACTCCCTGAAATAAGCATTTTGGGCTTTGGTTGGGGCCTAGATGAATTTTCTACATTTTATAAAAATTCATCAAATTTCCTGTTTTTAGATCTTGTAAAATCAGAAAACACTAGTAAACATTAGAATAAAATTATGAAACCTTATGTGAGCATTCCTGAGCACCAGATCTACAACTTTGCTTTTGGGGTCTAACCTTGAAATTGTCTTGTACAATGTAGTTTAGAAAATGGCATTTAAACTAGGCAGATTGAGGTTATTTAATAGGGTTAGATGTCATTTCTTGTTCCTAAAATCTTCACAAAATTCCAGAGGGTGTGTAGTGCCATGGTGTACTTGTAGATCAAAGGTTAGCCCTAGCATTGCTCTAGAACTCAAGTAAAAATTCAAAAACAGAAAGGTGTGCTTCTAATTAATTCTGCAAATGTTTGGTGATTTGTTAAAAAGTGTTTTAACATAAAATTAGTACTTCTCATGAGGGTTCTAACGAATGTTGGTTTGGCATTTTTGGATATTCCTGTGATTTTCTAGGGTTTTTAGAAGATAGAGCAATAATCTGGAAATTAAATAGGAAAAAGAAAAACAGTGAACAGTCTCCGACGAGCTCCGGCGGGCAATTCCCGACGATGGGGTGGTCGCCGGCCGTCGAACCTTGGCTTTTCATGATCCACACGACATGACGAAGCTCGGCAACATGGTAGTTATCAAGCTTGGGCACGGCAGAGGGGGTCTCACCGTGGGGGTGCCTCGGGGCGGCGGCGAAGTTCAAATTCCGTCGAGGGGGGCTCGCCGGCGGAGGATTGGAGGCTGCGGGGAGCTTCACGAGGTGGAGGGAAGTCGATTTGGTGAGTGAATTTGACCGAAATTGAGCGGAGGTGGTGGTTCACCGTGGGGGCGGCGGCTATGGCGGGTGGCGGCCGGAAAACAGTGAAATTGAGAGGGGTTCGCGCTTGGGAGGGAGGAAAATGGAGGAGGGGGGGGGGGTTGGGGAGGAGAATGCGCACCATTTTATAGGGGGCCGGGGTACGGAGAGGTAGGGGCAGGGGGGGTCGGCAGTAGAGCGGTAATGGCGGGCGGCTGGCTTGGTGGCGCTCGGGCGGCGGACAGAGAAGAAAAGAGAGAGGGAGGAAGAGGAGAGGGAAGGAGCGAGAGAGAGTAATAGAGAGAGAGAGATGTAAATGCGATGTGGGGGGGGGGGGCAAGCGCCCGTGCCGGACGGGGCGTGGCCGGGCGGTGCAGCTGCGCCCTGCCGCTCTCTGTTGTCGGGCGGGTACTGTAGCCCACCCGGCAACAGTTCTTCTTTTTTTTTTTAATTGCTGGAAGCTATTCAATGATTCGGCATACTTCCCTAGCTCGAAAAATTTTGAAAATTTTTGTACAAGCTCAGGAATTTATTTGGAACATTTTTCATTTAAGGTTCAAGTTATGATTTGGCCCCAAAAATTCTTGAATTTCCAGGTTGATTATAGCTTTGGTGAATTTTTAAGAGGTCTAAAGCTTTTCCAAAAATCTTGAATAATTTCCCAAAATTCTATTTTGAGGTGTACTTAATTGTTATGTAAAAATATGGCTAGGTTTCTGTGGAAATTTTGATGATCAAAAGTGAGGGTTTGGATTTCTTTCTGTTACGAGATTTCGACACTTTTAGTTGAGAATTCTCTGGACTTTGCTACATGCTCTGTTGTTTGTCAAACTTCTCATAGTGTCTCTTTAAAGCCTTTTAAACAATATTCCTTTTTATTTCTATGATTGAAACTGCTTTAAATTGAGTGAAATTAGGATTTAGGGTTTATAGTTTGTCGATTGTTCCCTGGTGACACCTGGGGTGTCACATCCCGCTAATCCCAAGAAACTCCGCACCTTGTGGACTGTTGTGGGTGCTTTCCAATTAACAACATCTTGCACCTTTCCCGGATCAACAGAAATACCTTCCGCGGACACAACATGACCTAGAAACTGCACACGCTCAATCCAAAACTCGCACTTGCTGAACTTGGCATAGAGCTTATGATCTCTGAGTCTCTGGAGAACTGTCCGGAGGTGCTCTGCATGCTCATCGGTCGACTTGGAGTATATTAGGATGTCGTCGATGAACACCACTACAAACTTATCCAGCTCTGGCAAAAGACTAAGTTCATGAGGTACATGAAGTAAGCTGGTGCGTTTGTGAGTCCAAACGACATCACCAAATACTCATATAGTCCGTATCTGGTGGAGAAAGCCGTCTTTGGAACGTCACTAGGACGGATCTTGATCTGATGATAACCAGACCGAAGATCAACTTTTGAGAAGACTTTTGCTCCAGCCAACTGATCAAATAGAGTGTCTATGCGTGGCAGGGGATACTTGTTCTTGATAGTTACCGCATTCAAGGGGCGGTAATCCACGCATAGCCTCAAGGACTGGTCCTTCTTCTTCACGAATAATGCAGGACAACCCCAAGGCGAGGTACTGGGCCGTATGAAGCCCTTGTCCAACAGTTCCTGCAGCTGTTTCTTCAACTCTGCTAGTTCCTTGGGTGTCATCTTGTACGGTCTGCGGGAGATCGCGGCTGTGCCTGGCAACAGCTCAATCTGAAATTCCACATCTCTGTCCGGCGGTAAACCAGGTAAGTCTTCTGGGAATACGTCCGGAAACTCCTTAACCACTGGTATCTCGTCCAGATTTTTCCCGACAACATTGCAGACATGTTTGAGGGTGGCTTTGGGGTGATCTAGGTTTATGGACATGGAACCGTGAAGTGGAGAGGTCAAGTGGACTACACGGTTAGCAATATCAAGAATGGCTTTATGGTGTTTCATCCATTTCATGCCGATGATAATATCGATGCCCTGCCCATCTAGGATTATGAAGGAGGTAGGATAGGTGCAACCTCCTAGATTTAGGGGTGCTCCTTTTAAGCCATAATCTGATAATATGTTGCCTCCAGGAGATTTTGTGATGAAGGGTGGCTCTAAGGGGATGGTGCCTAGGCTTTTGCCCTTGACAAAACTTTTACTGATAAAGTTGTGGCTTGCACCGGAATCGAATAGAACAAAAGCTGAATGCGTAGAGAGCGAGAACGTACCCGCCAGTACTTGTTCGCCCTCAGCAATTTCTTCGGTCGTGGTGTAGTTTACCCGACCGGTCCTGGTGTTCTTCTGGCCCTTTTGCTGGCCCTGTCCTTGATTTGACTGCCGGTTGCCTCCGGACTGCTGGTTGGAGGGGCACTCGCGGGCGAAATGTCCGGGCTGCCTGCAATTGAAGCAAGGTGTGCCTGGTCCAGGACGGGCGCCCTGTTGAGGTGGGCGGACACCCTGGTTCCTCTGCGGCGGGGGAGGTGCGTGGTAGCCGGACTGCTGCTGATTCTGTGGGGGCCGATATGGTTGCTGCGGCGGACGGAACGACGGTGCCTGCGGCGGGGTGGCCTTGTACCTCCTACCATCGGGTGCAGTGTACACCAGACGGTACTTAGGTGGTGGGGCATTCGATGGCCCACCGCTGGCTCGTCTCTTTTCTCGCTGCTCCTTCTCGAGGTACTCCTCGGCGATGAGGGCGTTGCTGACGAGCTCGTTGAATGAGCCGCCTTGGTTCAGGGCCAATCGACCCTGGAGTGTGATGTTCAGCCCTTCCATGAAGCGGTGCTTCCGCTTAGCATCCGTGTCAACCTGCTCCGGAGCATATAAAGCAAGTTGGTTGAAGACACGGGAATACTCGTGCACCGTGCGGTTCCCTTGGGTTAAGGCCATGAACTCCTTGGCCTTCCTCTGCATGAGTCCCGCGGGGATGTGGTGAGCGCGGAACGCCTCCCGGAACTGTTCCCATGGCACCTGGGTGTTGGCCGGGAGAGTGGCCAAGTAGTTGGTCCACCAAGCTCCGGCGTGTCCGTGGAGCATCTGGGCCGCGAAGAGCGTCTTCTGAATCTCCGAACAACGGAGTAGTCCAAACTTGGCCTCGATTGTACGAAGCCAATGGTCTGCCTCCATTGGTTCCCGAGCATCTCTGAACTCCGGGGGATGAGTGGCCAGGAATTCAGCGTATGTGCTGTCCTGGTCACGGTTTCGAGCGCCTCGATTCGTGCCGCTACTCTCTAGGATAGCTCGCAGCATCTCTTGTGTTTGCTGGCTGCTCTGAATCAGGGCCGCCATAGCTGTGGCCAAGGTTGGCTCAGCTGGCGGGGGCGGCGGGTTGGAGCTTTCTGCCTCCTGACGTCCGGCTCTAGTGTTCACCATGCTGAAAAAGTAAAAAGGACCCTTATTAGAGCAATTCAACCCATGTCCATTTCTCAGCATAGGGAAAATACGTCAATAAGCACGGCACGGATATCTCAATAGAAACAAACTTCCTTCATTCCCCAAGATGACAGTACATCCATCGTTCAACTCTTAGACTGTCAAACCACCACTTTTACATCCAAAAGATTACACGCCACTAAGATAGACCCTCGAGAACACATACCGACATCCTGACAAAGGCAACACACTCCTAAGCGAACCATCTAACTAAACTATCACTTCGGAGCCACCTCCAATCTACTCCTCATCTGGCTCTGGGTCTGAAGCTTCGGGATCCGATACTTCTGACTCAGGCGCATCATCGTTAGCGGGAGGCGACTGCTGTGCCTCCAAAAGTCCTACTAACTGATGCTGCAAATGGTGGTTCTCATGGGCGAGGTTCTCCGCCATCTAAACCGCGTTATCCCTGAGTATCTCCAGCTTGTGAATGTGTTGCAACATGATGTTGCAATCATTCTCTCTAGCATGGATCTGGGCAGTCTTAATCTCGGAGACCGCCTCCAACTCAGAGATGCGTGTAGCGCGCGCGTCGCAGCGAGCATGCAGTGCATTGTTTCTGCTCTCCAAGTCTTGGACCTTCTTCTTGAGTTGAGCCATCTCTACATGAGCTTGTCGCAAGGCCTGGCGATCCATCTGAGCTGCGAGAACAATATCTTCATGCAAGTTGAGTAGCGCTAGGCTCCACGTGAACAAGGGAGTGACATGGTCCATCTCTCCCCTGAAAGTCCTCTTCTGTGCATTCTTGACATTGCGGTGCCAGGTACGGTCAACCTGGTCCCGTATCGGAAACATCGCTGCTGGTTTGTCTGCCAGGTCCTCGAGGTGTCGCTCGCAAATCCTCAATAAAGCTTGATGAGCGGCTGACTCGATGGCCTCCGTCTTATCTGATCCGAATGTGGTGGTGCTATAAATCTCTCCGTTGGCATGCTGAGGGTGCGTGGGTAGTGTAACGGTGGCCGAGCAGCGTGGTAGATCATACTGCCGGTACTCCCTGATCTGAAACCACGGAGCCTCCGCATATCCCAGTGACTGCAAGGTCTGCTCGAGTATCTCCACAAATCCTCTGCGTCCGGACTTCTTGGTGACGTAGGTAGGGGTGGAATCCTCAATGCCTATCTCCGCGATCCCATGCTCGATCGTGTTGGCGTCCATCTGCATCACAGAGATGAACAATATTTTATCCATCAGAAGCCACATGTTGACACATAGTTCAAAACATGCTAAATCTTCCGATACGTAAAATATTTTTCATCCCTGAGTAAAAAGGTGATCCAAATCGGTCACTAAGGATGCTAACTAGCGACAACCGGTTTGTCCAAGGTGCTTTACCATCTAAGTTGACCTGTCAAGGAGACAATCTTCTCATCGAGGAAGGTATTGTAAAAGGCTCAATGGTGTACAAGGGTTTTACTCCAACTCGGTTGATTCCACGCAATCACTAAGGGAGGAAGGTATCCAGGTTGACTTCTTAATTTTTTTTTTCTGATTGTGCTACAGCCATTATTGATGGAATTTTTGCTCCTGGATGGTTTTAGTATAAGTTTGAAGGATTTTAACATTTCTTCATGCAATGCAATCCTACATCGGCCTATACGTCCTCACAAAGTAAAAGAATACGCATAGGCGGTGGCGGAATCGCACTCAAGTTAGCCGTCACTACACGTTTTCTTACGATATCGTGGTTAGCGTACCTGCAGAAAATGGCATCACAGGCAGTGCAATATAAATATATATCAAAAGTAAAAACAACAACCCATATCATTGCCATATGGGTCGCCCCGAGTAGGTCACGTACGGGGATCACGCGTCCGACCTTCCCTGCGCGGCGACAGACTGCTCTTTACCTCAGGCAGCGGAGGTATGAGAGTGTTCCGCAAAACCGAAGTCGTGAGGAACAAACTCATCTCTTGTGTGCCAAAGACACAAGACTCCACTGCTGCGAAGGTCTGCATTCGCAACAGGTCCGTAACCCACACCTCATACGGTAGAGGGCTGCTTCTCTCCCTAAACGGCAAGGGGGCGTACTATGTTACGGCGAACATAATACCTCCTTCCATACCATCATGATATAGAACGCTACTGCTGCTGACGCAACAGGGATTTTTCGACCTTTCACCGCAGTCGAGCGGCGTACCTTACCTTGCTTACCTGAGCGTAGGTGCGTCGTTACAGAAAAGTAAATCTAAACTGTGTTTTGTTAGCTCCTACACTAGGTTAGCTTGCCACCTGATAACCTATTAACTAATAGGGCGCGTACCTCACTCGCACGTAAATTTTCGAAAATATGCCTTAAACATTGTATCGTTTCCCAACACGGCTCTGATACCAAAGCTGACACGATCCGTCCAGAAAAACCTCGTCTCGGGACGGATCCGGTCAGTCGTTAAACCAAGATCTTGTTGGGCAACGCTCGGCGAAGCGAGCGTACACACGATACAACACAGGCAGGGATAAACAGCAATAATTTACAAGAAGAGAGAACTTAATACATCATTGATTCATAAATTGAGGCTGGATATTACATTGTCTTAGAGTACGCAACAGTTTTGAAAATGATAACAGCGGAAGACTAGAACTATTACAACTCCGACACTCAGACTTAAGCAAAAGCACGCGCCGTGCCCACGGGCGTCATGCTACTAGCCACTTCAACAAATCACTGCGGCGACTCGCACAACTCCCACTGGAGGTTCCCAAACTCGAGGGGAGGCGCCTCCCAATGGAAGCTACCTGCTGGTTCCTGCATGACGGCGCCTGAAAACCACAAAACGCTAACGCGTGAGCTTCTAAGAAGCTCAGCAAGACTTACCCGACAAAAGTGGCTGACTACAGCCGACTCCTAGACATGCTGGCCGACTCGGGTGGGTTTACTTGCAAAAGGACTCGCAAGCCTATACTACTCTTGTCAAATTTTAGCATCAAATTAAGTGGTTAGAAAATAAATTTAATTAGCACTGGACTAAGCAAACATAATAGAATCAACAATAGCAATATTAATATTCATAATTCATTCTCATTGTGTCTCGACCTATTCACTAGAATGTGACAGAGAGTCCAAGTAAGCTCATAGCTGAGAGCGACAGCGATTCGAACCAATTTTTATACCTCTGCAGGGTTAACCTAATCGCACGACAGGTGCGTGTCCCAGACTCGCACATGGCAACCGTTCACACCAGCTCCTGCAACGTCAATTCCAGCCTATGCATGCCTTAGCAGCGCCGCATCCCACCAGACAACGCGTCCCAGACGGTTTCTGTGGAGTTCCCACGCTGCCCACCCCAGATCTCCTCCTAGTCAGACACCGTAGGGCAGGTTCGACGTTGCAATCACTAGGCTACGTAGGTTTACCGGGGCCCATAACACCCAGCATACGATTAGTACATTCAATACTTGCCCAGCTGTGCCACACGGATCAGACCAGACTACGGTCACCCTGGTCCCGGACCATTCGCCGACCTACTTGTACCCAGTCTGACCCTCAATCTTTTATCTTTTTTACTCATTGACAAATCGTGTGGCACATTCTATGGAATAGTTTCATTCAAACCCTATTACTCGCGAGCAGCGTCCACTCTGCTCGACTTCTACCGGCAACTACCTGCTAAGCATAGCATACAAGGGGTATCCAGACAAGCTACCGTCAGGGTTTCCTATGGGAAACAAATGCAACTACGGTTTCAATCAACTCCTAGCACCTAATGCACAAACAAGACACACTGAGTTGAAAAAGTAAAACTTTAAAATTCGGTTGTGCACCGGGGCTTGCCTGGTTCTTCGGTGTTGATGTCGACTTCTTCGGCGGGGGTCGAGGAACTTCGATCCGTAGCTACTTCGTGAGCGTCAGAATCTATATGATGCAGTATGATTATGATAAGTTTAATGAAAAAAGAAACTTATTGTTATTATCAAAACAACCTAGGGTTTAGATTGGCGACGCCCAGAATTAGGGTTAACCCTAATTACTCGACGTCGTCGATCAAATTCAATTATTAATCTGTGAATGATGTTTAAAGAAGTCTATTAAAGTCCCATGAGGTGACTTTTAGTTGGCATGTTCATCAACTTCAACTCTAGTTAAGTTAATACGACACTTTTCATCGGTTAATATTATTTAATTACTTCGGCTATTAAACTAGGGTTAAAATGAAGATTTGAATTCTTTCTTAAGATTATTTTTAGTTGGTAGTACTCCCTGGAATAAGCATTTTGGGCTTTGTTTGGGGCCTAGATGAATTTTTTATATTTTACAAAAATTCATCAAACTTCCTGTTTTTAAATCTTATAAAATCAGAAATCACTAGTAAACATTAGAATAAAATTAGGAAATTTTATTTGGGCATTCCTGAGCACCAGATATAAAACTTTGCTTTTGGGTCTAACCTTGAAAATGACTTTTGGAATGGACTTTAGAAAATGGTGTTTAAACTAGGCAGATTGAAGTTATTTAATAGTGTTAGATGCCATTTTTTGTTCCTAAAATCTTTATAAAATTCCAGAGGGTGTGTAGTACCATGGTGTTCTTGTAGATCAAAGGTTAGCCCTAGAATTGCTCCATAATGCAATTTAAAATTCAAAAACATAAAGGAGTGTTTCTAATTAATTCTGCCAATTTTTGGTCATTTCTTATAAAGTGTTTTAACAGAAAATTAGTATTTTTCACGAGGGTTCCAACAAATTTTGGTTTGGCATTTTTGGATTTTCCTGTGAGTTTCTAGCGATTTTAGAAGACAGAGCAATAATCTAGAAATTAAATAGGAAAAAGGAAAAACAGGGCACAGTCTCCGACGAGCTCCGGCGGCCAATTCCCGACGATGGGGTGGTCGCGGCCGTCGAACCTTGGCTTTTCATGATCCACATGACATGACGAAGCTTGGCAACATGGTATTCATCAAGGTTGGGCACGGCAGAGGGGGTCTCACCGTGGGGGTGCCTCGGGGCGGCGGCGATCGATGAAATTCCGGCGAGGGGGCTCGCCGTCGGAGGATCGGAAGGTGCTGTGAGCTTCACGAGGTGGAGAGGGGGTGAATTGATGAAGGAATTTGATTGAAATGGTTCGGAGGTGGCGTTTCACCGTGGAGGCGGCAATGGCGTCGGTGAGCGGTGGGCCGGGGCAGAGAGATGAGCTCGCGCGCGGGGGGGAGGGGGGGGAAGAAGAAATGGAGGAGGAGGGAAATTGGGGAGGCGGCGCACCAATTTATAGATGGCCGGGGGTAGGGAGAAGGTAGGGGAGTGGGGGAGTAGTGGGGGGTTGGCATGGCGGCCGGCGGCGCACCTCCTGTTGTCGGGCGGCTCGGGCGACGGCAGAGAAAAAGAGAGAGGAAGAGAGCCAGAGCGAGAGGGGGAGAGCGAGGGGGGTGAGGAGGTAGGGGGGGGCGGGGTGAATTGAAGGCGATGTGGGAGCGGAGGCCGGTGTCGGGCAGGCGCAGCTGGCGGCTGTGCGCCCCTGTTGTCGGGCGGGCGGGCACTGTAGCCCGCCCGGCAACAGTTATTTTTTTTTTCATTAATACTAGAAGACAATTCAAAGAATCGGCACACTTCCCGAGCTCGAAAAATTTTGAAAATTTTTGTACAAGCTCAGGAATGTATTTGGAACACTTTTCATTTAAGGTTCAAGTCATGATTTGGTCTCCCAAAATTCTTGAATTTCTAGGTTCATTATAGCTTCTATGAATTTTTAGGGGGTCTAATTCCTTTCCAAAAATCTTGAATAATTTCCCAAAATTCTATTTTGGAGTGTACTTAATTGTTATGTAAAAATATAGCTAGGGTTCTGTGGAAGTTTTGATGGTCAAGATTTAGGGTTTGAATTCCGTTCTGTTAACGAGACTTCGACACTTTTAGTTGAGAATTCTCCGGATTTTGCTAAAATGCTCTGTTGTTTGTCAAACTTTTTGTAGTGTCTCCTTAAAGCATTTTAGACAATATTTCTTTTTATTTCCACGATTGAAACTGCTCTAAAGTGAGTGAAATTATGGATTAGGGTTTACTGTTGTCGGCTTTTTGCCCTGGTGACACCTGGGGTGTCACAGCCACCCATAATTTCATTAGTAGGGCATGTGTCCAAAGGTGCGACCTTCTCACCGTAATCACTAAAACACCCTATATTATTACCTCACCCGCCGGAAAAATATCTACCACATTAAAATTCCACCAAGCACCCCTAAATCTGGGCGGAAAAATATTTAAACCCCAATTCATCGTTCTTGACCATCATGGCAGAGACATAATTTTAGGCATGGGTTGGATGGTGTACCATAACGCCGTGTTGCATATTTCTTCTCGAGAGATTCAATTGAATTCCCCTCTACACGGCTCCATATCCTTTCAAGTTGCACCACCCACTCCCAAGTCACCTAGCCTTCATCAGGTCTCTGGTAAAAAGTTGGAGGATATTCCAGTGGTGTGTGAATTTCCCGATGTCTTTCCGGAGGATTTACCGGGACTGCCACCCGATCGGGACGTCGAGTTCAAAATAGAACTCCAGCCCGGTACTGCTTCCATCTCTAGAAGACCGTATAGGATGGCTCCGAATGAGTTGGCCGAATTAAAAATTCAACTAAAGGAGTTATTAGACAAAGGTTTTATTCGACCTAGCTCGTCTCCTTGGGGTTGTCCCGCCATATTTGTGAAAAAGAAGGATGAGACCCTGAGACTCTATGTTGATTATTGACCGTTGAATGCGGTCACCATCAAAAACAAATACCCTTTGCCCCGCATAGATATCTTGTTCGACCAACTTGTGGGCGCCAAAGTCTTTTCCAAAGTCGATCTTCGCTCAGGGTATCATCTGATAAAAATCCGTCCTGAGGACATTCCCAAGACTGCCTTTTCTACAAGGTACGGTCTCTATGAATACCTTGTCATGTCCTTCGGCTTGACCAATGCTCCAGCCCACTTCATGTATCTAATGAATTCCGTTTTCATGCCCGAGCTGGACAAATTCGTCGTGGTCTTCATCGACGACATCCTTATTTATTCCAAGTCGGAGGAAGAGCATGTGGAACATCTTCGTATTGTTCTCTAGAGGCTGAGGGAACATAAACTGTACGCCAAATTCAGCAAATGTGACTTTTGGTTGAAAGAAGTACAGTTCCTTGGTCATGTGATCTCCGCCGAAGGTATCTCTATTGATCCAAGCAAGGTGAAAGATGTGCTTGACTGGAAGCCCCCAAAGTGCGTCAAGGATGTTCGTAGCTTCCTTGGGCTTGCTGGATATTATCGACGGTTCGTCCCGAGCTTTTCGAAGATCTCCAAGCCCATGACGGAACTGCTTCACTGTGATATCCCGGCCCAGGGCTTAATAGGATTAATAGAATACTCATACCAACAAGTTGCAACTTCTTTTCCGGTAGTCTAGCTCCAGAAAACTCCAAGGTTAAGCGTGCTTGGCCTGGAGCAATTTTAGGATGGGTGACCGACCGGGAAGTGACTCCCGGGTGCGCACGAGTGAGGACAAATGTGCGCAGAAAAGACTTGTGTTGGTCTGTGAGGTCAGCCTATATCCTATAAAAGCTATCTAATGTAAGCGGGCCCGGCCTCAGGGAGGCGGGACGTTACAGTTGGTATCAGAGCCGACTCTCGCGGTTTCACGGGCGCGTGTGTCGCAGTTGCGTAGGCATGGTGTGCATGGCTGGTGTGAGCCCAGAGAGTGGTCACACAGCATGGCACATGCGCTGGCACTGGGCACACGGACGTGGCCAAGAGGGGACGTTCCTGGCCTGGGGTTGACCGACGAGGACGTCGGTCTTCTAAAGGGGGTGAGAGTGTGATATCCCGGCCCAGGGCTTAATAGGATTAATAGAATACTCATACTAACAAGTTGCAACTTCTTTTCCGGTAGCCTAGCTCCAGAAAACTCCAAGGTTAAGCGTGCTTGGCCTGGAGCAATTTCAGGATGGGTGACCGACCGGGAAGTGACTCCCGGGTGCGCACGAGTGAGGACAAATGTGCGCAGAAAAGACTTGTGTTGGTCTGTGAGGTCAGCCTATATCCTATAAAAGCTATCTAATGTAAGCGGGCCCGGCCTCGGGGAGGCGGGACGTTACATTCACAAAGGGGTCGCCTTCTATTGGAGCGATTCTTGTGATGAGGCTTTTCGAACCCTCAAGAAACACTTAACCACCGCCCCAGTATTGGCTCAACCGGACATCACCAAGCCATTCGATGTCTATTGTGATGCCTCTGGCACGGGTATAGGGTGCGTATTGATGCAAGATGGGCGTGTCATTGCCTATGGGTCACGACAACTACGGCGTCACGAGCTTAGCTACCCCACTCATGATCTAGAGCTCGCCGCAGTAGTTCATGCTTTGAAGATATGGAGGCATTATCTCATGGGAAATCTCGTACGTCTGTACACGGATCACAAAAGTTTGAAGTATATTTTTACTCAAAGTGACCTGAACATGAGGCAGTGAAGGTGGTTAGAGTTGATCAAGGATTATGAATTGGAAATTCATTACCATCCGGGTAAAGCAAATGTTGTTGCCGATGCCCTCAGTCGCAAGACCTGTTATAATCCTAGTGCACTTCAGACTCTTGCCTTAGCCTCCTGTTGCGGTCCAGACGAGCCCAGTCTCCGTGTCATTCCTTACGGAACCTTGTATAATTTGGCTCTTGTCCCTACTCTCCTTAGAAGAAGTGGTGGCTGCACAAAAGGTTGATAAGGGCATGGAGAATATTCACGCTCGGATGGGCAGTGACGAGATGAAGTGTTTTCGCCTTGATGAAGAAGGTGTTCTTTGGTTCAACGACCGCCTCGTCGTACCGAAGAATTTCGAGCTGCGGAAGAAAATCATGGATGAAGCACATGTCTCCAAGTACTCTAGACATCCGGGTAGTAACAAGATGTACCAAGATTTACGGAGAAAATTTTGGTGGACCCGAATGAAGCGTGAAATCGCTCGGTATGTCTCTGAGTGCAACACATGTCGGCAAGTCAAGGCGGATCACTTGAAAAGTGCCGGTCCATTACAACCTCTCAGTATACCCTCATGGAAATGGGAGGACATTAGTATGGATTTCATTGTTGGTCTTCCTCTCACCACTCAACACCATGATTCTATTTGGGTCATAGTCGACCGGCTGACTAAAGCGGCCCATTTCATTCCAGTGTACACCCGCTACAATGCAAAGAAATATGCGGAACTGTATATCTTCCGCATCATGTGCCTTCATGGTGTTCCAAAAACCATCATCTCTGATCGGGGTACACAATTTGTAAACCGCTTCTGGGAGCAATTCCATAAAGCCCTTGGTACTCAGTTAATCCACGGTACAGCTTATCACCCGCAAACCGATGGACAAACTGAGCGTGTGAACCAAATTCTGGAGGACATGCTCCGTGCCTCCGTGCTGACCCATGGGAAAAATTGGGAAGAATGTCTGCCGTTCGTAGAGTTTTCCTACAACAATAGTTATCAAGAAAGTATAAAGATGTCTCCGTTTGAAGCACTGTATGGCCAACCGTGTCGTACACCCCTAAATTGGTCCGAAGCAGGAGAAAGGGTGGTTTCCGGACCAGATTTAGTGACTCAAGCTGAGGAGAAAGTTAAGCTCATTCAGGCTAATTTGCGTGCGGCAAAATCACGGCAGAAGAGCTATGCAGACAAAAGGCGTCGGCCGTTGACCTTTGAGGTGGATGACCATGTCTACCTCCGGGTGTCGCCGACGAAGGGTCTCCAACGCTTTGGCATTAGGGGTAAGCTAGCTCCAAGGTTTATCGGGCCTTTCAAAATCGTCGCGCGGTGTGGTCCCATGGCCTATCGTCTGGAACTACCCCCTCATATGTCCGGAGTGCATAATGTGTTCCATGTGTCCCAACTTCGGAAGTGCCTAAAACTCCCCCAAGAAGTGGTTATTCCGGAGGTTGAAATAATCCAAGATGATCTCACCTACCCGGAAATGCCGATCAAAATACTCGATCAAAAGGATCGTGTGACTCGGAGGAAAACCATAAAATTCTATAAGGTGCAGTGGGCAAATCATTCCGAAGACGAAGCCACATGGGAGAGTGAAGAATTCCTACAATCCAAATTTCCTCAGTTTATGGCAACTATCTTGAGGTAATCCACGACTTCCTTCATCGTATCGTTCTTTTCGAAATCTCGGGACGAGATTTTCTTAAGGGGGGAGGGCTGTGACACCTCGAAATCTTCGATCAATCCAATAAATAAGCAAAGGTTTGGTGTTAAAATAAGGAATTAAAGAGTTCTTTGTCGTTTAAGGAGGTAGAGGAAATTAAATAAAAGGGATTACTAATTCGTCAACTAAAATAAGTTATAATCACTTTTTGCCATTTTTAACTATTGCTGATTTATTAAGTTGAGTTGAAGTGAGAAAGGAGCACGGTAACATTCATGCAAAACGGGCGGAAAGTGATTAAGGCGCGAATAGGATCGAACTCCCGTAACTATTTTCATCGAAACCCTAATCGTCGAGTAGATTGAGTAGTTGGATAATGGGACCTAGGATTATCGGATTCAAAAGTTGTTCAAACCTTAGTTCAGATTCCGAAACGGCCCAAATCAAAAACCTAATTACGTCGGAAATTTAAACAATAGACAAGAGACAAACAATTATCAAGGGATTCGAATTTGTAGTGAAGATTCAAATTCAAATAGCAATTCAAAAAGATTCAATGTTAATTCCTTTACATTTCTAGTCATCCAACCAAATTAGTGAAACCTCAAAAAAATTTGGAACTCAAATTTCAAACTCTACCCTAAACTTTCTCTCCTTCTTCCCTTCCTTCTGTCCTGCCTCTTCTTTCTTTTTTCTCTGTTGTCGGACGGGTACAGTACCCGAGCTGCCCAAGACAGTGCCGCCATGCCGCTTTCTCCCGCCGAGCGTCGCCCTACGCCCCTAGCCGTGCAGAGCCGAGCTAGCCCGACATGCGCCTTAATGATCCTCCGCGAGCGCCGCTGCTCCGCCCGGCTGGCGAACTACCCATGTACGGGAATTGCCGACTGCCATCACCGTCGCCGCGGCCGCCGATTAAATTTCACCCGAGAACGCCGCTGCACTGTCATCCGGCCAACCACCCGTGTACTGCAGGCCGTCTCGGTGGGTTACAAATCGCTCCTTCGTCGATTTCCTTCTTCCTCCCCGCCCTGCCTCTCTTTCTTTTCCACTGCCCTGCCGCCATTGCCGCCGCCCTGCTCCCACGTCGACCGGCCCTCCCGCTACAATCCGACACCAACCGAGCTCCTCCAACGTGTACGAGATCACTCACTACGCCCTCCCACATCCATTTAATCTTTCCCGAGCCGAAACCCTAGCCATCATCGGCAATTTGTTCTCGGAGCACCACCATAACCGCCATTGAAGCCGCCCCGTCGAATTCCTCGTCGCCGGTGAGCGTCTATCCAATTCCTTCCATCGGCGAGACCCTCGTGTCGCCCTCCATCCGTTTCAATTGACTGCAGCGGTTTTGGTGAAGCAGCGGTGACGAAATCGCCGTGCCATCGCCGGAGCACCCGCCGAGCCGCCACCTCACCGTCGACGACCATCTTCCGGCCAATTTCACTCTTCCTCGCCGTGCCCAGCGACATCCCCGACCTCTGCTGCAGCTCATGGTGCTCAACCCCGACACTCACCGACCGCCGAGCCACCGGAACACCGCCGCCGCCATTGCCGTAATCGGTCCACCGTCGCTAGCGTACCTCCGGTGAGCCCCGTCGCCCCTCCGTCATCAAATGAACTCTCTGACTCATGCTGAGTGCGGTGGGCACCACGGAAGCTGCCGCCGACGCCCCCTCCGGTGAGAACCGCCGGTGAGCGCCGTCGGGAGATAACCCTAGCGCCGCGCTCCCCTGTCTCGTGCCACTGACCAGCGGGCCCGGGTTCATTTCAAATTATTCAAATTCCAGGGGATTCCATAGGATTGCAAAATTCACATAAAATAGAATACTACTCCAAAAATAGCAAACCAAGCCTTTTTAGAAACCTCATGACTAGGACTAAATTTCTGTGAAAACACTTTTTATAAAACGACCAAAAATTTTCAGGAATAATTAAAATACTCTTTTCTGTTTTTCAATTTTAATTTGAATTGTAGAACAGTGATGAGGCTAAGATTTGATCTACAAGTACCTCATGGCAGCACACACCCACTAGAATTTTATGAGGATTTTAGGACCACCAAATTATATATAATACTTTCACAATACCCCAATCCACCTAATAACATGCCATTTTCTAAAATACATTGTAGAAGTCAGTAAAAAGATTAGACCCCAAAAACAAAGTTGTAGATTTGGTTCTCCTGAGTAACACCATAAAACATCATAAATTTATCTCCAGATTCACATATGATTTCTGATTTTATAAAGTCTAATAACAGGAACTTCGATGAATTTTTATAAAATCTAGGAAATTCACCTAGGCCTGAACCAAAGCTTAAAATTCCTATTTCAGAGAGTACCATCAATTAAAAATAACCTTGAGATCTAATTAAAATTTTTATTTTTAACCTAGATAATCGTCGGAGTTATTAAACAATTAATACTCGAAGCAAAGTGTCGACCTAACCCTAATTTCTAACGATGGAACCCTAGTTAAGCTTTAATAAAAGCATTGTGACTCTTTTCATTAAACAATTCACTGCATTTTCATCATATAGGAACCGACCAGGAACTTCCACCGGTGAACGAGAATCCAGAAGAGGCACCCGCAGGAACTAACTTCACATTTGAGTGCTCTGACTATTCTGCAAACCAAGGCAAGCCCCGGTGCACACCTATGTTTTTACAAATTTTTTTTGTTTACCACTATGTGTGTAGGAATTGTTTGTGCATTAAGTTTCGAGGAAATTGCCGTGAAAACCTAGTTGCATGACTTGGTAGGTTTCCTACGGATTAATTTGGTAGAGCCATCGATAGAATGCGATGCTTTAAGAACAGGAATCCGGTAGAGTCCAAGTAGTATGGAGACTACTCGTGTTTACTCAAAGAAGAAGAAGTCAATGAATACGTTTGATCTTAAATGTGATTAAAATTGTAGAACCTTATCGGGTGCGGTTGCATTGGTCAAGTTTGAGGTGTGTACCGAGTGCATACTGGTATATGGGACCAGGAACCGATGTAGCTCACCGTGCTTTGTTGGACAATTGGCCATCCCTTTTTTCTGGGTGAACGGACCAGCAGGGTGGATGAATTCGATATTTGTTTCTTGGTCTCGTGCTAGTGGAAAAGGCTTGGGGCCATACAGGGATGCAGGGCATCGCCTGGAGGACCATGTCCTTGGAGGGATGGATGTTGAGCCAACACTGTCATGATGTGCGAAAGGTAGCCACGTGTGACTCAGTTGAGCGTGCGTGTGTCGTGTCATTCGGGTTTCTCCTGCAGGATGTAAATCAATTATAATTGCCACTCCTCGTGGTTAAGAGTAGCACTTGCTCCTTTCCACCGCAACGATATGAAAATAGTGGATTATGATGAAAGTGGCTAATTTCACCCTGCTTTGTTGCAATGAATTCTTGATTGTTTAGAATAGCGGCACATTTAGTAAATTCGCAGTGACTACTGTTAATTTGGCTAAAATTGGAATATAATATTAGCGCTGTTTTCGCAATACCCGATCATCCTCCACCAATACCCCTGCAATCTAGGAGTCGGTCAATAGATGGCCACGTTGACGGGTAAGTCTTGCGGAGTATTAGTTGCTCAGGCTTTGTGGATTAATATTTTTGCAGGTGATTCTTCTGACCTTACTTCGTGTGGTTGTGGTGGTTGGGAAGGGGAGGCACCCTCGGAGTGGACCTTCGAGTGGGTTCCCGCTTCTCCGACCTATGAAGATGCGAACACAAGGTTCATACTTGTGGTTCAGTTGTGATGATGAGTGATTGATTCAACTACTAGCATCTCGGATAGGGTGCTACTGACGGTGGTGAAAGCCACGAGTTCCACATTTGCCTTGACTTGTGTTGTGCAGGTGTCGAGCATGGAGGTGATGGCCGACGGCGAGGTGAAGGTCAAGTGATGGCGGGCCGCGCCGAATGGACCGAGAGTGGTGAAAGGGTGGACGCATCAAGACTTTGGACTGAGGGACCCGGAATCGTCGGGCGGGATCGCATTGCTGGCACTTGGCTTCGACAAGTGCAAGGACATGGGTTGGTTTGTTGGTTTGGGCCTCAAAACGACCCGGCAGGTTTCTGGGTTGAGCCTCAAAACCCTGGCGGAGGTCCCGAGGTGGACGGACGGCACGTGGCGGCATCGGGGAGATCGGGTCGAGGCGAAGCTACCGGTGAAAAGGCGCGGTGGCTGTCGGATCAAAGATTGCGTAAAGTCGGTTCGAGTTGGACCGTAATGTCTCTAGGGCTAGGCGGTTCGCTCAGAATTGTAATTAAGGGCAAAACTGAAATTTAGCATAAGCTACTGTCGATAAGCATTGGGGTGTGGAGCACTCTGACTCATGAGCTCTCCTGTTTCTGTTTTCTCTAGCGCTTCCAGTTTTTTTTTTCCCTTCCCTCTAGTCTTCTCGTGAGATGTCAAGAACCTGAGATTTTTTGGTGGTGATTCTATTTTCGTGTTCATCTTGTTCTGTTCACCTTTTTGTCCTTGGCTGTGATCTGAAATTTCTGGAGCTTGGATAGATCGCAGGCGATGATTTTTGGGGAGTAGGCTGTGATCCTGTTCTAGATTGTCTGTGCTAATTTTGGGGATGAGTTGTTTCGGTTTGAGTTGAATCTTGTTGGTTCTGCGGCCGCTCGTTCTTTTTCTGTTCGTGTTCGTTGTTCTTTTTCTGTTCGTGTTCGTTGTTCGTTGTTCTTTTTCTGTTCGTGTTCTGCGGCCGCTCGTAGTGATAGAAAAGAGTACAAAGCTAAGCTAGAAGTAGTGCTTAAGGAGCTAGAGCAAGTTAAGAGCGCTCCCATAGTGACTGATGAGCCTGAGTGTGAGTTTTGTAGCGTCTACATGGCTGATCTTGCTAGTTTGCAGTCTAAGTATGCTGAGTTGGTTGATGAGTTTGATAGTGTGCGTGCTTCACCTGTCTTGTTGAGTGCGTGCAAGTCTTGCTCGGACTTACAATCTGAGTTGACAGAGAAGAATGCCAAACTTACCTTGTTTGAGAAGGCCAACTCAGACAGCACTAGTATGGCTAAGTGTCTTCTTTGTGAGGGTTTGGAGCTAGAGATTGCCAATTGCCGGCATGACAAGGTGCGTACCGAGGAGGAAAACACATACCTTCGGGCCATCTTGAGTTGGGTGTCTTGCAGTGAGCCGCAACTGGGTATGATGGTCAATCAATTCAGGAGGGGAATTGGTGGACCGGGATTAGGCTTTGCTTTAGGTGGGAATGGTGATGATCTTTATGGCAAAGTTGGTGAGTTGAGTGGTGTGCCTCCAAGTGAAAAACCTTCTACTACTCCTAAACTACTCAAAATCACTCCACCTAAGCCACCTGTGCCTCCCACCAAAGATGGAGTGTTTGAAGAGCCTCCAAGAGCTCCACCTCAGAAACAAGTGTGGATTCCAAAACCGAACCATCTAAGGAACCCACTTGACACACTCCCTTCCATCTCTGAGGAACCCCCTCCTAAAGCCAAGCCACCTCCAAGAGTGAACCATACCCACAAGAGAGTGAGACAAACACCTAAGAGAGAGGTGTACCACTGTGAGTATTGTCGTAGGGATGGTCACTTGGTTGGGTTTTGTTTTAGGAGGAAGAGAGATGAGAAGCGTGAGTTTGAGTTGAACAACCGGAACATGTACCGTCCTCCCCATGGTGTACATGTACCGCCAGTTCAGAGGCGCACTACTAGGCCTCGGGGTGCAATGCCTCAAGGTGCTAGGCCTCAGTCTGCGAGACCACGTGGTGGTCGTACACGGCGAGGTTCAGGTCGTGGTCAATATGATTTTGATCCTCGTGGTGGTGCTTTTGTGTCCCACACCTCTAGCGGACCACGTTTTCCTTCTCGTGGTGATCGCTTTTCTCAAATGGGACATGGTATGTTTGGTGTTTTTCCTAACACTTTTTCAGGGCAAATGTCACATCACTGGTATCCTTCTCAGTTTACTAACCCCAGTGGTGTGCCGTTTGCTCATCCTATGTTTTTCTATTGATGTAGGACGGAGGCTTGGAGAACACATGGCTCATTGATTCCGGATGTTCGCGCCACATGACCGGAAGTTCAAAATGGTTCTCCAGCCTCGACCCCGTGCAACACAAGGAGTACATCACATTCGGGGATAATAGCAAAGGTGATGAAGAGCTTGGAGAAAGCATTTTTGTGGAGGAGGAGCAGGACGATGCCGATTGGGGTGATCCCGAGTCGACTCCACCGGCTGCCCCTATCGAGCCTGCGACGACTACTTCAGCTCATGGTCCAGATCCCTCTACTTCCACTTCTTGGGGACCATTGGAGCATCTTCCTTAGTCTACACCGGCCGCACCTGAGGAGGCACCAGCTGCTGTTGAGGGGGAGGCGACTTCTTCCAGAGAGGCTCCACGACACATTCAGCGTCACCATCCCGCTCAGATGATGATTGGTGATATTGACCAGCGAGTCACGCGGTCCAGGTCCTATACTATCTCACACTTTGCACATTCTGCCTTTGTTGCTTCTTTTGAGCCCCGAGATGTTGGACATGCCTTATCTGATCCTGATTGGGTTAATGCCATGCATGAGGAGTTAGAGAACTTTGATAGGAATCAAGTCTGGGTCTTAGTTCCTCCACCTCTAGAGTGTCATCCCATAGGTACAAAGTGGGTGTTTAAGAACAAGCAGAGTGAAGATGGGATGGTTGTTAGGAATAAGGCTAGACTTGTTGCTCAGGGGTATTGCCAGAAAGAGGGGATAGACTTTGAGGAAACCTTCGCTCCCGTAGCTCGCTTAGAGGCTATCCGCATTCTGTTAGCGTTTGCTGCTGCTAAGGGCTTTAAGTTGTTTCAGATGGATGTTAAGAGCGCCTTTCTGAATGGGTACATAGAAGAGGAAGTGTATGTTAGGCAACCCCCAGGCTTTGCAAATCCTAAGTATCCTAACCATGTCTTCAAGCTGTACAAAGCTTTATATGGTCTTAAGCAAGCCCCTAGAGCGTGGTATGATAGGCTAAAAACCTTTTTGCTTAAGAAGGGTTTTAGGATGGGATCAGTAGATAAGACCTTGTTTCTCCTTAAGCAAGGCAGTGACCTTCTCTTGGTTCAGATATACGTGGATGATATTATCTTTGGTGGCTCTTCTCACGCTTTGAAAGCCAAGTTTGCAGAGTCTATGAGCAAGGAGTTTGAGATGAGCTTGATGGGCGAGTTGACCTTCTTCCTCGGCCTTCAAATCAAGCAAACGCGGGATGGGACATTTGTGCATCAAGGTAAGTATGCAAAGGACATCCTGAAGAAGTTTGACATGGGCGAGGCCAAGCCTCTTTCGACACCCATGTCGACTACGACGGCCCTCGACGCTGACGAGGATGGAGAAGCAGTCGATCAGAAGGAGTACCGGAGCATGATCGGGTCGTTGTTGTACCTGACGGCGACAAGACCTGACATACAGTTTGTTGTATGCCTTTGCGCACGCTTTCAGGCTTCCCCACGCACATCTCACCGTCAAGCGGTGAAGCGCATCATGAGGTACCTCCGATTTACCCCCGAGTTTGGACTTTGGTATTCTGCTTCTTCCTCACTCTCTCTTTGCGGTTATTCGGATGCTGATTTTGCTGGCTGCCGCTTAGATAGAAAGTCCACGTCGGGGACTTGTCAGTTTTTGGGTTCGTCTCTTGTGTCTTGGTCATCCCGTAAGCAGTCTAGCGTTGTGCAATCCACCACAGAAGCTGAGTATGTCGCTGCTGCCGCTTGTTGTTCCCAGTTGCTTTGGATGATAGCCACCCTACGTGATTTTGGTCTTGAGTTCTCTAGAGTGCCCCTATTGTGTGATAGTACTAGTGCCGTCAGTGTTGCTAAGAACCCAGTACTTCACTCCAAGACCAAGCACATAGATGTCCGCTTTCACTTTCTCCGTGATCACCAAGAGAAAGGTAACATTGAGTTGCATCACGTAGCCACCCAGGATCAGCTTGCAGATCTTCTCACTAAGCCTCTCGATCAAGCGACTTTTGCTCGCTTGCGAGGTGAACTGGGTGTGTGTTTTCCTTTTTAGAGGAGGGAAGTACTTTATTTGTTGTACACTAGTTTTAGTTTATTTTGTAGTCTAGATTTTAATTTGTCTTTTTATCATAGCGCATTTGCATTGCATTTGAGCTTTATGTATATAACACTTGGAATGAACCTATGCTCTTGTTAGTATGCCATGTGAGTACTTGTGGTGCTGGTCAGCTTAGGCTCTCATTGATCATCTGCTACATGTTATGAGTTGAGCATGATTTTCTAATGTGAACTTGTTTAAACTTGCTGAAATTGAAAATGTTCACCGCTTGAGATGGTAATTAGCATGTGTAGGATGTTGAGATCCCTTTATGCTATATTGTGCATGCTTGGTTACTAGGTCTCATGCTTTGAGTCCCACACTTGCTTGGATACTTTACTTGTGCTAAAATCTGAAATCTAAGAAAGTTGAATGAAAATATTGAGATGGGTACGTATTGTCCCACATCAAGGTATCGAGACTGCTTTCAATTGCACATTTGGATGAACTTGAGTCTTGTAGTGGATGACCGAAACCAATGCTTTGAGCTCCTGATTGTCATTTGACATAGGCTCCACTTGGTTGAAAAGTTAGGCTTGACTATACGGATAACCTCTCGCACACATATGTTTGACCAATACTTGTAATTTGCTGCCAACTCTGAAAATTTGATAAAATTGACAAGTTTGAGGTCTTTTGACATGATGTGTGACCATGGCTTGGGGTAGTACACCTTGTTTACACACGACTAGCACTAGTTGATTTCCAGCTTGCATTTGCTAAGTGCTATCCTTTGTGGTGAACCCCTTTCTGAAGAACTTAAAATCTGTTCAAAACTGCCTACACTTCATATTTCGTATCACTTGATCAGTTTGAGCATATGCTAGCACTTGTCTGTTGATGTCTTACTCATTTGTATTACTGGCTAGAGCATCTTTTCACTCTGATTGCTATATACATGAAGCTTCTGCATTTCTGCATATCATTGCATTTTAGGCTTGCTGTGTGCATTTTTCAACAAGGGGGAGAAATTTGACACACACATGTCTTGACACATCACATGCTTATATCAAGGGGGAGTCACTTGACATGTCTTGACACATCACATGCTTATATCAAGGGGGAGTCACTTGACATGTCTTGTCACATCACATGCCTCCTTCTGGGGGTCTCAGCCGTGGTGTGTTGGTGTTGAACAATGCACTCATCAAGGGGGAGATTGCGAACACAAGGTTCATACTTGTGGTTCAGTTGTGATGATGAGTGATTGATTCAACTACTAGCATCTCGGATAGGGTGCTACTGACGGTGGTGAAAGCCACGAGTTCCACATTTGCCTTGACTTGTGTTGTGCAGGTGTCGAGCATGGAGGTGATGGCCGACGGCGAGGTGAAGGTCAAGTGATGGCGGGCCGCGCCGAATGGACCGAGAGTGGTGAAAGGGTGGACGCATCAAGACTTTGGACTGAGGGACCCGGAATCGTCGGGCGGGATCGCATTGCTGGCACTTGGCTTCGACAAGTGCAAGGACATGCGTTGGTTTGTTGGTTTGGGCCTCAAAACGACCCGGCAGGTTTCTAGGTTGAGCCTCAAAACCCTGGCGGAGGTCCCGAGGTGGACGGACGGCACGTGGCGGCATCGGGGAGATCGGGTCGAGGCGAAGCTACCGGTGAAAAGGCGCGGTGGCTGTCGGATCAAAGATTGCGTAAAGTCGGTTCGAGTTGGACCGTAATGTCTCTAGGGCTAGGCGGTTCGCTCAGAATTGTAATTAAGGGCAAAACTGAAATTTAGCATAAGCTACTGTCGATAAGCATTGGGGTGTGGAGCACTCTGACTCATGAGCTCTCCTGTTTCTGTTTTCTCTAGCGCTTCCAGTTTTTTTTTTCCCTTCCCTCTAGTCTTCTCGTGAGATGTCAAGAACCTGAGATTTTTTGGTGGTGATTCTATTTTCGTGTTCATCTTGTTCTGTTCACCTTTTTGTCCTTGGCTGTGATCTGAAATTTCTGGAGCTTGGATAGATCGCAGGCGATGATTTTTGGGGAGTAGGCTGTGATCCTGTTCTAGATTGTCTGTGCTAATTTTGGGGATGAGTTGTTTCGGTTTGAGTTGAATCTTGTTGGTTCTGCGGCCGCTCGTTCTTTTTCTGTTCGTGTTCGTTGTTCTTGGTTGATGGAGCTTCGTTGCCTTCTGGTACTGATCCGGCACGGGAAGTAATTCAGTAGCAGTGCAGCTACCAACGCCGGTGCTCAGACTCCGTGCGAGCTCACCTGAGCGGTTGCTTGTCCCTGGCTCTGTCTCGTCTGTGTGCTTGAAGCAGCAACTGTGCCTTTGCTTTGTTCTTGACGAGCAGTGCAGCCCCTGCTTGATTTTCTTTGCTGCAGCGAACATCACAATCTCGACGCAGCTGCTAGTTGGTTGGTTTCTTCAGTGCAAGGTGAGCAGATCCTGCTGTCCTCTTTGTCAAGTCAAATTGGTTCGTTAGTAGCATAGCAGTAGCAGTAATCTGCTCAGCAGAGAGCCTCAATTCTGTTTGGTTTGAACAGTAGTGCATGGTTGCTTAGAGCCTTGATATTCATGATTGGTCTCTAGCTTTGTTGTTGCATCCGTGAACTGCTCAAGTCATGATTAGCTCATCACTATCTTAATAAGAATCAAGTGCTATTCACAGTTTGTTAAGATTGCAAAGATGCTGCTGTTTGCTATCTTTCTGTCAGTGTAGTGAAGATCATTTTGTTTGGTCTGGTGGGTCAAAATTACTAGTTCCTCCTTAGCCTATTTCTTGGCTCCCTATTTTGTGTGATTTTGAGATTCGATTTGCGTTCTGTCAATTTTGTGGTGTCTCGCTGTGCTCCTAGGGAACATCTACCCACTCATTTGGGTCGTGGACATCACCGTTTTTGTTTGCGATTTTGGAGGTGAACTTGGGACAGCGGCCTAAAAATTTTTGCAAGAAAATTTACGGCTCCCATTCACCCCCCCCCCTCTGGTCGCCACTTTCGGTCCTTCAGAAGATTAAGCACCCGTGGGCTGGCGTGCTTAGTTGTATCGTCGAGTTGTAATCATTAGCTTCCGCTGACTTTCGCTTGTTTTCGAACTACGTTTCCGCACTTAAATTACCTGAACCAGTGTTGTAATCTTAAGAACTCATGCACCCTTTAACTCATGTTTTGCGTGTCCTTGTTAATTAATGTACTGTATGGTCACTTGCTTCGCCAAGTGGCACCTCGAATGATCCTGGATGGGCAACCGTATTATTTTATCGGACGGGGTTGCGACACTTTTGATTTTGACCATATTTGGATTTTGACAGCCGAACCTCCTCCTCCGCCCTTCTCCCGCCCCCGTCCCAGAGGACGCGGCCGTTAGGGCGGCGAACCGCCTCGCGGCCGAAGAACAGAAGAGGAAGAAGGACGCCCTGGTGGCGAAGAAGACAAAGAGGCTCTGGGCGCAGCTGCACCAGGGCTGAAGCCGTCAGGGGTCAGACAAGCAGGAGGACAACCACGAGGAGGAGGAAGAAGAGGAGGAGGACGACGAGGTGGTGGAGATCCCCCGCCCTAGCTGAGAAACGCAGGAGCCGAGGCCGGGGCCTCGGAGGTCGGAGGCGGTGCTGGGCTCCGCCCCCTCTGACCCTGCCATCCGGTTGACCCCGGAGGAGAGGCTGCAGGCGCCGTTGAGGGCGCAGGCTTCCGCCCGGCCTGGGCTGTCAGGGGCGGGACAGTCGACCGCCTAGCCCCCGAGCCGCATGGAGGCACCAAGGCCCATTCCGGGCGAGACCGCAGTCCTGAGGGTCAGCGAGAAGCGGCCACGCCCCACGGAGGAGCAAGCGGGGTCCAACCCAAAGCGACGCCGCCCCACGGCGAGAGGGTAAGTATGCGGTGCACATTCCCTTTCCTCTTTCTTGGTTTTGCTCATCACTTGTCTCCTTGCTGGGTCGAAGGGCAGGTAACGGCGCTGCAAACGGCGTAGAGGAAGGCCCTGGCGCGCCGTAGGAGGGAAGGCACGTCGAAGGCAGACGACGGTGGTGCCTCGGAGCCTCCGCTCCCGTCGGGGGCGGAGTCCCGGCCTGCAGCAGGGCTGTCCTAGGAGCGGGCGGCAGCACCGGAGACGGTGGCAGGTGAGGGGCCCGAGACCGTGCCAGTGGAGTCGGAGACCGTCGCGGCAAAAGCCATCCCGCCGGAGGTGCCGGCGGAGGTTCCGGCAGCCATGCCGGAGCCGACCGCCTTCGGGCCTCCGGTGAAGGAGGACTCGGTGGGTGTTGCTGTACCGTCAGAGGGCGGCATCGGTGGCGGGCCAACGGCAGTGTCGACGGCTCCCCTGGCTGAGGGACTGGCGGAGGAGAGTGCCCCGGAGCCCGAGAGCGCGGAGCAGGCCCAGGAGGGGGTCCTATCGGCGGTGTCCGCTCTAGACTCCGCCATGGCCTTGCTGTGGGACTGCGTAGCGGCGGGTTACCACGCGCAAGGGCAGCTCAGGGAGCAGCTTGCTGCCGCTTAGGGCGCGGCGGCGGACGCTCTTCCCCGAGAACAGGCCGCGGCGAGGCGTCTTCAGGAGCTGGAGGCAGTGCGCCAGGCCCGCAACACTGCCACGGTACTGGCGGTGGAGCAGACCAGGCAGGTGGAGGCGGCGAGGGTGACCCTCGGTGAACTCAGGTCGGCTTTCCAGAAGGAGGTGAAATCCAGGGAGGACGCCGAGGGGTTGACCGCCGACCTGGCGGCGGAGCTGACCCGCAGCCGCGCAGAGGTTGAGAAGCTCCAGGTGGAGGTGACATGTACGCTGTGCCCTGTCTCTTCTTCTTTTTTCTTGGTAGCGCAAGACGAACTAGCCGGTCATGGACTAACCGACGCGCAACCTTTGTAGTGCTCACCGACAAGCTGGCGGTGGGCGCGCAGGAGCTGTCGTGACTCCAAGACAACTTCAAGCAGGAAGCCGAGGAGCACGACACGCTGAGGGTCGCCGTCGGCGTGGCGCTCTCCGACCTCGGGATCGCGCCGGAGGTGGGGTCGAGCTCCCTCGTACCTCAGGTCCCCCCGCGTCGTCACTCGATAGCATGGGATGGCGGCGGAAGCGCTGCGTCGGGGCATGCAATGGGCTTTTGCCATCGCGCGGTCGCACTACTCCGACATCGCGTTGGACCTGATGAGCGAGGGGTTCGTGCCCGGCTACACCGATGTCAAGCTGGACGTTATTGAGGAAGAGGTGGCTCCACTGGCGAACGCCCTGGCTGCAAGGATAGAGGAGAAGGAAGGCCCCCCACCCCAGTAGACACAGAAATAGGTGGATTAGTTTGTAATTAGGATGCACGAGGCCGTAGCGCCCGGGTTTTTGTTAATCAAAAGCATAGTTTTAAGTGTTTTGACCATCGAGGCACATTCGTGAAACGTTTCTCACGAATTAATGAAGGCGTTCTTCCCCTTTTTTCCTTGTTTTCGAAACTTAGAAATCGTAAGCCATGGGCAGTGTCAACATTCAGTCTTGCTGGTGAGCGTCGTTACCGTAACCTTCAGGGGTCGTAGGTGTTTCACAGCCCGACTAGCTCGACTTCATGTTTCCTTCTACCCACGACTTTTTCTTTCTGCGTTTTAAATGCCGGATGACTGGTCGAAGCCTTAGCAAGGATAAGTCGCAAATAGGATGAGCACCCGGTCTCGCCGGTGAGCGTCGTAGCTGTAGCCTTCGAGGGCTGAAAGCGTTTCGCGGTCCGACCGGTTCGACCTCGTGCTTTACTTATCCTCCACTTATCCTTTCTCATCGATTTTGCAAATAGGCAGCAAAATAAACATGTGTTCGAGCGCGCGCAGTGCGTGCACCCTATAGGTGTAGCCCCCGAGCGAGGTCCGACTCCCGTGCGTTAGGGGTCGGGCGTCGCTTGTTTCAGGGGGTGCAAACAATGAATCGACTATGAGTGCAGGGATAAAAACGATGTAGCTGTTCGATGTTCCAGGCGTTGGTGACCACCTGTCCGTCCGCAGTCTGCAGCTTGTAGGTGCCGGGTCGGAGGACCTTCGAGACGATGTAGGGACCTTCCCACGGCGGTGACAGCTTGTGCCGTTCCTTGCTAGTTCTGGCACGGTGAAGGACGAGGTTGCCAACGTTGAACGCTCTTTCCCGTATGTTCCGGCTGTGGTACCGACGTAGCGCCTGTTGGTGCCTTGTTGATCGAAGAAGCACCACGTCTCGTGCCTCGTCGAGTTGATCCATCGCGTCCGCAATGGACGTTCGGTTCCCCTCGTCGTCGTACGCCTTAACCCTTGGGGCGCCGTAGTCGAGGTCTGTGGGTAAGATGGCCTCGGAGCCATATACCATGAAGAAGGGGGTGAACCCCGTCGTCCCGCTGGGGGTCATCCGCAAGCTCCAAAGCAATGCGGGGAGCTCAGCCGCCCATCGACCGCTGAACTGTTTCCGTGGATTGTGGATCCGGGGCTTCAGCCCTTGCAGGATCATGCCGTTTGTGCGCTTGACCTGTCCGTTCGTGCGGGGGTGCACCACGGCTGCCCAATCGACCCGGATGTGGTAGTCGTCGCAGAACTTGAGGAACCGTTTTCCCGTGAACTGCATACCATTGTCCGTGATGATGGAGTTTAGTACCCCAAAGCAGTGGATAATATCAAGGAAGAACTCGACTTGTTCCTCTGGTCGGATTCTCACAACTGGTCGGGCCTCGACCGACTTGGTGAACTTGTCGACCGCCACCAGCAGGTGGGTGTAGCCCCCAGGTGCTTTCTTGAGAGGTCCGACTAGGTCTAATCCCCAGACCGCGAACGGCCATGTGACAGGGATGGTCTGTAGTGCTTGCGCCGGCAGGTGAGTCTGTCAGGCATAAAACTGGCAGCCATCGCAGGTGCGCACGATTTGCGCAGCATCATTAACGGCCGTTGGCTATTAGAACCCTTGTCGGAACGCGCTTCCGACAAGGGTCTTGTGTGTGGCATGGTGATCGTAGACCCCGCCATGGATGTCCTACAGCAGCTGTTTTTCCTGTCCGATCGGGATGCAGCGCTACAAGATCTTGGTGGGACTCCTCTTGTAGAGCTCCCCATCGACGACGACGAAGGATTTGGCGCGGCGGGCGATGCGTCGGGCCTCCATTTTGTCCGTCGGGAGTTCTCCTTTGAGGAGGCAGTCAAGGTACGGCATCCTCCAATCAGTCGGAGGATCGGTTCCCTGAGCGGGCACCTCATCAATCTCCCGGGGATTTGAAGTCGGTCCGACCCCCTCTCCCGGGGACGGCTTGAGGCCGACCCCTTGCGGATCCTTGAGCCGGACTGATGGTTGATGCTGGTCGTGGGCGAAGACCCCAGGCGGGACTTGCTCCCGTCCGGCCGCCATCTTCGCCAAGGAGTCAGCCTCTTTGTTCAGCCGCCTTGGGATATGCTTTAACTCAAGACCATGGAACTTGTGCTTCAGTTTACGGACTTCCTGGCAATACGCGTCCATGGTGCCGTTGTGGCAGCTGGACTCCTTCATGACTTGGTCGACGGCGAGCTGGGAATCGCCAAGAATCTCGAGCCGTCTAATCCCCAATTCATCGGCGATCTTGAGTCCATTGATGAGCACCTCATACTCGACCACATTGTTGGAAGCAGGAAATAGCAGGCGGACCGCGTACTTCATGCGCACCCCCAAGGGGGAGACAAAGACGAGCCCGACCCTGCACCCTTACGCATCAGCGAGCCGTTGAAGAACACCACCCAGTATTCCTGGTCGATAGGAGCCATGGGTAGCAGGACTTCGGTCTATTCGACCATGAAGTCGGCCAAGATCTGGGTCTTGATCACCGTCCGAGGAGCGTACGTAATCCCTTCGCCCATCAACTCGAGCGCCCACTTTGCGGCCTTCCCCGTTGCATCGCGGTTCTCCACGACCTCGTGTAGGGGGAAGGAGCTGACCACAGTCACCGGATGAGACTCGAAGTAGTATCGGAGTTTCCTTTTGGCGATGATGACACCATAAAGGATCTTCCGTATCTGACGGTATCGGGTCTTCGTGTCGGATAAGACCTCGCTCATGTAGTAGACCGAGCGCTGGACTTTGAGGGCGTGACCTTCCTCCTTCTGCTCTACAACCAAAACGGCGCTGACGACCTAGGTTGTCGCGGCGATGTAGAGGAGGAGCGGCTCTTAGGGGTCGGAGGCACCAGGATCGGTGGCTTTGTCAGGATTGCCTTTATCCTGTCGAGGGCGTCCTGTGCTTCGGGCGTCCATTGAAATCGCTTAGATTTCTTCAGGAGCTGGTAGAGGGGATGTACGCGCTCTCCGAGACGTGAGATGAAGTGGCTTAGTGCCTCGCCAAGCATCCAGTCATGCGTTGTACTCCCTTCAAGTTCTAGATCGGGCCCATCCGGTTGATGGCCGTGATTTTTTCCGGGTTGGCTTCGATGCCACGCTCGGAGATGATGAATCCGAGCAGCATCCCTCTGGGGACCCTGAAAATGCATTTCTCGAGGTTGAGCTTGATGCCGTTTGCTCGGAGCTTGGTGAAGGGCCGTTCCAAGTCGGTCACGAGCTGGTCGGTCTTCTTGGACTTGACTACGATATCGTCTACATATGCTTCAACGATATCTCCGGTCGGGACCCCGGCTTGATGTGCAAGGAGTGCTCGGCGACTCCCTCGGGATGCCTGGCATGTCCAAGGGTTTCCACACGAGGATGTCGATGTTCGCGTGAGGAAGTTGACGAGCGCGCTTTCCTATTTGGGGGAGAGGGAGGTCCCGATCTTCCCCACCTTTCCTTGGCGTTGTCGGGGTCGAGCCGGATCTCCTTGACACACTCGGCGGGCTCAAAAGACCCTGCACTGCGGTTGGAGTCGGGCGCTTCCTCGATAACTTGCTGCCGGATGACAGCAAGCTCTTCTGTAGATGCAATGGTCGCGGAGGCGAGTTCGCCGCTCTCCGTTTCGCACTGGTAAGCACGCTAGAAGGAAGCGCCGATGGTGATCACCCCCTTCGGCCCTGGCATCTTGAGCTTCAGGTAGGTGTAATTGGGAACAGCCATGAACTTCGTGTAGCATGGTTGCCCCAAGATGGCATGATAGGACCCGCGGAAGCCAACCACTTCGAACGTGAGGGTCTCCGTTCGAAAGTTGGCTGGAGTCCTGAAAGTGACGGGCAAATGAGGGGAATATTTTGCTTTCCGGGGACGACGCCATGGAAGGGCGCTCCGGTGGGTCGGATGAGCGATCGGTCGATGCCCATGGCATCGAGCGTCTCCACGTAGAGGATGTTGAGGCCGCTGTCTCCGTCCATGAGCACCTTGGCAAGGCGCTTCTTGCCGATGATGGGGTCGACCACCAGCAGGTATCGACTCGGCCGCGGGACATGGCTGGGATGGTCGGACCGATCGAACGTGATCGGTGCCTCCGACCACCGAAGGAACGTTGGCGTCACAGGCTCGGCCACGAACACATCGCGGGGCTCGAGCTTCATGCGGCGCTTGCTCCCGTGTGTCTCTGACCCGGCGAAGATCATGTGGCACCCGTCGGTCTCTGGGAAACCATCGTTGCCGTCGCTGGCGTTGTTGCCGTCATCGGCGCCTCCGGAGGCCTGTCTGGCTTACCTTTCGGCTTACCCTTCTTGGTCTCCTGGGTCAGGAACTGCTTCATGAGCGAGCAGTCTCTGTAGAGGTGCTTCACGGGGTACTCGTGGTTGGGGCACGGCCCGTTCCACTTCTTTTCGAAGTGGTCCGGCGTGTCCGCAGCAGGCGCCTTGGCACCCTTGCGGTCGGTCATCGCAACCATCCGTTCGCCGGACGAGCGCTGCCAGTTCTTCTTCTTGTTGTTCGGACGATCCGAGGGGCCTTCACTAGCGTCCTCATCCCGCTTGCCTTTGGTTTCCAGGGGGCGATTGAAGATCGCTCCCACTACTTCTTCGCCAGAAGCATGGCTAGTCGTGATGTCTAGGAGCTTCTTGGCCGTTTGCGGACTCTTGCGCCCCAGTTTATGAACCAGGGTGCGGCAAGTCGTCTCGGACAGGAACGCTCAGATCACGTCGGCATCGCCTACATCCGGCAGCTCGTTGCATTGCCGGGAGAAGCGCCGGACATACTCCTGGAGGGTCTCCCCCGGTTTCTGCCGGCAGTTCTTGAGGTCCCAGGGATTGCCTGGGCGCGCGTAGTTCCCCTGGAAATTTCCCACGAAGACCTCCCTCAAGTCGGACCAGCTAGCGATCCGATCAGCGGGAAGGTGCTTGAGCCATATCCTGGTCGAATCGGCCAGGTAATCATCCGCACCCACGGCTCGGCAGGCAAGCCGGTAGTCCTCGAGCCAGAGGCTCGGGTTGGTTTCCCCTGCGTCCTTCGATATGTTGGTTGGGGGTCGGAAGCACCGGGGAAACGCTGTGCCACAGAAGTGAGAACTGAAGACACGAGGTCCCGGGGGGTCCGGGCTCGGACTCCTGTCCTCGCTATCATCGTGGTGCCCCCCTCGGCACGGGTGGAGAGGTTGACTCGCCCTAGAACTGTAGTCCAGTCGGTGCCGGCACGCCTCCAAGGTGGCTCGACTGTCATGGTTCGACCCTAGGCGGCCGCGGAGAAGGCCTTCGAGGCCCCATCCGTCCCAGGGGCGTCCGTTGGACACACACATTCTGGGTGAGAGGTTCACGGATCCGTGACCGCGAGCCCTTCGCTTGTTGCGCCGCCACGCGCGCTAGCAACGCCTCAACTTCGGTTGAGTGTGTCGAGCCTCAGGCGTGGCGGGCTCAAGGAGGCCCCACAGCAATGCCGCCACCGCGGCGAGGTTCTGGCTCTCCCGCGCAAAGTGCGGGTAGCCGTCGCCCTCCTCGGCGATCCGTTGGCGTACATCGCTTGCCGTGGAGCGAGTGCGTCCTCTGGCTCTGCATCGAGCGAGCTTGCGGTCGATCTCCGCTTGCTCTTGCTCCAATTGGCATTTAGCCTCTCAGAGCTCCTCCCTCCGCGCTTGCAGCTGCTTGGGTAGTATGTCGCGGGACGGAGTCCTGGTTCCCGGCACCGTAGGGGTGGCAGGGCGGTCGTTCTTTAGGTTAGGGAGGTCCTTCAAGTGCGCCATGAGGCATTCGCGAGAAGGATTATGGCTCCCCTCGCTGTGTTCCGTGCCAAAGTCTCCGTTTGCCTCGTTGAGGAGGTCAAAGAAGGACTCCGACGCGTAGCCTGTCATACCTACGAACTCTATGTTCTTGGTGCGCCGGTGTTCGCGCGGCGATACGCGGGTCGTCGTGCCCTCGCCGGCGCTAGGCTGGCCAGGCGAAGCAGTTGCACGCGGACCCTTGCGGGAGGGCTTCGGAGAGTGCGAACCTTTGCCAGGTGGTCGCGCTTTTTCGTCCATGCGACACCCAGGTGTCGCCAGGGCTTAAATCGACAACCTTAAAACCCTAAAAGTCGAACTATATAATTACACGCAAAATCGACACTGGTAGTAAAAGAAATGTTGTCTAAAATACTCCAAAGGAACACTACGCAAACTTTGACAAAATATCAGAACATGACTAGTGGGGTCGGAAAGTTTCAACCAGCAGTGTCGAGGACCTTCTTTTTCGGGAAGGAATTGAACCCTAATGAGTGACCTATCAAAATTTCCATAAACCCCTAGCCATATTTTCACATAGCAATTAAGTTCACTTCAAAATGGAAATTTGGGAATTTATTCAGAATTTTTGGAAAATATTTAGACCTATTTAAAATTCACGCAAACAAAAATCATCTAGGAAATTCAAGAAATTTTAGAAGCCAAGTCAGGACTTGAACCCTAAACAAAAAATGTTCCAAATAAATCCCTGAGCATACACAAAAATGTTCAAAATTTTTGGAACTCGAGAAGCATGACTTTCAATTAAATTGGGATTCAAAATTTGAACTAATAGCAAAAATCAAAAAAAAAAAGAAACAGAGAACCGCCATAGTACCCGGCCGCCCGCCGCGACCAACCGGCGAGCGGCAGGGCAGCCTTCCCCGCCGGCTGGCGCTCCCTTCGGTGCCGAGGCTTCAAATCGTCCAGCAAGGATCCCGCCAAAGATCCTCTCCATTACTCCTCTCCCTCTCCCTCTCTCTCCCTCGTGCGCGGCAAAACCTCCACTGCAACACTCCACCGCCCGGGCCGCCCAATCCCGGCGATTGCCGTGCTGTCACCATGTCCTCTCCCCGCTCCAACCCTTTAAGTAGCACGCATACTCTTCCCTTCTTCCCCTTCCTTCTTCTTCCTGACGCATCCACGCTATTTCTTCTCCTCTCGCTCGGTTGCCGCCGTCGCCATTGCTGCCGAGGAGAGGCTCACGGTGAGCGCTGCCTTCCGGCCATCCTTTGGTTTCCTCACCTTGCCTAACTTCCTTTCCTCACTCCGACACAGCTCCTGGTCCAGCAAGCCCCCTCCGGTTGCTCCCTCCGCCCGGAACGCCCCGATCCTCCTCCCCGGCAAAAGGACGCCACCCCCGGCCGACGATCTTCAAATTCCTCCTCACGGTACCACCATCCTGCAATTCCTCCCTGCGGCTCCTCCCTCTCGTCCTTGCGATTGGTTTGATAAGATTTCGGCCATAGAGGCTCACCGGCGACGACGAATTCCTAGCGCTGCCATGGGTCCACCTTTTGATGCCGCTCGAGCTCACCGTCGACTTCGGTCTTCCGGCCATCCCCGTGACCCCCAACTCCATCAAACAGAATCCCCACGCCACGGTGAGCCTTCTAGACCGACTAACCTCCACCCTCCGGCGCTCCTCCGGTGAATTCCTCGTCGGACTTTGGGCGCCGCCGCCGCTCCTCGCCGCCGGCCATGCTCAGGTCGTCCCCAGAGAGCAAGCTCGGAGCCGTTGGGTAGAGGGTGATGAGTTAACCATGAAATTGTTGCCTCCTGGCCGAGCCACCCCGCCGCCGGCTCGCCGGAGACCGCCGGAGCCCTCCCCTGTTTTTGGCCACCCTGTAGCTTTTGAATTTCTATTTACCTAATAATTGATCAACCTTGCAAAGCGACTAACAAATCACAGAAATATCCAAAAATTCCAAACTAAAATTTGTTAGAATCCTCGTGAAATGGACTAATTTTCTGTTAGAACACTTTTTCAAAGACTACCAGGGATTTTCAGAAATAATTAGAATACTCTTTTCTGTTTTTGAATGTTTATTTAAATTCTAGAGCAGTGCTAGGACTAAAATTTGATCTACAAATACAGCATGACAGTAGGCATCCTCTGGAATTTTATGGGGATTTTACAACCACAAAGTTGCATACAGCCCTTTAAAAACACTCCAATCTGCATAGCTAAATTACATTTTATAAAATACATTATAAAAGTCCTCCAAATAGTCGAACCCAGAATCAGAACTTTAGCTTTGATGCTCATGAGTGACTACATAAAATTTCATAATTTTATTCTAGGGTTTAGTAATTATTTCTGATTTTACAAATTTGAATAATAGAAACTTTGTTGAATTTTTATAAAATCTAGAAAATTCATCTACACCCCAACCAAAGTTCAAAATTCATATTTCAGAAAGTTCTATCAATTAAAAATAATCTTGTAGTATAATTAAAAGCCTCATTCTAAACCCTAAGTTAATAGTCGTAGTTTATTAAATAATTATTATCCGAAGAAAAGTACCGATCAATCCTCAACCCAAGTTTGAATTGCTTGATTCAGGGAATATGGCCACTTACAAATCAACTCATGGGAAATTGAGTAGATTTCTTGGAACCCCATTCATAAAGTCAAAACGTAATTAAACTGGTGGCGTCGAAGAATTAGGGTTAACCCTAATTTCTAAACGTCGCCGATTGAAACCCTAGAATACTCCTTGATAAAAGCATTATATTATCATTTCATTGAACTCCTCATAATCATAATGTGTCATGTAGATTCCGAAGCGCACGAGGTAGCTGCAGATCCGGGTTCGTCGATTTCCACAGAAGAAGTCAACCACAACGCCAGAGAACTAGGCAAGCCCCGGTGCACAACCGAAGTTTAAATTTTCCTTTTACAACTCAGTGTGTCTTGTTTGTGTATTAAGTGCTAGGAGTTGAATGAAACCTTAGTTGCATTTGTTTCCATAGGAACCCTATCGGTAACTGGTATAGATACCCCTTTAGTATGCTATGCTTAGCAGGTATTCTCCGGTAGAAGTCGAGCAGAGTGGACGCTGCTCGTGAAAGGTAGGTTATTGATTGAAACTATCACTTGAGACATTACAACACATGATTATGGGTTGAGTAAGGAAAAGATAAAAGTTCGAGGGTCAGACAGGGTACCAAGTAGGTCGACAACTGGACTGGGTCTAGGGTGACCGTAGTCCTGTCTGATCCATGTGGTCCGAGTCTGATCGAGCCTTGAATGTACTAGTCATATGCTGGGTATAATGGGGCCCAGTAAAACCTACGTAGCCCAGTAAATGCAACGTTGAACCTACCCTACGGTGTCTAAATCGGAGGCAATCTGGGGTGGGCAGCGTGGGAACTCCGCAGAAACCGTCTGGGACGTGTTGTCTGGTGGGATGCGGCGCTGCTAAGGCAGGCGTAGGACGGAATTGACGTTGCAGGAGCTGGTGCGAACGGTTGCCACGTGCGAGTCTGGGACACGCACGTGTCGTACGATTAGGTTTCCCCCTGCAGGGTATAAAATCATTTCGAACCGCTGCCGCTCCCAGTTAGTGAGCATGCTCGTGAAACGCACCACATTTTTAGTAAATAAGTTGAGATACAATGAGGATGATGCTATGATGATTACTATTACTTTGTTACTTCTATTATGCTTGATTAGTTTAGTGCTAATTAAAGTTACATTTTAATCACTTAACCTGTGCTAAAATTTGATCAAGAGTAATACAGGCTTGCGAGTCCGTTTTTGCAAGTAAACCCACCCTAGTCAGCCTTCATGTTTAGGAGTCGGCTGTAGTCAACCATATTGACGGGTAAGCCTTGTTGAGCTTCTTAGAAGCTCACGCTTTAGCGGGAGGAGTCGCACCCCGCGGTTGGGAACCTCCAGTGGGAGCTGTGCGAGTCGCCGCAGTAACGTTGAAGTGGCCAGTAGCATGACGCCCCTGGGCACGGTGCATGCTTTTGCTTAAAGTAAGAGTGTCGGAGTCTGTAAACGATCGAGTCTTTCGCTGTTATATTTTCAAAACTTTATTTGCGCACTCTAAATCATTTGTAAGACTTAAGCTTGAATCTATGAATTAATGTTGTATTAATTTCTCTCTCCTTATAAATTATTGCTATTTATTCCTACTGTGTTGTATCGTGTGTATGCTCGCTTCGTCGAGCGTTACCCAACAGGATCCTGGCTCATCAACGACTGCCGGAGCCGTCCCGAAAAGAGGTTTTCTGGGCGGGTCCGCATCAGTCCGCCGATGCGGATGACGCGTAACGGGAGTCGGGGCCAGCGATCGGCAAAGCCGGTGCGTCGACCGGTGCCAAATTGCCCTCCACCGAGGCGACGAAGCTTAGGCTCCCGAAACACGTGATTATGCTGGGAACCCATCAGTTTCCATGGTTGGCCATCCGAACCTGAATGGATGATCGTCGAAAACGCGCAAGGCCCCTACCTGGCGCACCAACTGTCGGTGTTCGTTACCACCGGCTAGTAATTATCGTGGGATGCGCGTTTTAGGGCTCGGATGGTTCACAAGAGGACACAAGGATTAGACTAGTTCAGGCAAACGTGCCTACGTCCAGTCTCAAGCCGCTCGTGTCACTAGCGTCGTTTGTAGTAGAGGATTACAAGTGGGCGAGAGAGGGACGGCTTCCCAAGTCTCTGGATGAATGAGGGTGCATGGTGAATTGTTTCTTGTCTGACTGTTCTATGTTTGATGATGTCCCCCTTTGAGGTCCCCGATCTCCTCTTCTATACCGTAAGGGGTGAGACCTGGGTTACATGGTGGTCAAGGAAAGGGGGGGGGGATAGAGAGGGAGAGATGGCGGAGTGGTGGCCGTACGCTCCAAGTTGCGCTTCGTCGCTGTGGATGGCGTCACCGGCATGGCAGCGTCCTTCCGATCCGGCAATGCTGGGAGCGTCCGTCAATCCGGGATGTCCCATCCGTATGGGGTGATGACTTTCGACGGGGGTCGGTGGAGTGGTGCCGTCGTCCTCGCTCCTGTACTCATCGAGTCGTCACTCAGGAGTGTCCCATCCTAGTGGGCTCTGCCAGGAATGGTCGGAACAGTGACCGTCCTTTGGTCGGTGTGTGTCGTGCATATTTACTGCCCACTTGCTCGAGTAGTCATTGTCCTCGGTACTTATTGCCTAACGGCCGCCGTTCTGCCTATCTGTGATGTGGTAGGCGGTTCCCCAGACAGAGCCTTATGTGGTCTCCCGATCCCGACGCAGTGGGATCGAGCGCATTGGTCGAGTTGTGGGAAATCCGACCCCTATTCGGGGAGGTCGGGGAGGCGGAGATCGTCCGTCAGCTCGAACCCCCGAGTGTCTCTACGGCACGGGGGTCGGGCGAAGAGGAGATTTCTCCGCTTCCTTCGTGCTATTAAGACCGTGGGTCGTTAATGCTGATCGCCTCTGGTATTGACCCTCGACAGTTACGCATTGAGATAGAAAATTTTATAACAGTTTTCTCTCATACTATAGTGTCTTGAGGACAAAAGTTATGTTTTCTCAGTGTCATACTACCAATACCAAATTGCAGTGTTTGTTGATGAAAACTAACATTTTTAAAGTGTCACACAACAAAAAAGGGTTTAGGGATCTAGATAGTCACTTTGAGAGTTTATGTACTGATGGGAACGGGGTCCCGATCTTCCTACAGATTCTGATAATCAATGATTTGGGCGGAGTCGCGACACAAATCGATCCGGCTTCCAAACGGCACGTTCCAAACCCCGCAATGGCAGCACCACGTCTCCTCTGGTTATCACCCACGTGAACACGGATGATCTTGGCGAGATGGCTAGTCTTTGCCTGCAAATCGAAGAACACAAGCAAGAACAAAGTAGAAAGCAACCAAATTACAGATGAAGATTAGACTCACAAAGTTGGGGTCTCACAAACCGATAAAACGACGACACTGTTTTAACAGGAATACTCTAAGCAAAACCCGAACCCTAATGGTGGGGTGACGGCTGGATATAAAGAAATTGGGGACGTGCAAGTCCCCTGGACACAACCCTAACGGATTCTAACTCGGTACAAGGCCAATCGGCCCAAAGTCGGTGTCGCAGCTCCCTGACAGATTTTGGACTGTCTAATATTTCGGTGATTCCCGTGGATTCTGGAGGAATTTGGACATGGACTTGTCCCATTGGAAACATAATCCCGTCCTCTTTCCATGAAGTGGTAGATCGCCTAAAACGGAGTCCGTATGCGACCTGGGCACCCGTTTTAGTGTGGACTGCTCCTGGACTCCGAGTTGGATTTGATGTCAACGTGAGTTGGATCTCCTACTTGGCTTGGACGTTCTTGTCTGACTCGTAGCTAGTCTACAGGGCCTTCCTTGACCTCTCCATGATTTCTAATCATAATATAATTATTAGGTAGCAATATATTCTCTATAGTAAGATATAAACTCGTAATTAAAAAGGAGCTCACCTCTAGATTCAATTATCGTGCCCGAGCTTTAGTGATTGGTCCTTCATTTGTCGTAGCGGAAGAAGGATTGTGTGTAACCATGGGTGCGATGTCCTCATCATCCTCCCCATCTTGAAGCGGAGTTGTCCTCAACTCCAGCTCATCTTCTCCTCCCAAGTATGGTCCCCAATGGAAAGCAACATCCTTCTTTGTCAACTCAATCAGCAGCATGGCGATGGTGCTGAATTCCTCGACAAAACAGCGATAAAATCCTGCTAGGCCAAGAAAACTCCTCACGTGCGAAACTGTTGTGGGTATAGGCCAACTATCAATTACCTCCACCTTAGCCTTGTCAACCTCAATACCCTGCGGAGTCACAACATAGCCAAGAAAAGAGACTCGATCGGTGCAAAAGGTGCACTTGTCGAGGTTACCAAACAGGCATGCATCACGTAAGGCGTAGAGAACAGCACGTAGATGATCCATATATTCAGCCATAGACTTGTTATAAATCAGGATATTATCAAAGTAAACCACCACAAATTTACCAATGAATGAACGTAAAATTTCATGCATTAAGCTCATGAAAGTGCTAGGTGTACTTAAACCAAAAGGCATGACTAACCATTCATACAACCCAAACTTATTAATGCTGTTTTCCATTCATCACTGAGTTTCATTCTAATCTGGTGGTAACCACAACGCAAGTCAATTTTAGTGAAAACTATAGCACCACGTAACTCATCAAGCATGTCGTCTAGCCTAGGAATAGGATGACGATACCGTATAGTAATGTTGTTTATGGCTCTACAATCTACACATATGCGCCACGAACCATCTTTTTTTGGAACCAAAAGAACATGAACAGCACAAGGACTAAGGCTCTCACGTACGTACCCGCGGTCCAAAAGGTCCTGGACTTGGCGCTGAATTTCCTTAGCTCCTCCGGGTTGGTTCGGTACGCCGCACGGTTTGATAAACTTGCATCAGGAATCAGGTCAATCTGGTGCTCGATCCCTCGAATGGGTGGCACGCCTGGAGGGATCTCGTCAGGGAAAACATCGCGAAACTCCTGCAAAAGGTTAGCAACCGCAGGTGGCAATGCGCAAGGTAAATTATCCATTGAAAATAAGGCATCCTTGCACACTAGAACATAGCATGGAGAAGTACCATCAGAAATTTCAGCGAGGTCAGATTTTGTAGCAAGCATGACAGGAGATTTCAAAGTGATATATTGCTGAATTTTAGGTTTAGCATGAGGTGGTTGTTCAGCATTAGCAGCCCTCTCCCTATCAGATTCAATAATTTGAGCAGGTGTCATGGGTAACAAAGTAATTTTCTTCCCATTATGCATGAATGTGTACTTATTACTACGACCATTGTGCAAAGCATCATTATCATGTTCCCAAGGACGACCCAACAAAAAAGAGCATGCTTGCATAGGAACGACATTACAATTCACAGAATCACTATAAGTACCAAGGGAAAAAGGAACGTGACACGATTGTGTTATCTTAGCTTTTCCGGAGTCATTCAACCACTGAATATGGTATGGATGTGGATGTGGTCGCGTGGCCAAGCCGTGCTTCTTGACCAAATCAGAACTCACCAAGTTGTTGCAGCTGCCCCCGTCAATGATCACACGTGCTCGCCGATTCTTGTTCATGAACTCAATATGAAACAAGTTATGGCATTGGACCTGATCCGGTTCGCTTACCTACGCATTGTGGACGCGTTGAACAACGATGGAGTGGTGCATGGAGGCATCGTGGTTGCCGAGAACAACGCTATCCAGAGATTGCAGAGCGTCGTCCTCCGCATCTTCAATGTCAGATGTACTCTCATAACCTCTGTCATCAGTGGTGATGTAGGCATGCTTGTTTGGGTAGTCACGCTGCACGTGCCAAGTCCAAGACAGCGATGGCACTGGATGCCAGAGGTGCGCCCCGTGGATGGAGTGGAAGGTGAAGTCTTCGCTAGTCCCTGCACAGAAAATTTAGAAGACTCCGCAGGATGTGTAGAGGGAGGCGGTGCCGTAGTGGAACCGCTCGCTTGCTGGTGAAGGGGGTGGACGAAAACTGGAAGAAGAACGCGGTGCTCCGGTTCTTGACGTTCTCGCAGCTTCCTGGCGTCCCTGCAATTCCTTTTCTACAAGCATAGCAAGGTGGAATAACTGGTTGACAGTGTTAAATGTCTTATAATCAACAATGTCTTGAATTTCATGCCTTAACCCCCCATAGAAACAACAGATCTTATCCTCATTATCCTCAACTACACCACAACGCATCATGCCCTTCTGCAGCTCAGCATAATAATCCTGGACCGAATTACTACCTTGCTCTAAGCGCTGCAGTTTGAGACGCATGTCTTGGTGAAAAGAAGGAGGCACAAAGCGATCGCGCATAGCCGTTTTCAACTCATCCCAAGTAGCAGGCAACTGTTATACAGCAGCTAAACCAGTCCACCAAATAATAGCAAAGTCCTTAAATTCGTTAGAAGCTTGCCTAACTCTATGTTGTTCAGGGACTTGGTGAGCCTCAATTTTTTGTTGAACCGTCATCTCCCAATCTAGATATATCCAGCATTATATAAACTAGAAAAGGAGGGTATGAAAAATTTCACCTTAGCAAAGAAATCGTCCTGAGATCGATGCTGGTTGTTACCTCCCTTACCTTGGCGGTTTCTGCATAGGCAATGTCGAAGGCGTGCGTCCCAGTCATCGTCATCGTAGATGGTCCCTCGTCGTCATCGTTGTTACCTAGAGTTGGACGCCTTTCCAAATTGTCAAGTCGCGTTGAAATTACAGCCAGTTGAGTGGTGATGCCTTGGAGAGTTGTTCCTATGTGCAGGTCGTTGAGGGTCTTCGTCACGGTCTCAGTGATGTTGGCATCAATGCCTTCAAGCGCCTTGGTAATTGCTCCCTGCAATTGATCTTGGCTGACGCACTCGTCGAAGTCCGCCGGAGTCCTAGATTCCTCGGTACCTAACATGATGAAAGAAACAAGAAACACAGAGAAAAGCGGTAAAGGTTATCCCTATCAACTACTGTGAGAACGGTGGTACTCCTGGACAGCAAGAGGAAGCTTCAAACAAAGTTCTTGCATGGATCTAAACGAACACGAAGCAAAGATACCTTTGAGAAGTGATCCGGCGATTACAGGGTTAAGAATCCGTGCCTGTTCAGAAGGTTTAAGTGGAGCTTAGAAGGCTAATATATATGTAACTGGAACACAAATCAAAACCAGATAGTAATATTGAATAAATGTCCAAAGTATGGTCCTAGTTGCTGGCCTAAAGTGTCCTATGACAGTTATGATACGTGGTCAAAGAACATGTGTAGGGAAACAGCAACAAAGATCAATAGCCAAGGAAAATTTAATTCAGGACAAGCATAAAACAGCACCGAGTGTTCCAACAAAAGTTTATCAATTCATTTCTTTTTTTTCTTTTACTTTTTTTTAACACTAGAAGTAATCACAATACTTCTGTCTCTTTTTTTTGTATTAGTTCTTTTTCTCAACTCAAAGCATGTGAAAGCTAACCACACAAATTTTCTGATCAAAACGATATAATGGCAGAACTGAACTCTATGTCAGGTGTTTTTCTTTTCTGGCGTTAAAACAAACTAGGGTAGAGGAAAAACGAAAGGTGGAATTTTGCGGCGGAAGCTCTGGATAAGGCGAAAATTAGTGAGATGATCAACCCATGTGAATTTATTGAATAACAGATCAGACACAACAAACAAAGGGGTGGGATCTAGGTGGGGAAAGAAATTTGACGGCTACGGTTTGACACAAGGAGGCGGAAGCAAAACAAACTGTAACTAGGCGTGATCTAAACTAGCAACAAGACTCGATTAAGGACACAAACTCAATACTACAGACTCTAAAATTGAAATATGCAGAGGCTAAACACAGTTTTGGACAGGATATAACTTAAAACTACAATTCTATTTTTAGCTTTTTATGGACTATAGGACGAAACGAAAACAAGGAACTAGGGTAAACAATGGCGAACCTGACGAACACCTGAAGCTCTGATTACCACTTGATGGGAACGGGGTCCGGATCTTCCTACAGGTTCTGATAATCAACAATTTGGGCGGAGTCGCGACACAAATCGATCCGGCTTCCGAACGGCACGTTCTGAACCCCGCAATCGTAGCACCACGTCTCCTTTAGTTATCACCCGCGTAGACACGGATGACCTCATCGAGAAGGCTAGTCTTTGCCTGCGAATCGAAGAACACAAGCAACAACGAAGTAGAAAGCAACCAAATTGCAGATGAAGATTTAACTCACAAAGTTGGGGTGTCACAAACCGATGAAACGTGACGCGGACCCGCCCAGAAAGCCTCGTCTCGGGACGGATCCGTTCAGTCGTTGAGCCAGGATCCTGTTGGGCAACGCTCGGCGAAGCGAGCGTACACACGATACAACACAGGCAGGGATAAACAGCAATAATTTACAAGGAGAGGAGATTTTTAATACAACATTACTCCATAAATTTAAAGTTAGGTCTTATAATGATTCAGAGTACGCAAAAGTTTTAAAACAAAAACAGCGGAAGACTTGAACGATTACAAACTCCTACACTCGGACTTAAGCAAAAGCACGCGCCATGCCCACGGGAGTCATGCTACTAGCCACTTCAACGATCACTGCGGCGACTCGCACAACTCCCACTGGAGGTTCCCGATCTCGAGGAGAGGCTCCTCCCAAGGGAAGCTACCTGCTGGGTCCTGCATGTCGGTGCCTGAAAACCACAAATCGCTAACGCGTGAGCTTCTAAGAAGCTCAGCAAGACTTACCCGTCAACGTGGCTGACTACAGCCGACTCCTAGACATGCTAGCTGACTCGGGTGGGTTTACTTGCAAAAGGACTCGCAAGCCTATACTACTCTTGTCAAATTTTAGCACAGGTTAAGTGATTGGAAAAATAAATTTAGTTAGCACTGAACTAAGCAAACATAACAGAAGTGACAATAGCAATAGTAATAATCATGATTTATTCTTATTGTATCTCAACCTATTTACTAAAATGTGACAGAGAGTTCAAGCAAGCTCATAGCTGAGAGCGACAGCGATTCGAACCGATTTTTATACCTCTGCAGGGTTAACCTAATCGTACGACACGTGCGTGTCCCAGACTCGCACGTGGCAACCGTTCACACCAGCTCCTGCAACGTCAATTCTAGCCTACACATGTCTTAGCAGCGCCGCATCACACCAGACAACACGTCCCAGACGGTTTCTGTGGAGTTCCCACGCTGCCCGCCCCAGATCTCCTCCTAATCAGACACCGTAGGGCAGGTTCGACGTTGCAATCACTAGGCTACGTAGGTTTACTAGGGCTCATATCACCTATCATACGATCAGTACGTTCAATACTTGCCCAGCTATGCCACACGGATCAGACCAGACTACGGTCACCCTGGTCCCGGACCAGTCGCAGACCTACTTGTACCCAGTCTGACCCTCAATCTTTTATCTTTCTTACTTATTCACATTCATGTGGCACATCTCATGAAATAGTTTCATTCAATATCCTACCACTCGCGAGCAGCGTCCACTCTGCTCGACTTCTACCGGCAATACCTGCTAAGCATAGCATACTAAGAGGTATCTATACCAGCTACCGATAGGGTTTCCTATGAGAAACAATGCAACTATGGTTTCAATCAACTCCTAGCACTTAATGCGCAAACAAGACACACTGAGTTATAAAAGAAAAATTTAAAACTCGGTTGTGCACCGGGGCTTGCCTGGTTCTTCGGAGTCGTTGCAGACTTCTTCTGCGGGGGTCGAGGCAACTGGATCTGCAGCTACTTCGCACGCTTCAGAATCTACATGATGCAGTATGATTAAGATAAGTTCAGTTGTGAAGAAACTTATTGTTTTTACCAAATGTAACCTAGGGTTTCGATCGGCGACGCCTAGAATTAGGGTTAACCCTAATTACTCGATGCCGTCGATTAAATTCAAATATTAATCTGTGCATGATGTTCAAAGAAATCTATTCCACTCTCATGAGGTGACTTTTAGTTGGCATGTCCAACAACTTCAACTTGAGTTAAGGTTAATTTGACACTTTTCATGAGTTAATAATTATTTAACAACCTCGACTATTAATCTAGGGTTAAAAATGAAACTTTTAATTTTTCCTTAAGATTATTTTTAGTTGATAGCACTCCCTGAAATAAGCATTTTGAGGTTTGGGTGGAGCCTAGATTAATTTTCTAGATTTTATAAAAATTCATCAAAGTTCCTGTTTTTATATTTTATAAAATCAGAAAGCACTAGTAAACCTTAGAATAAAATCATGAAATTTTATGTGGGCATTCATGAGCACCAAAGCTAAACCTTTTAAATAACCTTTACAATACATTTTAGAAAATAGTATTTTAACTAGGCAGATTGAACTATTTTAAAAGGGTTAGATGCCATTTTTTGGTCCTAAAATCTTCATAAAATTCCAGGCAATGCGTGAGGCCATGATGTATGTGTGGATAAAAGATCAGCCCTAGCATTGCTCTAGAATGCAAATTAAAATTCATAAACAGAATAGAGTGTTCTAATTAATTCTGCAAATTTTTGTTCAGTTTCTAAAAAGTGCTTTAACAGAAAGTTACTCCGTTTCACGAGAGTTCTAACAAATTTTGGTTTTCTATTTTTGGAGTTTTCTATGAATTTCTACGGATTTTACAAAACAAAGCAATAATTTGGAAAATAAAAAGAAAAAGAAAAACAGGGGAGGTTTTCTCCGACGAGCTCCGGCGGCCGTTTCCCGGCGATTGGGCGGTCGCCGACCATTGAACCTTGGCTTTCTAGGATCTACTAGACACGACGAAGCTTGGCAACATGATATTTATCAAGCTTGGGCACGGTAGAGGGGGTCTCACCGTGGAGGGCGAATTCGGCGGCGATGGCGTGGAAATTCCGGTGACCGAGGCTCAAATTCGGAGAAGTGGATGTGTTGAGAGCTTCACGGGGAAGAGAGGAAGGAGTAATGTTTGGTGATTAGGGTGGAGGAGGGCCGGGGAGGGGAGTTCACCGAGGAGGCGGTTGCGGCGGCTATGGCGGGCGGCGCCGGCCGAACCGAGGAAGAAAACTTCGCGCGCGTGGGGAGGAGGGAATGGAAGGGAGGGGGAGCTGGGGAGGAGGTGCACCGATTTAAAGGAAACCGGGGGTAGGGGAGTAGGGGCACGGCGGCAGGGGCATGGCGGCAAGGCGGGGCGGCGCGTCGGGGCGGCTCGGGCGGCGCACGGCAAAGGAAGAGAGAGAGAGAGAGAGAGAGAGAGAGAGAGAGAGGGAGGGAGGAGGACAGAGTGAGGAGGGGCGCCGGCAACACTTGAATGTGACGTGCGCGGAAGGAGGCCGCATCGCCGTTTTGTCGGGCGGGCGGCGGGACACTGTAGCCCGCCCGACAAAACAGTTTATTTTTTATTTTTTTTTGTTTTCTACAGTTATGCAAATCAATGAAAAGGCACACTTCCCTAGCTCAGAAATTTTTGAAAATTTTTGTGCAAGTTCAAGAATTTATTTGGGGCATTTTTAATTTAGGGTTCAAGTCATGATTCGACTTCTTAAAATTCTTGAATTTCCAAGATGATTATAGACTGTGTGAATTTTTGAGAGGTCTAAATCTTGTCCAAAAATTCTGAATAAATTCCCAAAATTATATTGTGAAGTGTACTTAATTGTTATGTAAAAATATGGCTAGGGTTCTGTGGAAATTTGATGGTCAAGATTTAGGGTTTGGATCTCTTCCTATTAATGTGTTTCGACGCTGTTAGTTGAGATTTTTCCCAGACTTTGCTATAGTGTTCTGTTGTTTGTTAGACTTTTCATAGTGTTACTGTAAAGCATTTAAACAATATTTCTTTTTATTTTCAAGATTGAATCTACTTTTAAGCGAGTGAAATTATGGATTAGGGTTTATAGTTTGTTGATTTTGCCCTGGTGACACCTGGGGTGTCACAGCCCTCCCCCCTAAAAGAAATCGCGTCCCGAGATTTAAGGAGAGGGTTAGGATAGGCATAGGTACCTAGGGGGCTGGGAGTAGTTCGGGGTAGTGTGACTGAAGAAATTCTACAGATTCCCATGTGGCTTCGTCTTCCGTGTGGTTGCTCCACAGAACCTTGTAAAACTTGAGTGTCCGTCTTCTAGTGACCCGTTCTTTCTCATCCAGTATCCGGATTGGGCGCTCTGGGTAGGTTAAGTCGGGTTGCAATTCTTCTACTTCTTGAATCACTTTGTCTACGGGTGCCTTTAGACATTTCTTCAACTGGGAGACATGGAAGACGTTATGTACTCCGGATAATTTTTCTGGCCGTTCCACTTGATATGCCACTGGTCCGCACTTGGCTATGATAGGATATGGACCTATGTATCGCGGTGCTAACTTGCCTCTGATCCCGAACCGTTGAACTCCCTTCATTGGTGAGACTCGTAGGTAGACGTAGTCTCCTATCTCGAAGGTCAATAGTCTACGCCTTTTATCTGCATAGCTCTTCTGTCTTGACATGCGGCCTTCAGATTAGCTTGTATAACCCGTCCTTTCTCTTCAGCCTTCTGCACTAGGTCCGGTCCCAATATGATTCTTTCGCCTGCTTCTGACCAGTTGAGTGGGGTTCTGCAACTACGGCCGTAAAGTGCTTCGAAAGGGAACATCTGGATGCTGGCTTGATAGCTGTTATTGTATGAGAACTCCGCCAATGGCAGATAAGTGTCCCATCCTTTTCCGTACTCCAAAATACAAGCTCGAAGCATGTCTTCAAGTATTTGGTTCACTCTTTCCGCCTGACCGTCAGTCTGAGGGTGGTAGGCTGAGCTGTGGATTAGCCTGGTTCCTAGTGACTCATGGAGTTGTTTCCAAAACCGACCGGTGAACTGAGTACCTCGGTCGGAGATGATTGTCTTGGGCACTCCATGCAGACAGACTATCCGGTCAATATATAGTTCTGCGTACTTTTTCATTCTATAATTGGTACTGACAGGTATGAAATGAGCAGACTTTGTTAGGCGATCCACGATTACCCAAATGGAGTTATGTTGTCGTGCGGTGGTGGGTAGCCCAACAATGAAGTCCATGCTGATGTCTTCCCATTTCCATGACGGAACGCTCAACGGTTGTGACAACCCTGCACCTTTCAGATGGTCGGCCTTTACTCTGCGGCAGGTGTCACATTCCGCTACATACTGAGCGATTTCTCTTTTCATCCTTGTCCACCAAAACTTCTTTCACAGGTCCTGATACATCTTGTTACTACCAAGGTGAATTGAGTACTTGGATAAGTGAGCCTCATCCATGATTTTCCTTCGGAGCTCGTGATCCTTCGGCACTACCAGTCTGTTCTTGAACCACAAAACTCCTTCTTCGTCCTCACGGAAGCACTGCATCTTCTTTTCTTGCAGTCCTAATCTGATCTTCTCCATGCCCTTATCAAGCTTCTGGGTCTTGGCTACCTCATCTCTAAGTGTTGGCACTAAGGCTAGGTTGTAGAGGGCTCCGTGGGGTAGAATCCTTACGGCTGGCTCTAGTTCTTCGGTTGCAACTTCTTGATCCAAGTAGTGGCAATGGGCGTTTCTGCACAACGCGTCTACAACCACATTAGCCTTACCCGGATGGTAGTGGATCTCTATCTCGTAATCCTTGATTAATTCTAGCCATCTTCGTTGCCTCATGTTCAACTCGTTCTGGGTGAAGATGTACTTGAGACTCTTGTGGTCGGTGTAGAGGTGTACCAGGTTTCCCAATAAGTAATGCCTCCACACTTTCAGAGCCAAAACCACGGCTGCCAATTCCAAATCGTGTGTGGGATAATTCACCTCATGCTTGCGGAGTTGCCTGGAAGCATAAGCAATTACCCGTCCTTCTTGCATTAACACACAACCAAGTCCAGTGCCCGACGCATCACAATACACGTCGAAGGGCTTGCTCAAATCTGGTTGGGCGAGTACTGGTGCTGTGGTCAAGTGCTTCTTCAAAGTTTGAAAGGCTTCTTCGCACTTTTCTGTCCACTTGAACTTCAGATCTTTCTTGAGTAGGTCTGTAATGGGCCTGGCAATCTTGGAAAAGTTGGGAATGAAGCGGCGATAATATCCAGCTAATCCCAAGAAACTTCGCACCTTGTGGACTGTTGTGGGTGCTTTCCAATTAACAACATCTTGCACCTTTCCTAGATCAATAGAAATACCTTCCGCGGACACAACATGACCCAGAAACTGAACACGCTCAATCCAGAATTCGCACTTGCTGAACTTGGCATAGAGCTGATGATCTCTGAGTCGTTGGAGAACTGTCCGAAGGTGCTCTGCATGCTCATCGGTTGTCTTGGAGTATATTAGGATGTCGTCAATGAACACCACTACAAACTTATCCAGTTCTGGCATGAAGACTGAGTTCATGAGGTACATGAAGTACGCTGGTGCGTTTGTGAGTCCAAACGACATCACCAAATACTCATACAGCCTGTATCTGGTGGAGAAGGCCGTCTTCGAAACGTCACTGGGACGGATCTTGATATGATGATAACCAGACCGAAGATCGACTTTTGAGAAGACCTTTGCTCCAGCCAACTGATCAAACAGAGTGTCTATGCGTGGCAAGGGATACTTGTTCTTGATAGTTACCGCATTCAAGGGGCGGTAATCCACGCATAGTCTCAAGGATTGGTCCTTCTTCTTTACAAACAGTGTCGGACAACCCCAAGGCGAGGTACTGGGCCGTATAAAGCCCTTGTCCAATAATTCCTGTAACTGTTTCTTCAACTCTGCTAGCTCCTTGGGTGCCATTTTATACGGTCTGCGGGAGATCGGAGCTGTGCCTGGCAAGAGCTCAATCTGGAATTCCACATCTCTGTCCGGTGGTAAACCAGGTAAGCCTTCAGGGAATACCTCCGGAAACTCCTTAACCACTGGTATCTCGTCCAGACTTTTCCCGACAACATGGCAGACTTGTTTGAGGGTAGCTTTAGGGTGATCTAGGTTTATGGACATGGAACCGTGAAGTGGAGAGGCTAAGTGGACTACACGGTTAGCAATATCAAAGATAGCATTATGGTGTTTCATCCATTTCATGCCGATGATGATATCGATGCCCTGCCCATCTAGGATTATGAAGGAGGTAGGATAGATGCAACCTCCTAGATTTAGGGGTGCTCCCTTTAAGCCATAGTTTGACAATATGTTGCCTCCAGGCAATTTTATGATGAAGGGTGGCTCTAAGGAGATGGTGACTAGGCTCTTGCCCTTGACAAAATTTTTACTGATAAAATTGTGGCTTGCACCGGAATCGAAGAGAACAAAAGCGGAGTGGGTAGAGAGCGAGAACGTACCCGCCAGTACTTGTTCACCCTCAGCAATTTCTTCGGTCGTGGTGTAGTTCACCCGACCGGTCCTGGTGTTCTTCTGGCCCTTTTGCTGGCCCTGCCCCTAGTTTGGTTGCCGGTTGCCTCCGGACTTGTGGTTGGAGGGGCACTCGTGGGCGAAGTGTCCCGGCTGCCCGCAGTTGAAGCAAGGCGTGCCTGGTCCAGGACGGGTGCCCTGTTGAGGTGGGCGGACACCCTGGTTCCTCTGCGACGAGGGAGGTGCGCGGTAGCCGGACTGCTGCTAATTCTGTGGGGGCCGGTATGACTGCTGCGGCGGACGGAATGTCGGAGCCTGCGGCGGAGTGGCCTTGTACTTCCTACCATCAGGTGCCGTGTACACCAGACGGTACTTGGGTGGCGGGGCATTTGATGGCCCACCGCTGGCTCGCCTCTCCTCCCGCTGCTCCTTCTCGAGGTATTCTTCGGCGATGAGGGCGTTGCTGACGAGCTCATTAAATGAGCTGCCTTGATTCAGGGCCAAGCGACCCTGGAGTGTGATATTTAACCCTTCCATGAAGCGGTGCTTCCGCTTTGCATCCGTGTCAACCTGCCCCGGAGCATATAGAGCAAGCTGGTTGAACACACGGGAGTATTCGTGCACCGTGCGGTTCCCTTGTGTCAAGGCCATGAACTCCTTGGCCTTCCTCTGCATGAGTCCCGCGGGGATGTGGTGAGCGCAGAACGCCTTCCAGAACTGTGCCCATGGCACTTGGGTGTTGGCCGGGAGAGTGGCCAAGTAGTTGGCCCACCAAGCTCCAGCGTGTCCGTGGAGCATCTGGGCTGCAAAGAGCGTCTTCTGAGTTTCTGAACAACGGAGCAGCCCAAACTTGGACTCGATTGTACGAAGCTAGTGGTCCGCCTCCATTGGTTCCCAGGCATCTCTGAACTCCGGGGGATGAGTGGCCAGGAATTCAGCATATGTGCTGTCCTGGTCGCGGTTACGAGCGCCTTGATTCGTGCCGCTATTCTCCAGGATAGCCCGCAGCATCTCTTGTGTTTGCTGGCTTCTTTGAAGCAGGGCCGCCATAGCTGTGGCCAAGGTTGGCTCAGCTGGCGAGGGCGGCGGGTTGGAGCTTTCCGCCTCCTGACGTCCTGCTCTAGTGTTCACCATGCTGAAAAAGCAAAAAGGTTCCTTATTAGAGCAGTTCAACCCATGTCCATTTCTCAACATAAGTAGAAGTACGTCAAAATGCACGGCACGGATATCTCAATAAAAACAAACTTCATTCATTCCCCAAAAAAATGGCAGTACGTCCGTTTCTCCACTCCTTAGACTGTCAAACCACCACTCTTACATCCAAAAGGTTACAACGCCACTAAGATGGACTCCTGAGAACACACACTAACACCATGACAAGAACAACACACTCCTTAAGCGATTCATCTAGCTAAACTAGCGTTGCGAAACCATCTCCGATCAATTCCTCGTCTGGCTCTGGGTCCGAAACATTAGGATCCGACACCTCTGACTCAGGCGCATCATCATTAGCAGGAGGGGGCTGCTGTGCCTCCAAAAGCCTCGCTAACTGATGCTGTAAATGATGGTTCTCATGGGCGAGGTCCTCAGCCATCTGAACCGCGTTATCCCTGAGTATCTCCAGCTGGTGAATGTGTTGCAACATGAGGTTGCAATCATTTTCTCTAGCATGGATCTGGGCAGTCTTAATCTCGGAGACTGCCTCCAATTCAGAGATGCGCGTAGCGCGCGCGTTGCAGCGAGCATGCAGTGCATTGTTCCTGATGAGGACAGCGACTCTCAAACAGCAGCACCTGCGCCTGCGCTCCCTCAAGCTGTGACCGAGTCGGACGCAACTCCAGTGGCGCCTCCATATCAAGGGCCAATCACTCGAGCCCGTGCACGAGAGCTGAACTTCGTCATGCTGCTAAGGAACGAACACACCGACGCCATGGCCTTCTCCAAGTTGCAACTCATCTCCAACTCAACTGCCACGTCGCCCTCGGATTCAGCAGACACGTCGTCGATGTTTCGATCATAACTCCCTCATACGACGTCGAAACGGGGAGATCTTGGACTCGTTGGAAAGGGGACGACGACGCCATCGTTTTGGTTCTGGTCCCAGCTCCAGAAGGTCCGTGGATCATTCTGTGTGACTACAGCAAGGTGCTGCGTCACCTGTTTGGGCCAATTTGGCCATGTAACGTGTTGGGCCTTAAGCCCAAGTTGTGGGCGTCCAACCCCTGGCCGCCTTCAACCCTAGGACGTCCCTACTTTATATTCCACACAGCCGCCGCTGTTTAGACTCGAGTTTTGTTTAATTGATAGCTTTAGCTACAGCCGTCACACGCATCACAGCGCTGCCACGTGTATTCAGAACTCCACCTTCGAGTAATACATCAGATTGCTCGCCTCTTTTTCTTGCTCGTTCTTCGATTGCGTGCAGGAAATGATCTTCGTGATCAGGCTGATCTTGCACCCACGAGGTCGGTAACCATCGGAAGTTGGTTCAGCGATTGCATTGGCGCTTCGGGCTTGCTCGTCGCAGTCGGATCGTGAGGGTCTACTTCCACCAGATCGAATTTATCTCCACTCACCGAAAGATCGGGCACTCCAGCTCTATCAAGTGGTATCAGAGTCCAGTGTTTCTCGGTGAGTTTATCGTGCGTTCTTCATTCATCCTAGTCCATATAAACCAAGAAAAAACAAAAATTTTGTTAGGTTAGATCTGTTATCCCAGCACCTTTGCGCCTTGCACTTTCATTCAGTAATTCTGCATTGTTGAGTTTGTGTGCTTCGCGTCGATTGTTGCTGGTTCTCGTGTTTTTTGTTTCCAATCTGTTATTTTTCTAGCCGCCGCGCAGACAAACCCTACACCCCCCACCCACCCCACGCGCCCTACCTGCTGCACCACCAACCCTAGTTTCATTTGTTCTCTCCGCTGCAAACTCTACCCCCCGCCCCACTCCCTCCACACGCAGGCTCCACCCATACGCCCTACCTGCTAGTTCCATCTGTTCTAGCCGGTCCCCGTTTTTGTTTGCTTGGTTACGTTCTGTTCTGTTTCGCTCCTGTGACTGTCCAATCCAAAAAAAAGAAAACAAAAAAAAAGAAACGAGCACGCAAGGTGTGCCATAAAAAAAAACAAAAAAAAAAAAAACAAGAAACCCGAACAGCAGAGGATTGTTTCTAGTGATCGGTTTTGCTTGGACAATCCCAACCGCTCTGTTTCGCCATGTGTCCTCGTTGGACTCGTGAATCTTGGGTCACTTCAGCATCCGCACATTGATAAGTTTCGACCTTACTCCAGAGAGAGAGAGAGAGAGTATCTTTTAATTACCTTTTTACCCCTGTCTTCCCTACAACCCTACCTCCTTCTCGCACTTGTTTCCAGCAGTGTTCATACGTGTTTAGCACTCTTATTCAACTTTGCAATTATTGTTTGATCGTGCTAACCCTTGTCTTGAGTGCAGCCTACCCAGAACTACACATATTTCTACTACGAGCAGGTCTTGTTCCGCCTGGCAATCGCTTCTCCAATCTTTCACAGGTACTACCCGTTGGTTGCGGATCGCCACTGTGTGCTTGGTAAGAACGGGTAAGAACTTGATCACAGCATTTGATTGCGTTTTGCCTTCCACCATATACCTGTAGTAGTAGGGCTATTTTCTCCTTGCTGTTTTCTTCTTGTCACTAACCATGGCATGGGACGACGACAAGGGGAAAGCGACACAGCAGGACGCCACGCTCCAAGACGTGCAAGCGCACGTCGAGGGTCTTGCCGGCGACATCAAAACGATGCACGAACGGCTGGACTCCACGATCACTTCGTCGACTGATCGCTTCGACCAGATCGACCTAGCTCAGACGGCTGCCCACACAACGCTCGAGACGATCATGACTCGCCTTGAGACCTTGTCCACGCAGCTCAGGGAGTTGCAGCAGGCGCGCGACTATGGCGGTGACACGGAGCAGGACGATGGGGATCACCGCGGCCGTGCACGTAGGGTACGTGTTCCACTTTCTGATTCATTTGCCAAGATTAAATTTCAAATTCCAACATTTACTGGCAAATATGACCCTGCTGCTTATCTTGATTGGGAACTTGAAGTAGAACAGAAATTTTCATGCCATGACATTCCTGCTAATCAACAAGTTAAAGCTGCTATTAGTGAATTTACTGATTTTGCTTTAATTTGGTGGCGTGAATATAAGAACAAGTATCCCAATGACATTCCAAACACTTGGACTGCATTAAAAACTGCCATGCGTCACAGATTTGTTCCCTCATATTTTGCTCGTGATCTACTTAACCAAATGCAGCGTTTTCAACAAGGTTCCCAAACTGTTGAGGAGTATTACCAAGGTTTACAAAAGGGTATGATTCGTTGTGGGTTAGTCAAAACGGATGATGCTGCTATGGCACGTTTTCGGGGTGGTTTGCACCGTGAAATTCAGGACATCCTTGATTACAAGGAATATGATGATATGACCACTTTGTTTCAATTTGCTTGCAAAGCTGAACGTGAATTGCAGGGACGACACTCGTCGACACGCACTAACTCTTTTGCAGGACGCAGCCAAGCTCCCACTACAGCTCCACGTCTGGCGTCTTCTACTTCGTCTTCCACACCGCGCGAGCGTGCGCCGTCCGCTCTCAGCGCACCTACACGCGAGCAGCCGGCCAAGCCCGCAGCACCGCCGGCCAAGGGCGCTGCTCCTTCCACCGGGCGCGCTCGAGACATTCAGTGTCATCGTTGCAAAGGCTACGGTCACATGATTCGGGACTGCTCGAACAAACGTATCTTGCTGATTCGTGACGATGGTGAGTACTCTTCAGCTAGTGATTCCGAGGAAACTACACATGCTATGCTCGCCACTGACCATGCAGGTAATACGGAGGTCCATGTTGCTCCTAGCGACGCCGATAGGTATGAGAGTCTTGTTGTGCAGCGTGTTCTCAGCACACAGGTTTCCCAGCACGAGCAAAATCAGAAAGACACACCATCTTCCATACCAAGGGCGTTCTGCAAGAACGGGCCATTCGAATCATCATCGACGGTGGCAGCTGCAACAATTTGGCCAGTACAGCCTTGGTAGAGCAATTATCATTGCCCACCCGACATCACCCACATCCATATCACATTCAGTGACTTAATGATGGCGGCAAAATAAAGGTAACACGCTCGGTACGTGTCCCCTTTTCTTTGGGCGCTTATTCTGATTATGTTGATTGTGATGTTGTACCTATGGAAGCATGTTCCTTGTTACTTGGTCGCCCTTGGCAATATGATACTGATTGTGTGCATCATGGCCGTTTGAATCATTATTTATTCATGTTTAAGGGCAAGAAAATAATTATTCATCCCATGACCCCGGTCCAAATTTTGAAAGATGACATGGCTAGGGCGGCCAAGACAGCAAAGTCTCACACATCACCTCCACTTGCTCCTGCTAAATCTGAAATCAAGTTGCATACCCCTGTTTTGCTTGCTACACGTGCTGATTTTGCTGAGCTGCTTGATGATAATCTGCCTTGCTATGCACTTGTTTGCTCCCGCATGCTTGTTTTGCTTGATGAGGCACCATTCTTGGATATTCCCCCTGTTGTTGCTAACCTTTTGCAGGAGTATGCCGATGTCTTTCCCAAGGACTTGCCACCGGGTCTTCCTCCTATCCGTGGCATTGAACATCAGATCGATCTCATTCCCGACGCCCAGCTTCCGAACCGCGCCCCGTACCGCACTAATCCCGATGAGACGAAGGAGATCCAGCGCCAGGTACAAGCGCTGCCTGATAAGGGCTACATTCGTGAGTCTCTCAGTCCTTGCTCGGTTCCTGTTTTGCTTGTCCCTAAGAAAGATGGCTCCTGGCGTATGTGTGTAGATTGTCGTGCTATCAATAACATCACAATTCGTTATCGACATCCTATACCACGCCTTGATGATATGCTTGATGAGCTTAGTTGTGCCACTATCTTTTCTAAGGTTGATCTGCGTAGTGGGTACCATCAGATTAGGATGAAATTGGGAGATGAATGGAAAACAGCTTTCAAAACCAAATTTGGCTTATATGAATGGTTGGTTATGCCGTTTGGTTTGTCTAATGCTCCCAGCACTTTCATGCGCTTAATGAATGAAGTTCTTAGGCCATTCATAGGACTGTTTGTTGTTGTTTACTTTGATGATATTCTTATTTATAGCAAGTCTATGGATGAACATTTAGAACATATGCGTGCTGTTTTTGATGCTTTGTGTGCTGCTCGCTTGTTCGGTAACTTGGAAAAATGCACCTTTTGCACGCAACGCGTCTCTTTTCTTGGCTATGTTGTTACTTCACAGGGAATTGAGGTGGATAGCAGCAAGGTGGACGCCATTCAGGGCTGGCCTACACCAACGATGGTCACGTAGATTCGGAGTTTCCTTGGCCTCGCCGGGTTCTACCGAAGGTTCGTGCGTGATTTCAGCTCCATTGCTGCCCCATTGCATGAGCTCACAAAGAAAGGAGTTTCCTTTGCTTGGGGCGCACCACAGGAAGATGCATTCAACACTTTGAAGGACAGGTTAACTCATGCTCCTCTTTTACAATTGCCTGATTTCAATAAAGTATTTGAATTAGAATGTGATGCTAGTGGCATAGGTTTAGGAGCTATTTTGCTTCAAGGCCGTAAACCCGTTGCTTACTTTAGTGAGAAATTGAGCGGTGCTGCCCTGAACTATTCAACTTATGATAAGGAGTTATATGCTTTAGTGCGCACTTTGCAAACATGGCAGCATTACTTGTGGCCTCGCGAATTTATTATTCATTCTGATCATGAGGCTTTGAAACACATTCGTACCCAAACTAATCTGAACCGTAGACATGCTAAATGGGTAGAATTTATTGAGTCCTTTCCCTACATCATTAAACACAAGAACGGGAAGGAAAATGTCATTGCTGATGCTTTGTCTCGTCGCTATACCATGCTGTCCCAATTAGATTTTAAAATCTTTGGTTTGCAAACATTGAAAGATCAATATGTGGATGATGCTGATTTTCATGATATTATTTCACATTGTAAGGATGGCAAACCATGGGGCAAGTTTCATATACAGGATGGGTTCCTGTTTCGTGCTAACAAGCTGTGCATTTCAGCTGGTTCGGTTCGTTTTTTGTTGCTGCAGGAAGCTCATGGAGGCGGCCTCATGGGTCACTTCGGTGTTTTCAAGACACAAGAGGTGCTGAACGAACACTTCTTTTGGCCCAGGATGCGGCGTGATGTGGAGCGCCTTGTTGCACGTTCCACTACGTGCCAGAAAGCTAAGTCTCATTTAGATTTGAAATCGTATGCGGGCGAGGAAGAGGAACTGCCGTCGAGGATGACTTCAGCTCAAGAAGGGGAGGATGATGAGGACATCGACTCTCAAACAGCAGCACCTGCGCCTGCGCTCCCTCAAGCTGTGACCGAGTCGGACGCAACTCCAGTGGCGCCTCCATATCAAGGGCCAATCACTCGAGCCCGTGCACGAGAGCTGAACTTCGTCATGCTGCTAAGGAACGAACACACCGACGCCATGGCCTTCTCCAAGTTGCAACTCATCTCCAACTCAACTGCCACGTCGCCCTCGGATTCAGCAGACACGTCGTCGATGTTTCGATCATAACTCCCTCATACGACGTCGAAACGGGGAGATCTTGGACTCGTTGGAAAGGGGACGATGATGCCATTGTTTTGGTTCTGGTCCCAGCTCCAGAAGGTCCATGGATCATTCTGTGTGACCACAGCAAGGTGCTGCGTCACCTGTTTGGGCCAATTTGGCCATGTAACGTGTTGGGCCTTAAGCCCAAGTTGTGGGCGTCCAACCCCTGGCCGCCTTCAACCCTAGGACGTCCCTACTTTATATTCCACACAGCCGCCGCTGTTTAGACTCAAGTTTTGTTTAATTGATAGCTTTAGCTACAGCCATCACACGCATCACAGCGCTGCCACGTGTATTTAGAACTCCACCTTCGAGTAATACATCAGATTGCTCGCCTCTTTTTCTTGCTCGTTCTTCGATTGCGTGCAGGAAACGATCTTCGTGATCAGGCTGATCTTGCACCCGCGAGGTCGGTTATCATCGGAAGTTGGTTCAGCGATTGCATTGGCGCTTCGGGCTTGCTCGTCGCAGTCAGATCGTGAGGGTCTACTTCCACCAGATCGAATTTATCTCCACTCACCGAAAGATCAGGCACTCCAGCTCTATCAGTTCCTGCTTTCCAAGTCCTGAATCTTCTCCTTGAGTTGGGCTATCTCTACATGAGCCCGTCGCAAGGCCTGACGATCCATCTGAGCTGTGAGAACGGTGTCCTCATGCAAGTTGAGCAGCGCTAGGCTCAACGTGAATAAGGGAGTGACGTGGTCCATCTCTCCCTTGAGAGTCCTGATCTGAGCATCCTTGACATTGCGATGCCAGGTACTATCGACCTGGTCCCGTATCGGGAACATCGCCACTGGTTTGTCTGCCAGCTCCTCAAGGTGTCGCTCGCAAATCCAGTAGAGTCTGATGAGCGGCTGACTCGATGGCTTCAGTCTTATCTGAACCGAATGTGGTGGTGGTCCAAATCTCTCCGTTGGCATCTCGAGGGTGCGTGGGTAGTGTAACTGTGGCCGAGCAGCGCGGTAGGTCATACTGCCGATACTCCCGGATCTGAAACCAAGGAGTCTCCGCATAACCCCGCGACTGCAAGGTCTGACCGAGTATCTCCACAAAGCCTCTGCGTCCTGATTTCTTGGTGACGTAGGTAGGGGTGGAGTCCTCAACACCTATCTCCGCGAGCCCATGCTCGATCGTGTTGTTGTCCATCTGCAACACAGAGATGAATAATATTTTATCAATCAGAAGCCACATGTTGACACATAGTTTAAAGCATGCTAAATCTTCTGATATGTAAAATATTTTTCATCCCTGCGTAAAAAGGTGATCCAAGTTGGTCACTAAGGTTGCTAATCTAGCGACAGCCGATTTACCCAAGGTGCCTTACCATCTAAGTTGACCTGTCAAGGAGACAATCTTCTCATCGAGGAAGGTGTTGAAAAAGGCTCAATGGTATACCAGGATTGTACACCAACTCGGTTGATGCCACGTAATCTCTAAGGGAGGAAGGTATCCAGGTTGACTTTTTACTTTCTGATGGTGTTACAGCCATTTTTGATAGAATTTTTGCTCCTGGATGGTTTTAGTATAAGTTTGAAGGATTTTAACATTTCTTCATGCAATGCAATCCTACATCGGCCTATACGTCCTCACAAAGTAAAAAGAAAATACGCTTAGGCGGTGGCAGAATCGCACTCAAGTTAGACGTTACTACACGTTTCTTACGATATCGGGGTTAGCGTACCTACAGAAAATGGCATCACAGGCAGTTCAATATAAATATATATCAAAAGTAAAAACAACAACCCATATCATTGCCATATGGGTCGCCCCGAGTAGGTCACGTATGGGGATCACGTGTCCGACCTTCCCTGCGCGGCGACAGACTGCACTTTACCTCAGGCAGCGGAGGTATGAGAGTGTTCCGCAAAACCGAAGTCGTGAGGAACAAACTCATCTCTTGTGTGCCAAAGACACAAGACTCCACTATTGCGAAGGTCTGCATTCGCAACAGGTCCGTAACCCACACCTCGTACGATAGAGGTCCGCTTTTCTCCCTAAACAGCAAGGGGGCGTACTATGTTACAGCAAACATAATACCTCCTTCCATACCATCATGGTATAGAACGCTACTGTTGCTGATGCAACAGGGATTTCTCGACCTTTCACCGCAGTCGAGCGGCGTACCTTACCTTGCTTACCTGAGCGTAGGTACATCGTTACAGAAAAGTAAATCTAGACTGGGTTTAGTTAGCTCCTACACTAGGTTAGCTTGCCACCTGATAACCTATTAACTAATAGGGCTCGTACCTCACTCGCACGTAATTTTCAAAAATGTGCCTTGAACGTTGTACCATTTCCCAACACAGCTCTGATACCAAAGCTGACGCGGACCCGCCCAGAAAGCCTCGTCTCGGGATGGATCCGTACAGTCGTTGAGCCAGGATCCTGTTGGGCAATGCTCGGCGAAGCGAGCGTAGACACGATACAACACAGGCAGGGATAAACAGCAATAATTTATAAGGAGAGGAGATTTTAATACAACATTACTCCATAAATTTAAAGTTAGGTCTTACAATGATTCAGAGTACGGAAAAGTTTTAAAACACACACAGCGGAAGACTTGAACGATTACAAACTCCGACACTCGGACTTAAGGAAAAGCACGCACCGTGCCCACGGGCGTCATGCTACTAGCCACTTCAACGATCACTGCGGCGACTCGCACAACTCGCACTGGAGGTTCCCGATCTCGGGGAGAGGCTCCTCCCAAGGGAAGCTACCTGCTGGGTCCTGCATGTCCGCGCCTGAAAACCACAAACCGCTAACGCGTGAGCTTCTAAGAAGCTCAGCAAGACTTACCTGTCAACGTGGCTGACTACAGCTGACTCCTAGACATGCTGGCTCACTCGGGTGGGTTTACTTGCAAAAGGACTCGCAAGCCTATACTACTCTTGTCAAATTTTAGCACAGGTTAAGTGATTGGAAAAATAAATTTAGTTAGCACTAAGCTAAGCAAACATAACAGAAGTGACAATAGCAATAGTAATAATCATGATTTATTCTCATTGTATCTCAACCTATTTACTAAAATGTGACAGAGAGTTCAAGCAAGCTCATAGCTGAGAGCGACAGCGATTCAAACCGATTTTTATACCTCTGTAGGGTTAACCTAATCGTACGACACGTGCGTGTCCCAGACTCGCACGTGGCAACCATTCACACCAGCTCCTGCAACGTCAATTCCAGCCTACGCATGCCTTAGCAGCGCCGCATCCCACCAGACAACACGTCCCAGACGGTTTCTGTGGAGTTCCCACGCTGCCCGCCCCAGATCTCCTCCTAATCAGACACCGTAGGGCAGGTTCGACGTTGCAATCACTAGGCTACGTAGGTTTACTGGGGCTCATATCACCTAGCATACGATCAATACGTTCAATACTTGCCCAGCTATGCCACACGGATCAGACCAGACTACGGTCACCCTGGTCCCGGACCAGTCGCAGACCTACTTGTACCCAGTCTGGCCCTCAATCTTTTATCTTTCTTACTTATTCACATTCATGTGGCACATCTCATGAAATAGTTTCGTTCAATATCCTACCACTCGCGAGCAGCGTCCACTCTGCTCGACTTCTACCGGAAATACCTGCTAAGCATAGCATACTAAGAGGTATCTATACCAGCTACCGATAGGGTTTCCTATGAGAAACAATGCAACTATGGTTTCAATCAACTCCTAGCACTTAATGCGCAAACAAGACACACTGAGTTATAAAAGAAAAATTTAAAACTTGGTTGTGCATCGGGGCTTGCCTGGTTCTTCGGAGTCGTTGCAGACTTCTTCTGCGGGGGTCGAGGCAACTGGATCTGCAGCTACTTCGCATGCTTCAGAATCTACATGATGCAGTATGATTAAGATAAGTTCAGTTGCGAAGAAACTTATTGTTTTTACCAAATGTAACCTAGGGTTTCGATCGGCGACGCCTAGAATTAGGGTTAACCCTAATTACTCGACGCCGTCGATTAAATTCAAATATTAATCTGTGCATGATGTTCAAAGAAATCTATTCCACTCTCATGAGGTGACTTTTAGTTGGCATGTCCAACAACTTCAACTTGAGTTAAGGTTAATTTGACACTTTTTATGAGTTAATAATTATTTAACAACCTCGACTATTAATCTAGGGTTAAAAATAAAACTTTTAATTTTTCCTTAAGATTATTTTTAGTTGATAGCACTCCCTGAAATAAGCATTTTGAGGTTTGGGTGGAGCCTAGATTAATTTTCTAGATTTTATAAAAATTCATCAAAGTTCCTGTTTTTATATTTTATAAAATCAGAAAGCACTAGTAAACCTTAGAATAAAATCATGAAATTTTATGTGGGCATTCATGTGACACCCCAGGTGTCACCAGGGTAAAAAGTCGACAACAGTAAAACCCTAATCCATAATTTCACTCAATTTAAAGCAGATTCAATCATGGAAATAAAAAGAAATATTGTTTAAAATGCTTCAAAGAGACATTATGAAAAGTTTGACAAACAACAGAGCATGTAGCCAAGTCCGGGGAGATTTCAACTAAAAGTGTCGAAATCTCGTTAACAGAAAGAAATCTAAACCCTAACTATTGACCATCAAAATTTCCACGGAACCCTAGCTATATTTTTACATAACAATTAAGTACACTTCAAAATAGAATTTTGGGAAATTATTCAAGATTTTTGGAAAAGCTTTGGACCTCCTAAAAATTCACAGAAGCTATAATCAACCTAGAAATTCAAGAACTTTTAGAGACCAAATCATGACTTGAACCTTAAATGAAAAGTGTTCCAAATAAATTCCTGAGCTTGTACAAAAATTTTCAAAATTTTTCGAGCTCGGAAAGTGTGCCGAATCATTGAATTCTTTCCAGCATTAATGAAATAGAAAAAAAAAAAGAGAGAGACTGTTGCCGGGCGGGCTACAGTGACCGCCCGCCCGACAACAGGGGCGTGCAGCCGCCGCTGCCCCGGCCGACAGCGGCTCCTGTGGCGCACGATCGATTCAATTGCCGCCGCCTCTCTCACTCGCTCCCTCACTCTCCCTCTCTCTCCCTCCCTCTCTCTTTTCTCTCTTTCCCTCTCTGCTGCGCCGCTCGAGCGCCACAAGCCGCGCCGCCCGCCTCACTGCCGCCATGGCCGGTCTACCGCCCCTCCCCCTGCTCCCTACTCCCCCTGACCCCATTCCTCCTATAAAATGGCGCGCAGGCTTCTCCCCAATCCCCCCCCTCCTCCAATTTCTCCCCCCCCCCCCCCCCCACGCGAGAAGCCCCCAATTTCACTGCTCCCGGCCGCCACCCCGCCATTGCCGCCCCTCTCGGTGAACCACCACCTCCGCTCAATTTCGGTCAAATTCATTCATCAATTCACCCCCTCTCCACCTCGTGAAGCTCACGGACCCTTCAAATCCTCCGCCGGCGAGCCCCCCTCGACGGAATTTGAACTTCACCGCCGCCCCGAGGCACCCCCACGGTGAGACCCCCTTTGCCGTGCCCAAGCTTGATAACTACCATGTTGCCGAGCTTCGTCGTGTCGTGAGGATCATGAAAAGCCAAGGTTCGACGGCCGGCGACCACCCCATCGTCGGGAATTGGCCGCCGGAGCTCGTCGGAGACTGTTCACTGTTTTTCTTTTTCCTATTTATTTCTCAGATTATTGCTCTGTCTTCTAAAAATCCTAGAAAATCACAGGAAGATCCAAAAATGCCAAACCAAAATTTGTTAGAACCCTCATGAAAAGTACTAATTTTCTGTTAAAACACTTTTTAACAAATGGCCAAACATTTGCAGATTTAATTAAAAACACACATTTCTGTTTTTGAATTTTTACTTGAGTTCTAGAGCAATGCTAGGGCTAACCCTTGATCTACAAGTACACCATAGTGCTACACACACTCTGGAAATTTATGAAGATTTTAGGAATACGAATTGGCATCTAACCCTATTAAATAACCTCAATCTGCCTAGTTTAAATAGCATTTTCTAAAGTACATTGTAAAAGTCATTTGCAAGGTTAGACCCCGAAAGAAAAGTTGTACATCTGGTGCTCAGGAATGCTCACATAAAGTTTCATAATTTTATCCTAAAGTTTACTAGTGTTTTCTGATTTTACAAGATTTAAAAACAGGAACTTCGATGAATTTTTATAAAATATAGAAAATTCATCTAGGCCGCAACCAAAGCCCAAAATGCTTATTCCATGGAGCACTACCAAATAAAAATAATCTTGAGGAAGAATTAAAATTTTCATTTCTAACCCTAATTTAATAGGCGAGGAATTAAATAATGCTTAATCAATGGAAAGTGTCAAATTAACTTAATCAGGGTTTAAGATGTTGAACATGCAAACTAAAGTCACCTCATGAGAGTTGAATGAATTCTTTAAACATCATTCACGGATTAAGAAATTGATTTTAATCAACGGCGTCGAGTAATTAGGGTTAACCCTAATTCTGGGCGACACTAATCTAAACCCTAGGTCACTATTGATAATGATAACAAGTTTCATTTTCATTAAACTTATCATAATCCTACTGCATCATGTAGATTCTGACGTTAACGAGGTAGCTGCGGATCCCAGTTCTTCGACCCCCGCCGACGAAGTCTGCAACAACACCGAAGAACCAGGCAAGCCCCGGTGCACAACCAGATTTTAAAGTTTTGTTTTTATAACTATGTGTGTCTTGTTTGTGCATTAGGTGCTAGGAGTTGATTGAAACCATAGTTGCATTTGTTTCCCATAGGAAACCCTGACGGTAGCTTGCTGGATATCCCTAGTATGCTATGCTTAGCAGATAGTTGCCGGTAGAAGTCGAGCAGAGTGGACGCTGCTCGCGAGTAGTAGGATTTTGAATGAAACTATTTCATGAGATGTGCCACACAATTGTCAATGAGTAAGAAAGATAAAAGATTGAGGGTCAGACTGGGTACCAGTAGGTCGGCGACTGGTCCGGGACCAGGGTGACCGTAGTCTGGTCTGATCGGTGTGGCACAGCTGGGCAAGTATTGAACGTACTAATCGTATGCTGGGTGTTATGGGCCCCGGTAAACCTACGTAGCCTAGTGATTGCAACGTCGAACCTGCCCTACGGTGTCTGACTAGGAGGAGATCTGGGGTGGGCAGCGTGGGAACTCCACAGAAACCGTCTGGGACGTGTTGTCTGGTGGGACGCGGCGCTGCTAAGGCAGGCGTAGGAGGGAATTGACGTTGCAGGAGCTGGAGTGAACGGTTGCCACGTGCGAGTCTGGGACGCGCACGTGTCGTACGATTAGGGTAACCCTGCAATGGTATAAAAATCGGTTCGAATCGCTGTCGCTCTCAGCTATGAGCTTACTTGAACTCTCTGTCACATTTTAGTAAATTAGGTTGAGACACAATGAGAATGATTTATGAATATTTAATACTGTTATTGATTGATTCTGTTATTGTTTGCTTAGCTCAGTGCTAACTAAATTTACTTTTCCTAATCACTTAACTCGTGCTAAAATTTGACAAGAGTAGTATAGGCTGCGAGTCCTTTTTGGCAATAAGCCTACCCCCATCAGCCTTCATGTCTAGGAGTCGGCTGTAGTCAGCCTTTTGTCGGGTAAGTCTTGCTGAGCTTCTTAGAAGCTCACGCGTTAGCGTTTTGTGGTTTTCAGGCGCCGTCATGCAGGAACCAGCTGGTAGCTTCCATTGGGAGGAGCCTCCCCTCGAGTTTGGGAACCTCCAGTGGGAGTTGTGCGAGTCGCCGCGTTGATCTGTTGAAGTGGCTAGTAGCACGACGCCCGTGGGCACGGCCCGTGCTTTTGCTTAAGTCCGAGTGTCGGAGTTGTAATAGTTTTAGTCTTCCGCTGTTATCGTTTTCAAAACTGTTGCGCACTCTGAAACAATGTAATATTTAACTTTAAATTTATGAACCAATGATGTATTAAATTCCCTCTTCTTGTAAATTATTGCTGTTTATTCGTGCCTGTGTTGTATCGTGTGTACGCTCGCTTCGCCGAGCGTTGCCCAACAAGATCTTGGCTTAACGACTGACTAGATCCGTCCTGAGACGAGGTTTTCTGGGCGGGTCGTGTCAATTCATGAGCACCAAAGCTAAACCTTTTAAATAACCTTTACAATACATTTTAGAAAATAGTATTTTAACTAGGCAGATTGAACTATTTTAAAAGGGTTAGATGCCATTTTTTGGTCCTAAAATCTTCATAAAATTCCAGGGGATGCGTGTGGCCATGATGTATGTGTGGATAAAAGATCAGCCCTAGCATTGCTCTAGAATGCAAATTAAAATTCATAAACAGAATAGAGTGTTCTAATTAATTCTGCAAATTTTTGTTCAGTTCTAAAAAGTGCTTTAACAGAAAGTTACTTCGTTTCACGAGAGTTCTAACAAATTTTGGTTTTCTATTTTTGGAGTTTTCTATGAATTTCTACGGATTTTACAAAACAGAGCAATAATTTGGAAAATAAAAAGAAAAAGAAAAACAGGGGAGGTTTTCTCCGACGAGCTCCGGCGGCCGTTTCCCGGCGATTGGGCGGTCGCCGGCCATTGAACCTTGGCTTTCTAGGATCTACTAGACACGATGAAGCTCGGCAACATGATATTTATCAAGCTTGGGCATGGTAGAGGGGGTCTCACCGTGGAGGGCGAATTCGGCGGCGATGGCGTGGAAATTCCGGTGACCGAGGCTCAAATTCGGAGAAGTGGATGTGCTGAGAGCTTCACGGGGAAGAGAGGAAGGAGTAATGTTTGGTGATTAGGGTGGAGGAGGGCCGGGGAGAGGAGTTCACCGAGGAGGCGGTTGCGGCGGCTATGGCGGGCGGCGCCGGCCGAACCGAGGAAGAAAACTTCGCGCGCGTGGGGAGGAGGGAATGGAAGGGAGGGGGAGCTGGGGAGGAGGTGCACCGATTTAAAGGAAAACCGGGGGTAGGGGAGTAGGGGCACGGCGGCAGGGGCATGGCGGCAAGGCGGGGCGGCGCGTCGGGGCGGCTCGGGCGGCGCACAGCAAAGGAAGAGAGAGAGAGAGAGAGAGAGAGAGAGAGGGAGGGAGGAGGACAGAGTGAGGAGGGGCGCCGGCAACACTTGAATGTGACGTGTGCGGAAGGAGGCCGCATCGCCGTTTTGTCGGGCGGGCGGCGGGACACTGTAGCCCGCCCGGCAAAACAGTTTTATTTTTTATTTTTTTTGTTTTCTACAGTTATGCAAATCAATGAAATGGCACACTTCCCTAGCTCAGAAATTTTTAAAAATTTTTGTGCAACTTCAAGAATTTATTTGGGGCATTTTTCATTTAGGGTTCAAGTCATGATTCGACTTCTTAAAATTCTTGAATTTCCAAGATTATTATAGCTTGTGTGAATTTTTGAGAGGTCTAAATCTTGTCCAAAAATTCTGAATAAATTCGCAAAATTATATTGTGAAGTGTACTTAATTGTTATATGAAAATATGGCTAGGGTTCAGTGGAAAGTTTGATGGTCAAGAGTTAGGGTTTGGATCTCTTCATGTTAATTAGATTTCGACACTGTTAGTTGAGATTTTTCCTGGACTTTGCTATAGTGTTCTGTTGTTTATCAGACTTTTCATAGAGTTCCTTTAAAGCATTTAAACAATATTTCTTTTTATTTTCGAGATTGAATCTGCTTTTAAGGGAGTGAAATTATGGATTAGGGTTTACAGTTTGTCGATTTTGCCCTGGTGACACCTGGGGTGTCACAAAACAGCGACACTATTTTTAACAGGAATAATCTAAGCAAAACCCGAACCCTAATGGTGGGGTGACGGTTGGATATAAAGAAATTGGGGACATACAAGTCCCCTGGATACAACCCTAACGGACTCTAACTCGATACAAGGCCAACCGACCCAAAGTCTGTGTCGCAGCTCCCTGACAGATTCTGGACTGTCTAATATTTCGATGATTCCCGTAGACTCTGGAGGAATTTGGACGTGGGACTTGTCCCATTGGAAACATAATATCGTCCTCTTTCCATGAAGTGGTAGATCGCCTAAAACGGAGTCCGTATGCGACCTGGACACCCATTTTAGTACGGACTGCTCCTGCACTCCGAGTTGGATTCGAAGTCGACGTGAGTTGGATCTCCTACTTAGCTTGGACGTCCTTGTCCGACTTGTAGATGGTCTCCAGGGCCTTACTTGACCTCTCCATGATTCCTAATCATAATATAATCATTAGGTAGCAATATATTTTGCATAGTAAGATATAAACTCGTACTTAAAAACGAGCTCCCCTCTAGATTCAATTGTCGTGCCCGAGCTTTAGCGATTGGTCTTTTATTTGTCGTAGCGGGAGAAGGATTGTGTGTAATCGTGAGTGCGATGTCCTCGTCATGTACCTAAATAATACAAGATAAATAGTTACAGTGTATTTTACTCTTTCTAAATTTACCCGGGCATTGTGTGGGCTCACCTGTGGCTTGATTCCCAAACGTAGACGGGGAACGAGCACACCAGGGAGACGCACACTCCCGCGGTTGTCGTGCCGGTAAGTTCCCCGCCGGTGTACTTAAAGAAAAGTCTTCCCCGCCGGTGAATGGCACCGTGTGCTGCCTCCCGCTGTCAAAGGAGGCCGAAGGTTTAGGGGGAAAAAAAAAAAAAACCAATGGGAGAGGCAGAGTGGCAAAGCTTGGAATACCATAAGGAATGTCGAAAATGTTCAACTTTATTGCAATGCGCACTATGAATTCTTACTCAGTACTACGGATACAGGTAAACAAATTTAACAAAACATCCTTCTTACGAACATACTATACATTTCATGTTTTCGTGTAAACAACCATAATACAATGGATATATGCCACCAGTAAAGGATGACTATCCAAGAAAATGCCTTAGTTTCAATAGGAAGGTTTACAGAGCATCACGTCTGTACGCAGAAAAAAAATCTACCATTGAAACCAAGTCACATCTGTGTGCGGAACAAAGAAGCGATCGTCCAAACCATTGAGCCAGAAGAGCATTGCTTATGTCGCACTCGCACCCTGCTAGGATATGGTAAAAACGAAAAAGCATCAGTTCTTGTGCTGCATTCTACCACTCTCCGCTCCGGCATAAGGATCAATGATAACATTAATCAGTGCTGGTTTCCGGGCACGGAACGATTCAGAAAGGGCAGATTTGAGGTCGTCTAGTTTCTCCACAAAATAGCCTTTTCCTCCAAAAGCTTCCATCATTGTATGGTAGCCTGCTCTTGGAACAAAAGAAGTTGGGGCAGGGTCATCTTTGTGCGGTCCAGTTATCTCATCCGGACTCCTTCGGTCACCGCCATATACACCATTGTTATTGAAAACAATTACAACAACAGGGAGCTGGTACCTCACTAAGGTCTGCAAAATGAACGACGTGCAGTGAATAAATTAGGAAATCAAAAAAAAAAAAATTCAAGTTCAGAAAAGTGGTCAATGAAACCAAGTTGATACTTGATAGAGGCATTTGAAAGCTATCCAGATGAAATACTCAACGAAAGTGTCATTTTCGTACATTTCCATCAAATTGATTAACATATAATTCCAGTACCAATATCCTACTATTTGACCTAGGCATATCCCAAATTTTCTAACTAAAACATCCGCAGCTACAAATAGCCGATTGCTGAGATCACAGACAAGAATTAAAGAATGCCTCATTTTGGAATGTACTAGCTAAAATTGGGATGAATCCATCATCAGTTCGTAACAAGTTTGCCGCAAATACTATTAAAGTACGTAATGATTCTAAAATAAATGAGGTTGAAAGTTGACTACTTAATTACTTGATTGGCACATAGAAATATAGTCACATGATGCAGTTTCTAACAAAACACATGCTGTTATAGGTGATCTTCAAGAGACCATATTGGTTCTGTTTCTGTACATTTTTGCAGGAGGAGGAAAGACACCAAATCCAGTGGGGCTGTTGTGTGCTTGAGACCACAGTAATGAAGGTTTTTGATAGACATGGGTGGAAATTTAGTAATAGATTTCGATATTAATGGATTCTTTTCCATTTTCTTTGTTTAATCATTTTGATTCATGCCTCTTGCAGACTTGTTGGTTCTCATGGTTGTAATAGTGAATAACTATATGCATTGGCTGTGGCTGATGTAGCGGCTAGAGTATTGAAATATATTCCCTTTTCACAAAAAAAAAAAAAAAAATGATGCCGTGCACCCAGCTACTATGGCTTTTCATGAGCATGAACATGGACAGCATGGGCGCATGGCAACAGTTAAAAGCAAAGAGTGTGGATGTGGGGTTCCATGGTGCTGCCGCACCATAGATTTGGACCGTTTGATTCCACTTTTGTTGAGATTGGGTTAACAGCACCGTGACGGGGACTTTTCTGTCCAGAGACGCATCGCAGAGAGAGACGGGGGAAGAGGAGAGGAAAGAGAGAGAAAAGCTGCATCAGGGAGGGAGAGAACATCTGCAGCGGGGGGAAGACCTGGAGCGCAGAGAGAGAGGCTGCAGCGGGGAGGCAGGAGGGAGAGAGCTGCAGCGGAGAGGGAGAGAGGCTGCAGCAGGGAGGGAGGAGGGAGAGAGCAGCTGCAGCGGTGCAGCGGGGAGCGAAGATGGAGAGAGCAGCTGTAGCAGGGGGGAGGCAGAGAGCACAACAGCAGATCGAGAACAGCAGAAACAGCAAAGGAAGTGGGGAGGGAGAAGAGCCACTGACTGACGGCGTTATGTACGGGTTGTGGCGCAGGCACACCCCAACCCACCGTTTATTTTCCCAAAAACAAAAGAGCAGCTACTGTGGCTTTTAGGACATTCAGAGGAGCAGGAAAGGATAGAGTTGGTTCCACTAGTGGATACTGTACAGCTGGGTGAGACTGGTAACAGAGTTAGATGAATGCTAGAATCAAAAGGGCATTTCCGCCCCCTTCTTAATTTCATTGCTGTCAAAACTGTTATTGTCCCTAGGGGTAAGATATGTAAACATGATGAATATATGGGATGCTTCCTTGCCACTGAAACTTTTTTTTTTTCTTTTGGCTTGTACATAAGATAGGATACGATGTGCCGTTCAGCTAAACAAAAAAAGATGGCGGGGTGAAATAAATTCTAAATTGTTGGAAAGCAGAAATAACTGACCATGTAATGTCTTGATGCCCAATTGCAATATATCTGTGGTGTGTGTTCAGAGATCTGTTTAATTGGAGTAACATACCAATAACCACTAACGTGTTCAAACATACTCTAGCAGAGACATAGCAATGAAAATAAATCAAAATCTAGTTTTTTATTCTTGGAGTTGCTTGTTGGTGCTTTGGCTAATCAGAAACAAGTTTGTTTTCCAAGGGAAAGTATTGCCATCACTGAAAGCGCTAATATACAGAACTTTATCCTTTATTCTGAGATGGATGGCGTTATTAAAACTTGAGCAAAAGAAACTGAAAGAAATTATAAAAAGATCAAATAAAATTATAAACAAGATCAAAGATTACACAAGACGGCAGCATAGGGAATGCAAAGGCTCCCAAATGGGGTGGTGGAATGGTAACTAATATGTGTAGATTGCTTTTTAATAGTCAGTGTTCCTCTTGTGGATCAAGTGTAGTGGGGAGGTGCAAACTTTTCATTGATTTTCCTGATATGGATGTAACTTTTGTGCTGAATTCTTGTAATGCTGACATCCCCAGTCAAACAATTCATGGCTTTCAATAAAGCGGGACGGTAAGGTCTTTTGTCTAAAAGTGATAGAGCACAGAAATGGGTATTGACAGTATGTTCATACAAATTAATCAAATAAGTCAATGGACTTAAGCTATCGAAAAATAAATTCCAAATGATCGTATTCATACCTCAACCTCCATTGCACTGAATCCGAATCCAGAGTCACCCTCTACAGCAACCACAAGTCGTTCTGGTGCAGCCACTGCAGCTGCAATACAGTACCCCAGTCCGACCCCCATCGTCCCCCATGTCCCGGCATCCAGTCTTGTCCGTGGCTCATTCTGCACAAGCACAGCCCTGCCAACATCCATGGTGTTTGCCCCTTCTGAGACGACGATAGGAGCAGGGCTTCCCTCAGCAAGGATCGCATCCCGGATTATCCGAAGAGGTGTCATGAAATTGAAGGGCACAACATCCTTCGCAAGCTGCGCTTCCATCTTAAGCGCATTGTCCTTGGCCTTGTTGGTGATGGCTTGAACCCATGGGTGCGACCTTGCCAAGCAGAACGGGTTATCTTTGACCTCCCTATTGATAAGTTCCACGACTCTCATGGCGTCCCCCACAATCCCCACATGTGGCTTCCGGAGCTCAATCTCCTCTTCACAGACATCCACAAGTATGAACTTGACATCCTTGGACCACTTGGGCGGCTCACCGAAATGAAGCAACCAGTTAAGCCTGGCACCGACAACCAGAGCCACATCGCAGTGTCCGATGGCAAGCGACCGTGCGGCGGTGGCAGAGAGCGGGTGCGCATCCGGAACGACCCCCTTACCCATGGGGGTTGGGAGGAAGGGGATGCCCATGGTGTCCACCAGCTTCCGGATCGCCTCCTCCGCACGCGAGTACGCCGCACCTTTGCCAATCACGACAAGAGGCCGCTCCGCACGCCGGAGCAGGTCCACAGCTTTCTCGATCCCTTCACCTGATAACTTGTGCTTCGGAGGGGAAGAAGCGGATGAATCGGCGGCAGCGGCGGCCAGGAGAGCCGCGGCCTCGGATTCGGGGATGGTTTCGTGGAGGACGTCGGAGGGGATGTCGAGGTAGCACCCGCCGGGGCGGCCGGAGACGGCGGCGGCGAGGGCCTGGAAGACATGGCGCGGGATGTCGGCGATGGTGGTAGCCTTGACGGCGAGCTTGGCGAAAGGCTTGGTGGCGGCGATCTGATCGAGCTCCTGGAAGTCGCCCCTGCCGGCGTCGGCCTGGTCGCAGGAGCCGGATATCATGAGGAGCGGCCAGGCATTGGCAGTGGCGTGGGAGAGGCCAGCGAGGCCATGGACGCAACCAGGGCCGGAGACGGTGAGCAGGAGCCCGGGGGTGCCGGTGAGGAAGCCGTATGCCGCAGCGGCGTAGCCCGCAGACTGCTCGTTGCGGAAGGCGAGGAAGCGAACCCCAGAGGCGGCGGCGCGGGACGCGAGGGAGGTGACGGGGATGCCCACCACCCCGAACATGTGCCGCGCGCCCGCCGCAGCCAGCGCGCGCCCCGCGAGCGCGCTGCCGTCGACTGTCGCGGCGGCGGAGTCGCACGCCATCCGCGGCCTGCGGTGGGGTTGGGTGGGCGGTAGGTGGTTGAGTTGGTGCGCTTCTCTTCTCAGCTTTGAGGAGGCTACGACTACGAGCAGAGCAGTGTGGCGTGGCGGATTATAGGATGCGTGCGGCGGCGGGACGACAAGGGAAGGTAGATGTCGCCCGCGCCGGGGCAGCCACGCGGTGTATCTGGTGAAGCCGCCGAAATGATGGAGTGGCACTGCCACGACGGAGCAGAAACTGTCACAGTCCCGTGGTCAACTTGGGGCGCGTTTGGTAAGCCTGGAGTCCCCTCTCCTGTACCATCCGGTGCAGGCTAGATAAGTTGGTCCGTTTGGTAGCAGGTAGGATCTGTGATATAGCTTTAATTATATAAATTCATCTGTAAATTTACTCTAATTTGATATTAAAATGATTTGTAAGTAAAAGACTATTCCATGCTCCATATGTCAACTCTCCCCACCCCCACCACACATCTGTAACCAAATTTTCTCCATGATTGAACCTGCATAATGACGCGTCATCACGCAGACTCAATTAAAACCTATTTTGCAGGGATTATGAAACTGATTACGCAAACGGCTTATATTTCGTAAGTGATCTTATGTATCAAACATCTAAAAATCACAATTGATTATGATTACAATCATTTATAAGCTATTTTTAAATTATATATTTTTTAAATATATAATAATTATAATCATTTATAGACTATATTTCATTTGCATAATAAACTAAATAATCTCTATCAAACACACCTTTAATATTATATTTAATGTTTCAAATAATTTAAAATTTAATTTTTTATAAATAATTATTTGTCTATTAAAAAAAATTCATAAAAAAGGTGTTGATTAATTATTAGGCCACGTGTGAAAATTCAGGGGTCAAAATTTTCTTTTTTGGGAAAACTCAAAACAAAAAAAATAGATTGATAAACGAACGCACCGGCGATTGTACTACAATAATAGCATATACTAAAACAAACAATAAAACAATGTTTCATCCATAAACTCGTACGCGTAGTCTAGGAGATCTGCTTAACTCTAGTACAGGATCAAATTCGTGGCAACCCGGGGCTTCTTGGCTTCCTTGCTCTAGGAAGAAGGGCGTGGCAGTCAGTTTTCCTTGCAAACCAACAAAAAAAGGGGGAAAAGTGTTAAATTATAGGAGCCATCGCCCTCCATGGGCCAATGTGTGGCCGATACACACCCTCCAACCTTACCTCGAGGGTAAGACCGTGTGGAGAGTGAGGGGCTACGGGCCAAGATCGAAACAAGTACATCATAGTGGGCACATCGGCCTCAGCAGCACGGGAGCCCGAGGCAGATGCGCGCGGGAACAAGCGTTTGCCTCTATCGCATCAACCCACGAGATTACTCACCGATGTGTGGGTGATGTGAGCGTAATAAAAGGGTAAGGTTTTGGCGAGTTTACAAGTTTTAGCGTTCCGCACACGGGGTGAAGGAAAAAGACCTTATTGGCTAGGAAAAAAGCAACTCTAACCCCACTCTGCCAGCACAACCCGCTTCGCGCAGGGAACGTGCAAAGCTGGCTAGAGGTAGGCACAGCAAATAGCCTATCTGACCGAATCAAAACTCAGACCCTACTCATGATTTCATGAAAAGGAAAAAGGAAATGAATGACAGGATAATTTCTTTGATCAGTGATCGCGTCTGGAAACTAGATCAGAAAAAGAGGACCATTACATGCTGAACTAAGATGCGCACCATATCAAGTAGGAAACGTCTGCATCATTCAGGGGAAGGGTATTGATTGATGGCCTTCCTGACCGATCAGAGCCCAGCTCCTAGTCCTGATCAGTGACATCTAGATGAAAACAAAGAAAGGAAACTCAACTCCACCCGATTTAGGGCTGACTGAATGAGAAACGCATAGACCAGCCAAAGAAAAATGTATGATATATGACCTTTTGGCCGATCGGGACCTAGATCTCGTTCGCATCATCAAAAAGAAAAGGGAAAATGACCATGAATGAAAAACCCTCACGGGAAAAAGAAAGTGGCGAAGAAACGTTCAACCCTATGAGTCGAGTCGATCCTTGGTTAAATCATGAAGCACACCCAATCGGCCAAAGGGGAAGTATGGTGATATGACTTTTCGGCCGATGAGGAAGCCCATGCCCCGCTGCATGATACGCGAGGATGCGGGTGAGGTTTACTAGCTAAACACCCCGATAGAAATACATGAACAAACGGAACAAGAATGGTAGGAAGCAAGACTCAGATCAAAAACCATCCAGCACACATACAACAGATGGAACTAAACCGTTGCAGACTTGTACTTGATTGGCGGGATCTGCGTGCATCTCACACCACCGCATGAAACGAGGGTTCTTGCGATGACTCGAGTATCGGGATCCAGGCCACGGGAAGTATCGCATCAAACGCAGCAAAAAGCAGAAGATCGACAGATTAGGACGAGATAGTTCGCAAATCCTTTCATCCTAGCGACAATTCTAGCAGATCAAGATCCACAGTACTGGATAACTAGCGATCTGAACAACACAAGAACAACCGTAATATCGAACCTAATCGAGAAAGTACCGATCACAAAAATGCATCCAGATCACAGGTCGGGGATCCATACCGCTAGTGGGGTTTGAAATGCTGATTCAGCCCATGTAAAGACGAGATCCCCACCAGGAAGCGGTGGCGATGCGCCAAAAAGAGAGTAGCTGTTTTTCTTGGTTCAGGTTCTTTTTGATACAAGCTCTGCCTCCCCTTTATACTGCAGGTACGAGAGGGCCTGATCTGTATTTGCCATGGATCTAGAAACCCTTTAGACATTTGATAAAATAGACTAAGAAAATGAAAAAAGACAACTTAGCGGGCCTGGTTCCCACGGGTCCATCCTCTTTCGTGCCAGCCCGATTTTTTTCTTCGCACCTCCATCGGTCCTGCTGTTGGTATTTCTTACGATCATAGATAAATCCGCAAGCGCACGGAGTACCGCTGTAGCACTTCACCCTAGAGTATTTCAAGGTATCTTAATTTCCATAGGGAACATACGTAGGCTAACTACTAGTCAAGTCCAGGGAACAACCTCACTAAAAAGTGGGCAAAGGATAGAGATGTAACTTAAGAGATAAATACTAATCTAAGCAAGAAGGTTTATTCTATCCTCGCTTACTTCAGTCTCGGATTTACTCTCAATCCAGGGAAAAGACTCCGATAACTATAAATGCTACTTATGTATCTGGATGTGGAGGATTACAAAGGACAGACAAGGCTATTACTACAAGCTGCCTACTTCTAGCTCCGTGGGATACACACCACTCACAGACAATATTCTATCTAGACACCACGTCTACACAGACTATTACTACTTTAACCTTGCGTAGGGATCTAGCGCGTTATTAAGTTAAAGCATATATGTAGTAGTATATAGTGAACTAGTAAGCGAAGAATAAACACTACTTACCAGCCTAAGACAATATACTCATAAAGTTGCATGAATACTTACTTGATTAAATAAAGCATTCCTCGAGGTACAAGTGCGAAGCAGAGTGATGACAGGCCACCACTCCGACTCGACTCAGTGGAGGATCCTTTGCCAAGAGAACACCGACAAGCCGGCGCGTGCCTTGGAGAACCTCCGCCTCGCTCTCTACCTTTCTAGAACTCTAAGGACTAGAGCCTAAGTGCCAAAGCCTCTAATGTAGCAGCAAAAGTGTAAAGAGTGGAGTGAAGAGTTGATGCTAGAGAGTGAGGAGAGGGGTCCTATTTATAGGTCGAGGTGCCTTGGGGGGTGAGTTTCCTTCCCTCCCTCTTTCTCTCTTTTCCCACCACCTAGAGTCAGTAACTGCCGAGTCTGGTCAGCACCGCCTTTGGTACGTCGATTGGAAGCTGGCTGCTAAAGTGGGGCCTGACTGGCCCCATTGGCAGGTCGGGTGACCCCCCAGGTCGAAAGCTCCCCTAATCTTGGAGGTCAAACCCTTAAGGATCTCCTCCATGAAGTCCCTCAGCTCTGCCCTCTCGATAATCCCCTTAGCAACCAGTCGCTGAGCCTTTGGTTCTCCAAGCACAACTCCTCCATTTGGGCAGTGAGATCAGCCATGGTCAGCTTTTTGGGCTTCTCATCGCTGTCCTCGAACTGTCTAGGCGGCCCCCAGATGCGCGGCGGTGATCGGTGCCTCCTAATCTTCCTAGGGAAAGACTCCACAGACTCCAACGGGTACACCTAGCACAGAAGGCTGATGTCCTTCCCTTCCCTGGCCCTCGCGGACCAGTAATGGTGACCCTCCCATTGTAGGGGGAGATGTCATGGGAGCCCGGGGAAGAGTAGTTGTACTGGAACGCCTCCCCATCCTTCCTTGTGAGGGCACCCAAGTACTTCTCGCCTGGGAGAAGGGACGGACCAACGCCATTGGTGGCCTTGAAGCTGATCTTTCGAGTCGTTGGGCGCTGGTATGGGCTTGAGGAGCCAGCGTGTTGGCGCTTGGCCTCCAGAGGCGAGTCCGTGCGGACTCGCGGGTGCGGCGCCAACGGGCTGCGTGGCTTGTTGACCTGCACTGGTTGCAGGACCTCCAATGGTTCAATGAATGCAGGGATGTCGAGGCGGATGGGCACAATCTCCTTGATCGGGGTGTCTCCCTAGAGAGGTTGAAGGTGGACGAGGAGGTGGTGGAGGGCAAGCCTGATGGCAGCTTCTTTCCTACCCAGCCATTGTTTCTGGTGGAAACAGGGTTCTGGTCATGGCAAACAGAGTGGACGTGAGGAAGACGAAGGAAGAAGGCAGGTGGCGGCGCACAAGAAAAAGGGGGAGGAACAGGGCTACCTAGGGTTCGGCCGACCCCTAGGGTCGCCCGATCCTCTATGGGCCCCAATGTTTTTCCAGCGCGGTCCTTGGGTGGAGGACTTCGGTAAAAAATTGTGGGCCCAAGCTTAATTGGACTATAATCATACGGGGAGAGGAGTGATGTGAAAATCGATTAAATCGATCACATCTACTTCTTCCTCTATAATATTATCAGGCTCTAAGAAAATTTTAAGATGTTGACCATTAACTTTAAATAAGTTACCTCCTTCGTCCGGAAGTGTGATGGCTCCATGTGGAGAAGTGTCGACGACGGAGAATGGTCCATCCCATTTGCTCTAGAGCTTTCCATGTCCAAATAGCTTGACCCTTGAGTTGAATAGCAGCACCTTGTCTCCTATCTTGAATGTTTTTGTCTTGATCCTCTTGTCGTTCCACTTCTTTGTTCTTTCTTTGTAGATCCTGGCACTATGATAAGCTTTGTCCCTCCATTCTTCCAAATCTGATAATTGCATTTGCCTCTTTTTTCCTGCTTTGGGCAAGTCCATATTCCAAGTTTTGATTGCCCAATATGCCTTGTGTTCCAATTCCACCGGCAAGTGGCAAGTCTTCCCATAGACTAGCTGATAGGGAAACATTCCAATTGGGGTCTTGTATGCTGTCCTGTATGCCCAGAGTGCGTCGGAAAGTTTGCTTTTCCATGCCTTCCCCATCTTACGAATGGTCTTTTGTAGAATATTCTTGATTTGCTTGTTTGAAGTCTCAGCTTGACCGCTTGTTTGGGGATGGTATGGAGTTGCAATGTTGTGTATCGTCCCAAAATCTTGTAATAAGCTTCGGACGGCCTTATTGATGAAATGTGACCCTCCATCGCTTATTAGCATCCTGGGTACTCCAAATGTTGGGAAGATGACTTCATGGAACATCTTATTAGCATATTTGGAGTCGGCAGTCTTGCATGGCATGGCTTCCACCCATTTCGACACGTAGTTGACTGCGACAAGAATATACTTGGCTTCTCCAGACCTTGGGAAGGGTCCCATAAAGCTATTCCTGTGAGGAACCGTCCAATTCACATTCAAGTTTATCAAATTGACCCACTGTCCATGAATGGTATGCGAGTACACAACCCGATAAAAATGAATGTACACCCGGTAGTCCCCCAACAAGCTTCTCAAGAATGCCCAAGATCCCAGCACGTCGGAACAACAACGATTGATACATCGCATAGGTCACCATGGTTCAGTTACATCAGGTTTAAAGTAATATTACAGACCGTAGGTTCGATACATAAGTCCTGAAATTGAAATGCGGAAGCGATCCTAAGGAACAGAGCGGTCGCAGCAGTGGCAAAGATAAAACAACAAAGGATCATGATGCTCAGCACACAAACATCGCAAATCACGAGCGCACAAACGTCCGGACTACTCCTCGCCCTCGTCGGCATCGACAGGGACAAAGTAGCCGACAACAACTCATCCTTACCTGCAAAAACTTAAGCAACAAACGTTGAGTACGAAGGTACTCGCAAGAGTTACCCTATTGCGGGAATTATTTCCCAACTCCAAGGATAATGCAATATGGTAGTAGCAAGGTAAGTAAGGCATAGGAATAGACTTGATTGCTTAAAGCTGAAACTAAGCATATGTGAATAAACATAAAGTAAAAGACTCTGCGGGCATAAACACCTACTAAACCCAGGATCATAAGTACCATGTAACCATAAATCAAGTATACCATAAACCATAATCCATTTCTCATCAAGTTTTGTGTCAACTCTACGATATTATCCAAAGGACACTGAGCTTGATCATAACCGAGACCACGGTGATTCGAGCCGATTATACACTCTGCAAGGGAGTCCAACTGTACCCACACGACTGAGGACCATAAGGCTCGTGCAGCCCTCTAAAGTTACACAAGGGGGTACTCATGTCAACTTTTTTCACACTCATGCCCACACGATTGAAAAATCCACACGTTGTCGAGTACCACGGCCTCGCAGGCACACGTGAGTCCCTAGTTCAACGCACCGTGCAGTCATCGACCAAACATTGGTACGCAGTAAGATACTCAGCTTGTCTTACCATTATATTCGACATGTGGTATGAACGAAAAGTGCTCAGGCCAAGAATAGCACGGTCGGGTCCTTGGTCAACCCAGACGAGGGCTATAGCACACAAGACCTCCATGTCTTCTTGCAGTCCTATCCCACCGTCCGGATTTCAGTTTGAACACTTTCCAACTTTTATCAACATATGAACTCGCCACAAGCCCATAAGTAACCGGGGTGAATCCTATACATGCGAGTGGGACTTGCCACTTGACTTCTACCATTAATCTAAGCATGGCTAAGCATTTTATGACTCGAGTAAAAGGACACACTACCTAGTGGACAAGGTGATGTAATCAACATCAAGGAGGGGTAACTGCGATAGACCCGCCCTAGAAACCGGGGACGGTCCATCTCGCCAGGACCCTTTTTGGGCGATGCTCGACGAAGCGAGCATACACATGGTACAACACAGGCAGGATAAACAGAATCATTTACAAGATGAGAGAGTTAATACAACACGGTTCCATAATTAAGAGTAAGTCTTACAAACCTCAGAGTACGAATAAAAGAGTTTTAGCGGAAGCATAAGACATGATACAGACTCCGACTCTCGTAGACTAAGCAAAAGCATGTGCCTTGCCCATTGACACTATGCTACTAGCCACCCAAAGTTCACTGCGGCGATTCATAGCACCTCCCACTGGATGCTCCCGAACTCCGCGCGCGGCTCTTCCCACTGGTAGATACCATCGTAGGTACAAGCATCGGCGCTTGAAAACCACACGTTCGCAAAGCGTGAGCTTCTAAGAAGCCCAGCAAGCCTGACCCGTCAAATTGGCTATCTATAGCCGACACCTAGACATGCAGGCTGACTCAGGGTAGGGTGTCTTGCAAAAAGGACTTGCACTACTAAAGCTACTCTGGTCAAGTTTTAGCTCAAGTTAACTGGAATACTTAACTTTAGTTTGCACTAGTCTGAACAATTATAGAGAGAAAGCAATAGATACAATAATCATCATCATAATCCATTCATCATCATAACTCAACATCTTAATTAAATGTGGTGCGTTTCACAAGCAAACTCGTAACCTGAGAGCGACAACGATTCAAATCGATTTACACCTGCAGGGATAACCTAATACGATACGTGCGCGTCCCAGACCGCACGTGGCAACCGTTCACACCAGATCCTGCAAAGTCAATTCCCTCCTACGCTACCTTAGCAGTGCCGCATTCAACCAGAATACCGTAAGGTAGGTTCAACTTTGCAATCACTAGTTATGTAGGTTTACTGGACCCCATCATTACCCAGCATATGATTAGTACATTCAATGCTCGATCAGGCTCGGACCACACGGATAAGATAGAACTACAGTCACCCTGGACCCGGTCCAGTTGCCGACCTACCTTTTGCCTGTCTGACCCTCCAGTTTTATCTTTCATCAACGGTACATAACCATGTTCTGCAATGTTTCAAGAGGTAGTTTCATTCAACTCCTAGCAGTCGCGAGCAGCGTCCACTCTGCTCGACTTCTACCGGTAAGTATAGCTAAGCATAGCATGCTACCACGGGTTGCCTATACCAACATACCGATAGGGTTCCCTAAGGAGACATATGCACCTAGGATTTCAATCAACTCCTGGAAACCTAATGCACATACACGACACATAGTGATAAAAGGAAAACTTTATAAAAGGTTGTGCACCGGGGCTTGCCTTGATCTCCTGCTCCGGCGGCGAGAACTTCTTCAGGGAACACGGCTTCTGGGTCAAGGACTACCTCGTTCACCTCAGCATCTACATGATGCAAAGAAATAATATGTGTTATTATTAGATGAGGTAATATGGTGTTTTCACTGTAGATAATATGGTCTTTTCATCATAGATAATATGGTATTTTCATCATAGATAATATGGTGTTTTCACCATAGATAATATGGTATTTTCATCATAGATTCCAAAGAGTTTCTTAACGATTTGCAATTACGGCAGTTCACTAAAGTAAATTATTAACCTATTGACCAAGGGCTAAGATGAAGTTTCAGATCCTGCCAGGAGATTATTTTTAGTAGGTAGCACTCTCTGAAATATGAATTTTGGAGTTGAGTTGAGGTTGAACTGAAATCTCTGGATTTTATAAAAATTACAAATTTTTGTTTATTAAACTTATAAATTCAAGAAAAGGCACTAAAATGCATGATAAAATCATGAAACTAAATAGATGCACTAGCAAGCCTGTACACTAAAGTTTCGAATAGGGGTTGTGAATTTTAGTTGAGATGCATAATGTCATTTAGAAATGATGAATTAACATGACAGTTTTGAGAATCATTAGAGGCATGCATTGAACTTTATTAAGATTAAATCCTGAGAAAATTACAGGGCATCATGCATGCCATGACACGCCAGTGGTGCAAATTTTAGCTCCAGAAAAGTTCTAAAAAACTCCAGCAATAAATCAAGAACAGAAAACACTAATCTATTTATTTAGGAAGTTCCTTGGACTTTCATGAAAAAGTGCTTCAGGAGAAGATTAGAGTATTTCATAGGATTCTAGAGAATTTTGGTTCATCATTTTTGGAGCTTCTATCATTTTTATTATGTATTTTAGAAAACATACTACAAATAAAAAAATTAATTTAAAAATTGAAAAATGGAAAATAGGGGAGTGGCTGTTGCTCACCGGCGGCGAGCTCAACGGCGGTGAGCTGGCACTATTGGCCACCTGAGCTACGCTCAGCGTGACCGGGGGGGGGGGTGTTCTCTGGGGGGTGGTACTAGACTCTGGTGATGACCGGAAGGCCATCGGCGGCGAGCGGCAGCGGAGGAAGGGGTGTAGGGCTCGATTGAGTGATCGAGAGGCATCACCATGTTGCGTAGAGTCGATTGGACGGTGATGAAAATCACGGGGATGGCCAGAGACAAGGGTTCGCCAGTGAGCTCTTCACGGCAGCAGAGGCGGACAGACTGCGGTGCGAGAAATCCGGCGGCTCTGGCGAGTTTCTGTGAACAAGAACCAGTCACGGAGCTATGCAAGGGTGAGAGCAACAAGCCGGAGCAACAAGAAGGGCAGTAATCAATGGAGTTGGCAGGAATTAAAGAAAAACACGATGGCGGGGGCGGTCCGGTGGGAGGTGGAAGACGGTGGCATTCCCGGCGATAGAGTGCACCACAGGAGGAGTACTTTCTGGGGAGTTGGAGTGGAGGAAGAGAGGCTTATATGCAAGGTGGAGCGTTCGGGTGCGCGCCGTGGCGTGCTGTCTGCGTTGGGGGGGGGGCGTTGCGTGCGCAATGGCGGTGAATGGCGTGCCAGGGCAGTCACGTGGAGCAGGGAGAAGGGTCTGGCGCGTGGCTTTTGTCGCGTGCCCATCGTCTTCTTCGCTCGCAGAGGGAGAGAGTGGGAAGGGTTGCGTCGGCGGCGGTGCCGGAGTGGCGTGTGCGCCTGGGAAGGTGAGAGTGGGAGAGGGAGAAAGAGGAGGGAAAGAGCGGGATTCCCGAGCCGATGGGACGGAATGGGAAGGGAGGGGGGGGGGGTGCCGGCGTCTGCCGCGGCCTGCAGCGCTGTGGCGCGCCGGTTGGCCGCCGCGGCGGTGCGACAGGCGCCGCGCCGGATTTTTCAATTTTTTTTTTGAAATAATTCAATAGTTTCTTTCTAGATTCAAACAGAAACTACACTTCCTAGTTCAGAAAATTTTGAAAATTTTTGTGGGCACTCAGGACATTAATTGGAACAATTTTTGTTTCTGGAAGAAGTCCTAAGTCGGCTTCTAAAAAGTTGTGGATTTTCATTTCAAAACAACTTTGTTTGAATTTTTAAGGGGTTTAAACCGTTTCTAAAAATTTTGGTAAAATCTCAAAAGTTTTGCTTTGAAGTGAACTTAATGCCATATAAAAACATTGGTGGGGTTATATTGAGTTTTGATGGTTTTACCAAGGTTCAATGGAATTAATACCTGTTATGCTAACATTTTGGTACTGGGGTCAAAATGTCCTGATCTGTTCAAAAGTGCTCAAAACTTTACCAAAATTTTCGTGGAGGTTAAGTGTGGTTTTTAGAACAATAATGTCATTGGTTGATGTAAAAATTTGTTTTCTGAGTGTAAATTTTTATTCGATGGATTTTAAGTGACACTAGGGGTGTCAAAGTAACATGCAACAACATTAAGATTTCCTGACAATACCCACTATGTCCGACTTAATGCAATCCTAGCATATATATATTGACATTAAGTATTAAATTAGGGTAGCAATATAAGGTGCTTGCCTTCAGCAGCAGCGGTGGTTTTTCTCCTCAGTGACCTGGTCAGCCTCTGGTGCTCCTCCCTCAACAGCACCCGTGTCACTCTTCGACGGATCATACTCTATAAAGTAAAATGCGTCGGTATGAGAATGTATGCCATGATGCTTGGATGCATGAAAATGATGCGATATGTTACAGAGAGGTAGCTACTAAGACTAGAAACATAATGCAAAAAGAAACACGTCAAACGGAGGTCTACAACTCAAAGTTATGGTGAAAACAGTTTTACCGATTCGGAAAACTAGTTCCCGGTTCTCAGGTTCCGGTTCCGATATCGGGTAGCATACGGACATCGTTTACGGGGAAAATCCCAAAAACATGTCTCATGCAGAGGATTCACTAGGTAGCTAGGGGTTACTACGATACTAAGTTTGAAGGTTTTGCTCACGTACACAAGAACACAAGCCCACCGACTAACGTTGCCCGTTTACGACATCTGTAAACATCGTAAAAAGTCGTAACGACTTTTCGACGAAAATCAAACTTAAGTTACTGACAGGGGACTATTTTTAGTTCAAAGTAGCCTCCAATACAAGATGTTTGGAAGTGGTTTGGGGTCAAGTTGAGCTTCCAAGATTTTATTAAAAATCTAACAATCTTCTTTTATTTAAACTAAGAAAATCAAGAAAAGGTACTAAAAGACATGATAAATTCATGAAACTTGATACATGAACTTGCATGTTAATTAAATGAGGTTTAGAATAGATATCATCAATTTTAGTTGACATGCACAATGTATCTTAGAAAATAGTAAATTTAAATGGTAGAAGCTAGTTATTTCATACGTGCATAGTAACTTATCATGATAAAAATACAGAAAATTCATATGATGACATGCATGTCATAACAGAGAGATGTGCACAGGTTTCAGTGTAAGAACATTTATTAAACTTAAACTAAAATTCAAAAACTATTTCAGTTATTGTATTTATTTAGGAAGTTCCATGAACTTTCAACACAAACCACTTCAACAGAAAATTAGAGCTATTAATAGGATTCAAAAGAAGTTTGGTTCATAATTCTGGGAACCTCCTGTGATTTACTATGAAATTTTCAAACTGGACCCAAAAATAACCAAAATCAATTTAATTCAGAAAATGGGAAAATGGGTCTCAGAACAGGGGAGGCGGGGGAAGAACTCCGACGAGCTCGACGGTGGTGGGATTTGTCCTGGAAGGGTGGATTCATGCTCAGCATGTCAAGCCCAACTTGTGGGTACCGGATTTGGCCGCCGGTGATGGCCGGAAGGTGGCCGGTGACGAGGAGCCATGGTGGAGCTCCTACTCTGGCGATGTGCGTGGTGAAGGAGGGGAATCAGTTTATGGGTGCTGAAGGTGTGGAGGATGGCCGGAAGGTGCAGGTCGACAGTGAGCTCCGAGCGGTAACAACGGTGGTCCGGTGGTGGCGCGCTAATGCTGGCAGCTCCGCTGGTTTTCTGCGACCAAGAGCATGTCAAGTAGGTGTGCAGGACTCAGTGGAAGCTGCAGGTGGGAGGAATCGAACCAATTTTGCACAGAGAGGGCGGAATCAAAGAAATTGTGCCGCAGCTCGGTTTTGGCTGGAGGTTGAAGACGACTCCGTTCATGGTGTTTGAGGCAACAAAACTGGGAACGGTTTGTCCTGTGCGCTGCGTGGGGGTAGGGCGAAGCTAAATGGCAAGGTTCCAAAGCTTGGAATGCACCGGTTTGTGCTGTCCGCGTAAGTGCGACAGGCGGCGTCCATGGTGGCTGGCAGAGCTCGCTGGGCGCAGAGAAAAAAAGGGGAAGGGGAGACGCGCAGCAGGGGAAAGCAACTCAGGACGGTGACGTCTTGCGCTCAGGCAGGCTGGGATGGAAACAAATGGGGCGCCAAGGCGGAGTGGCAGGGTGCAGCACGGCCTTGGGCGGGCGCCGGCGACCATGATGGGGCCGCGGTGCGTCCATCGCGCGCTACGCGAGGGAAGAAGGTGGCAGGGGCAGGGAATCGCGGGAAGAAGTCGACGGCAGGGCGCCAAAGCTTCGAGTTGGCGCGGCGGCCTTTTCCTGCGGCGACCCGGTGAGGCACGGCGTCGACGGCAAATCATCGAGCACGTGGCGCGCGTGCGCTGGAGTGGTTCAGCTGTTTCAGGGAATTTGGATTTTTCCAAAATATTAGAAATGAATTTGGTCAAAATTTGATGCTCCCCTACTCAGAAAAAATTGAGGATTTTTGTTGTGGCTCTAGATGAAAAATGGAGCAACTTTGTGTTGGCGCGAAGATGTGATTCGGCTTCTGGAAAATCATGAATTTCCCCCAAATTCGAAACTGTTTTCAATTTTAAAAGGTGTCAAACCATTTCGAAAATTTCTGATAAAATATTCAAAATACTATTTCAATGCACATTGAATTGTCATATAAAAATATTGATAATGTTCTTGTCGAGGGTCGATACCAGAGGCGATCAGCATTAACGACCCGCGATCTTAACAGCACCAAGGGTGCGAAACAATCTCCGCCTCGCCCGACCCCCGTGCCATAGAGACACTCAGCGGTTCGGGACCGCGGACGATCCCCACCTCGCCCGACCTCCCCGAATAGGGGTCGGATTTCCCACAACTCGACCGATGCACTCGACCTCACCGCGTTGGGGTCGGGAGACCACACGAGGCTCCGCCTCGCTTGACCCCAGGGTCGGACGAACCGCCTACCACAACACGGATAGGCGGGCCGCAAATGGTTGGGCATTAAATACCTCCGACTCCCACGTCCACTGATAGATGGGGACAATGATTGCTCGAGCAAGTGGGCGATACATGCGCACGACGCACACCGGCCAAAGGACTGTCACTGTTCCGATGACTCATGACCAAGCCAACTCCCCTACTCGGATGGGACATTCGTGAGTAACAACCCGACAGACGCGAGGACGATGACGACCAGCGCTGTTCCACCGACCCCCGCCGAAAGACATTCCCCCATACGGATGGGACACTCCTGATTGACGGGCACTCCCAACACCGCCGTATCGGAAGGGCGCCACCATACCGATGACGCCGTCCACATCAACAGCCCCGAAGCCTAGGGAGCGCTGGAGATCTTGACTTGGAGCGTACGGCCACGACCAGCGCTCCAGAGCCTCTCCTCCCTCTCTTTCTCTCTCAGGACCACCGCGCAGCCCAAGTCTCACCCTTTGCAGTATAAAAGGGAAAAACTAGGGTTTCGCAGGGGACAGATCAATCGAGACAGAATCACCCGACACATAACCACGCACCTTCGTTCATCCAGAGACTTAGGACGCCATTCCTCTCTCGCCCGTTTGTAACCCCCTACTACAAACAACTCAAGTAACACGAGCAGCTCGAGACTGGACGTAGGGCCTAATTACCTGAACCAGTATGAATCCTTGTGTCCTCTTGCGAACCATCCGACCCCTAAAATGCGCATCCCACGATAATCACTAGCCGGTGGTAACGAACACGGACAGTTTGTTTCGAAAAACAAATTCCTACAAAAGCTATACAAAAGTCAATTTCAAAAGAATAACTTATGCAAATAAGGCCATTATAACCAAATTATTTTTCAGAATAAGGGAAAATCATTCAAAACTTTTGAATTCATGACCAATGAGCTCATTTCCATCTGAACAAAGGATTTAGAATTTGGGGATATGACAGACCTCCCCCCCTTAAAATAATCTCATCTCAAGATTACCGGTTAAGTAGGGGCGGCGGAAAATAATATAAGGACGGAATGATGACAAGGGAATGTGATGGAATCAACGAGAGGACTTACGACTCCGAGAAAAGCTCGGGGTATTCCTCCCGCATTTTATCCTCACGTTCCCACGTTGCTTCTTCGGTGTGATTGCTCCATTGCACTTTCACAACCTTGATTGCATGATTGCGTAATTTGCGTTCCGAGTGCACTAGGATGCGCAGAGGATACTCCACATAAGAGAGGTCGGATCAAACTTCGACATGCTCCACGGAAATAGCCTCGGTCGGAACACAAGACACTTCTTCAATTGCGAGACATGGAAGACATTGTAGACATTGCCAAGAGAGGATGGCAACTCTAGCTCATATGCCACGTTACCACGTCTTGCAAGATTTTTGAAGGGACCAATATAGCATGGAGCTAATTTCCCTTTCACTTGAAATCTTTTTGTGCCTCGGAGTGGTGAAACTTTAAGGTAAACATAATCTCCGACCTTGAAGAAAAGCTCTACCCGATGACGATCAGCGTAGCTCTTTTGGCGGGATTGAGAAACTCGGAGATGTTCCTGAATTTGGCGCACTTGGGCTTCAGCATCGTGAACCAAAATCAGGACCGAAGAATGGTCATTCCCCAGACTCAGACCAATTGACGGGGTTCTACATCTTCTCCCATAGAGTGCTTCAAATGGGGACATTGGATGCTTGGTTGGTAGCTATTGTTGTAAGAGAACTCCGCAAAAGGTAAGGAAAGTTCCCATCTCTTGCTATAGGTTAGCACACAAGCTCTCAACACGTCCTCGAGGATTTGGTTGACACGTTCGGTTTGTCCTCCCGTTTGCGGGTGGTAAGCCGAACTATGAAACAACTTGATGTCGAATGCTTGATGAAGGCTTTTCCAGAACCGAGAGATAAACTGGGAGCCTCGGTCTGAAATGATTGTCTTTGCAACACTGTGGAAACACATGATGTGAGTGAGGTACAACTCCGCATACTCCTTGAAAGAATATGTGGTCTTGACCGGAAGGAAATGTGCAGATTTTGTCACTCGCTCAACGATCACCTAGATGGAATCTGTGACACCCCAGGTGTCACCAGGGCAAAATCGACAAACTGTAAACCCTAATCCATAATTTCACTCGCTTAAAAGCAAATTCAACCTTGCAAATAAAAAGAGATATTGTTTAAAATGCTTAAAAGGAACACTATAAAAATTTTGACTAACAACAGAACACTATAGCAAAGTCCGGGAAAATCTCAACTAACAGTATCGAAATCCTGTTAACAGGAAGAAATCCAAACCCTAACTCTTGGCTACCAAAATTTCCACAGAACCCTAGCCATATTTTCACATAACAATTAAGTACACTTCAAAATAGAATTTTGGGAAATTATTCAAGATTTTTGGACAAGATTTAGACCTCCTAAAAATTAACACAAACAATAATCATCTTGGAAATTCAAGAATTCTTAGAGACCAAATCATGACTTAAACCCTAAAGGAAAAGTGCTCCAAATAAATTCCTGAGCTTGCACAAAAATTTTTAAAAATTTTTAAGCTCGGGAAGTGTGCCTTTTAATTGAATTGCATTCAGGCTTTGATTATTAGCAAATAAAAAAAATGAAAAGGCAGCGTTGTCGGGCGGGCTACAGTCCCGCCCCCTGCCCGACCGAGCGGCGGGCGGCAGGACCATGCCGTCCTGGCCAACACGGCCGCAGCCCACCCCCACGTCGCATTCAAGCCCTCGGGTGCTTCTCTCTCTCCCACTCCTTCCTCCTCCCTCCCTCCCTCTCTCTTTAATTCTCCCGCCGCCTCTCACTGTCGCCATGCCGAGTGCCGCCCGATGCGCCGGCCCGCCATGCCGCCATGCCCCTCCCTGCTCCCCTACCTCGGCTCCTTTAAATCGGTGCACGCTCCTCCCCACCTCCTTTTCTCCTTTCCCATCTCCCGCGCGCGAAGCTCCTCTCCTTCTTCCTTGGTCCGGCCGCCGCCCGCCATAGCCGAGTTCTCCCCCCGCCACGGTGGACACCACCCCCCGGCTCTCCTCCACCCTAATCACCGTGCTTAATTCCTTCCTCCCATCCCCGTGCAGCTCACAGCGCTCCCTGTTCTCTGGAATCACGCTACGATCACTGGAATTTCTTCTCACCGCCGCCGCCATTGTTGGCAGAGCACCTCCACGGTGAGCATCACCTCCCGGCCACCCTCTACTCCTTGCTCCTCAACTAACTACTCTCTCTACCTCCCGTGAAGCTCACCGAACTCCCAAATCCTCCAAATTCGAGCTCGGTCGTCGGAATTTCGACTTCGCCGCCGCCACCGTCGCCCTCCACGGTGAGCACCCCCTTCCTGTGCAAGAGCTTGACCTTCGTCGTGTTGCCGAGGATCACGGTGTCGTGTAGATTGTGAAAAGCCAAGGTTCGACGGCCGGAGACCACCACATCGCTGGGAAAGGGCCGCCGGAGCTCGTCGGAGAAAACCTCCCCTGTTTTTCTTTTTCTTTTTATTTTCCAGATTATTGCTCTGTTTTGTAAAATCTGTAGAAATTCACAGAAAAATCCAGAAATGGCAAATCCAAATTTGTTAGAAATCTCATGAAAAGGACTAATTTTCTGTTAAAGCACTTTTTAGCAAATGACCAAAAATTTGCGGAATTAATTAGAACACTCCTTTCTGTTTTTGAATTTTAATTTGAATTATAAAACAATTCTAGGGCTAACCTTTGATCCACAAATAGATCATGGTATTACACACCCTCTAGAATTTTATGAAGATTTTAAGACCACGAAATGGCATCTAACCCTCTTAAGATACTTCAATCTGCCTAGTTAAAATACTATTTTCTAAAATACATTGTAAAGTCACTTAAAAGGATCAGACCCAAAAGCAAAGTTGTGGCTTTGGTTCTCATGAATGCCCACATGAAATTTCATAATTTTATTCTAAGATTTACTATGGCTTTCTGATTTTATAAGATTTAAAAACAGGAACTTTGATGAATTTTTATAAAATCTAGAAAATTCATCTAGGCCCCACCAGAGCTCAAAATGCTTATTTCAGAAAGTACTATCAACTAAAAATAATCTTGAGGTGGAGTTATGTGTGGTGATCTTCATTGATGATATTCTTGTTTTCTCCAAGTCAGAAGCGGATCATGCTGTTCACCTCCGAATTGTACTCGGGAAGATTCGTGAACACCGTCTTTATGCCAAATTCAGCAAGTGTGAATTTTGGCTACACGAAGTGGCTTTTCTTGGGCACGTCATTTCTGAAAATGGTGTTGCCATGGATCCCACCAAGGTACAAGAAGTGCTTGATTGGTCTCCACCAACCAACGTAAAGGAAATCTGCAGTTTTCTTGGACTTGCGGTTTACTATCGTCGGTTTATCAAGGATTTCTCCAAGATTGCCAAGCCAATGACTAAGTTGCTGCACATAGGAGAGAAATTCCTTTGGTCCTCCAATTGCGAGCAAGCTTTTCGGACGTTAAAGACGTTGCTCACAACAGCACCCATTCTTGCTCAACCCGACATCCACAAGACCTTTGACGTCTATTGCGACGCTTCTCATATTGGACTCGGATGTGTGCTTATGCAAGACGGGAGAGTCATTGCTTATGCTTCTCGCCAATTAAGGCCACATGAGGAGAATTATTCTACACATGACCTTGAGCTTGCCGCCGTGGTTCATGCTTGAAAATATGGCGACAGTATCTCCTTGGCAAGACTTGCAAAATTTATACCAACAACAAGAGCCTCAAGTACATATTCACCCAAGCTGATTTGAATATGAGGCAAAGGAGATGGCTTGAGTTGATCAAGGACTACAAGCTAGAAGTGCATTATCACCCAGGCAACGCTAATGTTGTGGCTGACGCATTGAGTCGTAAAAGCCGCTGCAATTGCCTAATCGGGGAGGCCCGAAACCACTCTATATGTGAGGATTTTTGGAAACTTGGTCTACAAATGGTGCAAGAAGGTTTCCTTGCTAACCTTGAAATAAAATCCACACTTTTGGATCAGATCAAGGAAGCCCAGAAGAATGACAAAGGCATGGCTCGTATCTGGAAGAAAATGAAATCGGGTAAAGCCGGATGTTTTTCTCTCGATGAGCAAGGCGTGTTACGGTTTGGAAAACGGCATGTGGTGCCGAAAGTGCATGAGCTAAGAATGAAAATTCTCGATGAAGCCCATGATTCCTTGCTGTCCATACACCCAGGAAGCACAAAAATGTACCAAGACTTGAAGACCAAATTTTGGTGGACTCGCATGAAGCGGGAAATTGCTCAATATGTCTCTGAATGTGACGTATGTCAGCAGGTGAAAGCTAGCCACCTAAAACCTGCAGGCATGCTGCAACCATTGCCTATTCCATCATGGAAATGGGAGGATATTGGCATGGATTTCATTGTTGGTCTGCCTAGAACTTCGAGTGGTTACGATTCCATCTGGGTCATCATTGACCGATTGACAAAATATGCCCATTTCCTTCCGGTCAAGACCACATATTCTTTCAAGGAGTATGCAGAGTTGTACCTCACTCGCATCATGTGTGTTCATGGTGTTCCAAAGACAATTGTTTCAGACCGAGGCTCCCAGTTTGTCTCTCGGTTCTGGAAAAGTCTCCATCAAGCATTGGACACCAAGCTAATTCATAGTTCGGTTTACCACCCGCAAACGGGAGGACAGACCGAACGTGTCAACCAAATCCTCGAGGACATGTTGAGAGCTTGTGTGCTAACCTACGGCAAGAGATGGGAACTTTGCTTACCTTTAGCGGAGTTCTCTTACAACAATAGCTACCAATCTAGCCTCCAAATGTCCCCATTTGAAGCACTCTATGGGAGAAGTTGTAGAACCCCATTGAATTGGTCTGAGTCCGGGGAACGACCTTTCTTCGGTCCTGATTTGGGTCATGATGCTGAAGCCCAAGTGTGCCAAATTCAGGAACATCTCCAAGTTGCTCAATCCCGCCAAAAGAGCTATGCCGATCATCGTCGGGTAGAGCTTTTCTTAAAGGTCGGAGGTTATGTTTACCTCAAAGTTTCACCACTCCGAGGCACAAAAAGATTCCAAGTGAAAGGGAAGTTAGCGCCATGCTACATTGGTCCCTTCAAAATTCTTGCAAGACGTGGTAACGTGGCATATAAGCTAGAGTTGCCATCCTCTCTTGGCAACGTCTATAATGTCTTCCATATCTCGCAATTGAAGAAGTGTCTCCGTGTTCCGACTGAGGCTATTTCCATGAAGCATGTCGAAGTCCGACCCGACCTCTCTTATGTGGAGTATCCTCTGTGCATCCTTGCGCATTTGAAACGCAAATTGCGCAATCGTGCAATCAAGATGGTGAAAGTGCAATGGAGCAAACACACAGAAGAAGAAGCAACGTGGGAACGTGAGGATAAAATGCGGGAGGAATACCCGTTGATTTCTTCACATTTGCTTGTCAGCATTCCATCCTTATCGTTGATATTCCTTTTCCGCCGCCCCTACTTAACCGGTAATCTCGGGAAACAGATTATTTTAAGGGGTGGTGGTCTGTCACATCCCAAAGTTTCGATCCTTTTGTCCAGATGAAAATGAGCTCAGGCCTTGAATTCGTTTTTGACCATTTCCTGTTTTGGGGAGTTTTTGGTTCCGGGTAACAAATTGGTTCATTTACGGGTAACCCTTTTCGCTCTTTTGCAAAATTGTCTGTTTTTGTAATGAAACGACCCCAATGTTTTTGCATATTAATTAAGTGCACATTAAAATAGAATTTTGGAGTTTTTATCAGAATTTTTGGAAATGGTTTGGACCCCTTTAAAATTCAATCAAACTTGATCTAATTTGAAAATTTGCAAACTTTTAGAAGATGAATCAGGAAACCATTCTTGACCAAAAATTGTTCCTCATAATTTCCTTAGTGCCCTCAAAATTTTTCACAATTTTCCAAGCCCGGGTGGTGTGGTTTTCATTTGACTCAAGGTGGGAATGTTTTGAAATAAACAAAAATAAAAAAAATAAAAAATAAACAGGCCACCGCCCACGGCGGCCAACAGCCGCAGAGGCCGGCCAGCCGTGGCCGGCGCCGGTCGTCCCACACCTTCACTTCGCCGGCGAGGCAAATCCTGCCCAAAGATCTTCCTCTCTCTTCCTTTCTCCCTCTCCCTCCTTCTCTCACTAGCACGCCTATGCCTTTCTCCTCCCGGCGCACGCCACGGCTCACCTCCCCAATCCTTGGCCGCCGCCTACCGTCGCCAATCGACGACGCGGCACGTTTCTCTCTCTCTCTCTCTCTCTCTCTCTCTCTCTCCCGGTGCATAATAAGGGTGCACCGAGCTCTTCCCACTCCCCCCACACTCTATTTTTCTCCTCGCAGTGCACGCGCACCTTTCTTCCTCCTTCGCTGATTCCGAGCGCGCGCCGCCATTAAAGCCGCCACGCCCGCTCTCCCGTGGACAGCTCAAGATAACACGAACCGAGCCGCACCACTTGCCATTCCTACTCTCCAGAGCTCCTTCTTGCTCACTGCAAGAGGAATCGCATTCTCTCGCCGCCATTTCACCGGAACGCCCCTTCTTCCTCCTCCGGCCGGGAGTGCCATCACCGGTTTTCGAATCACAAATTTGTCGTCGTGGTACCCCGTCACTTCAATTCATCTCTTCGGCTACTACCTCTGATCTAGGCGCACCTCCTTGACGTGGTTTCGTCCGTAGAGAACCGCCGCCGCGGAGCTCACCGTCGCCGGCCACCTTCCGATCGCTTCCATGGTCTTCATCACCCACAAATCGAATCCCCACGCCATGGTGAAGCTCCTGGAGACACCCTTTTTCACCCTACTGCTCTCCTCCACCGCGCGCATCGCCGGCGAGGAAACCGTCTGCCGCCGCTTGCCGCCGATGGTGTTTCGGCCATCGCCGGAGCTCGGCGCCACCACCAATCGAATCCCGTTGCCTCGCTGATCCCAGCCATGGTGGCCAACGGCACCCATTCGCCGCTGTTGAGCTCGCCGCCAGCAAGCCACCGCCGCCCCTGTTTTTCCTCCATTTTCCTTTTTATTTCATTTTCCTATTATTTAGCCAGTTTTTGAAAAATGTGTACTAAATTGAGGCAAAATCTAAAAATTATAAACTTAATTATATTTGAATCCTTGTTAAATGATCTAATTTTCTCTGAAACACTTTTTTGAAAACGTTCCTGGAACTTCCACAATAATTAGATGAATCTTTTCTGTTCTTGAATTTTAATTGGAGTTCCATAAGGGTCCTAGAGGTGAAAATTGAATCTTTGATGTATCCTATAATTGTGAACCTCCTACAATTTATCAGAATTTTACAGCAAAAAATTTTTATGCATGTCATTGGCAATACTCCAAACTATCAATTTAGTTTGTTTTTTTCTAAAATACATTACATAAGTCATCCAAAGTCCAAACCCTTAACCAAAACTTTAGTTTAGATGCTCACTGGTACCTCTATCAAGTTTCATGATTTTCCCATAAGTTTATTGTTTGTTTTTGATTTTATAATTTTAAATAACAGAAAATTGTTAGATTTTTAATAAATCTTGGAAGCTCAACTTGACCCTGAACCAGTGCCAAACATCTAGTTTTGGAGGCTACTTTGAACTTAAAATGGTTCCCTGCCCGTAACTTGAGTTTGAATTTTTCATCGGAAAGTCGTTACGACCTTTACGATGTTTTACGGTATCTACCGATGTCGTAAACGGGCAACGATAGTCGGTGGGCTTGTGTTCCTAGTAACAAAAAAAAAAAAACCTTCAAACCAAGTGCAGTAGTAACCCCTAGCCACCTAGTGAAGTCTCTGCATGAGACATGCTTTGGGATTTTTCCCGAAAACGTTGTCCGTGTGCCACCCGATATCGGAACCCGAACCCGGGAACTGGGAACCAGTTTTCTGAATTGGTAAAACTGTTTTCAGCATAACTTGAGCTGTAGATCTCTGTTTGACGTGTTTCATTTTGCATTGTGTTTGTAGACTTAGTAGCTACCTTTCTGCACCATATCGTATCATTTGTTGCATCATGGCATCATGGCATACTTCTCATACCGACGCGTTTTGCTCTATAGAGTACGATCCATTGGAGAGTGACACGGGTGCTGCTGAGGGAGGAGCACCAGAAGCTGACCAAGTCGCTGAGGAGAATGCCACCGCAGCTACTGAAGGCAAGCACATCATATTGCTATCCTAAGTAACTATTTAATGTTAATATATGTGCTTACGTATAGGATTGCATTAAGTCGGGCATAGTGGTACTGTCGGGAAATCCTATTATTGTTGCATGTTACCCCTCCTTGATGTTTGTGACACCCTAGGTGTCACTTAAAAGGTTATCGATAGATTTAAACCCTAGAAGTCAAAATTCACATGTAAAAGCAAAATCGACATTTGAAGTAAAATGAAATGATGTTTAAAATGCTCTAAGGAATCACTATGAAAACTTTGGCACACAACAGAACACTATAGTAAAGTCGGGAGAAATTCATCTCACAGTGTCGAACTCCTGTTAACAGAGACCAAACCTAAACCCTAATTCGCGACCGTCCAAATTTCCACAGGACCTAGCCATATTTTTGCATAAAAATTAAGTGCACTTCAAAAATAGAATTTTGGGAAATTATTCAAGATTTTTAGAAAAGATTTAGACCTCTTAAAAATTCACCCAAGTAGAAATAATCTTAAAAATTCAAGAATTTTTAGAGACCAAATCATGACTTAAACCCTAAATGAAAAATGCTCCAAATAAACTCTTGAACTTGCACAAAAATTTTCAAAAATGTTTGAGCTCGGGAAGTGTGCCATTTCATTGATTTGCATTCCAACTTAAAAAAAAATCTATCGGCGCTTGCCAGGCGGGCTACAGTGCCCGCCGCCCGCCCGACAGAGCGGCGGGCGGCAGGGCACCGCGCCCCGGCCGTGGCTGGCACGTCGTCATCAATTTGCCGCGCTATTCCCTCCTCTCCCTCCTCCTCTCTCCCTTCTCCTCTCTCTCCCTCCCTCTCTCGTTTTCCCCACTGCCGCGCCATGCCCGCGCATAGTCCCGCGTCGCCGGCCCTTTTCCCGCCGCCCCCCCTCCTGGTCCCCCTCTCTTCTCTCACTCCGAGCATCTTAAGGGCACACCCGAGCCTCCCTATTCCTTCCCAACTCTAACTCCCGCTCCTCGGCGCACAAATTCTTTTCCTCTCGCTCGGACGCCGCCACCGCCCTTGCCGCCGTTACCCCGCACGTCGCCAGCCCCCTACGGCAAGCCCCGTGCTCCGCCACCGTGCCGAACGGCTTCCTCGCACCTTCTACTAGCTCTCGAACCACCAAGGTCCTTCCCGGTACACCCTATCGCCGGGAACGTGGTTTCCTCCTCCCCCGGCCTGAAGCACCGCCGTCGGTGGTAAGATGTCAAATTCATCGCCATGGTGCAACCCTTTCTTGATTCTTCGCTCCGGCTACTTCCTCTAACCCGTGTGAATTCCTTTGACTTGCCTTCGCTCAAAGAGTGTCGCCGGAGAAGAAGCCACAGCACGCCACCGTCGGATCACCCTCGCCGCCGCCATGACCTCACCGCCGAACCCCTATCTCCGGTCACCCCCGAAGCCGTTGGCACCCTCCACGGAGTTCGCCTCGGCCTGGTGAAGCTCTCCACACTATCTTCTGTACCTAGCACCCCTCGCCTCCTCCTCTACGCTGTCGCCGGAGTTCGGCCCTGCCGCCGGGCTCGAGCTCCTCTGTTCTGTCCTCTCTTTTTTCTTTTAAATATTCCTTTCCCTATTAATTGGTCCACATTGCAAAGCATCTAACAAAATCACTGAAAAGTCCAAAAATAGCAAATCTAAATTTTGTAGAATCCTCATGAGAAGTACTAATTTTCTGTTAAAGCACTTTTATAAAATATCCAAAAATTTGCAGAATTAATTAGAACACTCTTTTCTGTTTTTTGAATTTTAAATTTGAATTCTAGAGCGATGTTAGGGCTGATCTTTGATCCACAAATACACCATGATATTAACCCTTTTAAATTACTTCAATATGTCTAGTTAAAATACTATTTTCTAAAGTACATTGTAAAGTCATTCAAAAGGTTAGACCCAAAAGCAAAGTTTTAGCTTTGATGCTCATGAATGCCCACATAAAATTTCATAATTTTATTCTAAGATTCACTATAGTTTTCTGATTTTATAATATTCAATAACAGGAATTTTGATGAATTTTTATAAAATATAGAAAATTCATCTAGGCCCCAACCAAAGCTCACAATGCTTCTTTCAGAGAGTGTTATCAACTAAAAATAATCTTGAGGTGGAATTAAAATTTTCATTTTAACCCTAGTTTAATAGTCGAAGAAATTAAATAATGTTTAACCGATGAAAAATGTCGAATTAATCTTAACTAAAGTTGAAGTTGTTGAACATGCCAACTAAAAGTTTCCTCATGGGAAATTTGAATAGAATTCTCTGAACATCATTCACAGGTTAAGAATTGAAACAAATCGACGGCGTCGAGTAATTAGGGTTAACCCTAATTCTAGGCATCGCCGATCAAAACCCTAAATCGCTAATGATAAAAGCAATGACTCTTTTTTATTAAACTTATCAAAATCATAATGCATCATGTAGATTCTGAAGCGCACGAGGTAGCTACAGATCCGGGTTCTTCGATTTCCACAGAAGAGGTCAACAACAACGCCGGAGAACCAGACAAGCCCCGATGCACAACCGATATTTATTGCTTTTATAATTCAGTGTGTCTTGTTTATGCATTAAGTGCTAGGAGTTGATTGAAACCATAGTTGCATTTGTTTCCATAGGAAACCCTAACGGTAGTTGGTATAGATACCCCCTTAGTATGCTATGCTTAGCAGGTATTGCCGGTAGAAGTCGAGCAGAGTGGACGCTGCTCGCGAGTGGTAGGAGATATTGAATGAAACCATTACATGAGATGTGCCACATGTTTGTGAATAAGTAAGAAAGATAAAAGTTTGAGGGTCAGACAGGATACAAAGTAGGTCGGCGACTGGACCGGGTCCAGGGTGACCGTAGACTTGTCTGATCCGTGTGGTCTGAGACTGATCGAGTGTTGAATGTACTGGTCGTATGCTGGGTGATATGGGCCCCAGTAAACCTACGTAGCCTAGCGATTGCAACCTCGAACCTGCCCTACAGTGTCTGACTAGGAGGAGATCTGGGGTGGGCAGCGTGGGAACTCCACAGAAACCGTCTAGGACGTGTTGTCTGGTGGGACGCGGCGCTGCTAAGGCATGCGTAGGCTGGAATTGACGTTGCAGGAGCTGGTGTGAACGGTTGCCACGTGCGAGTCTGGGACACGCATGTGTCGTACGATCAGGTTTCCCCCTGCAGGGTATAAAATCATTTCGAACCGCTGTCACTCCCAGTTAGTGAGCATGCTCGTGAAACGCACCACATTCTAGTAAATAGGTTGAGATACAACGAGAATGAATTATGATTATTACTATTGCTATTGTTGCGTCTGTTATGTTTGATTAGTGCAGAGTGAACTAAATTTATATTCTAATCACTTAATCTGGTGCTAAAATTTGACCAAGAGTAGTACAGGCTTGCGAGTCCATTTTTTGCAAGTAAACCCACCCGAGTCAGCCAGCATGTCTAGGAGTCGGCTGTAGTCAGCCACGTTGACGGGTAAGTCTTGTTGAGCTTCTTAGAAGCTCACGCGTTAACGATATGTGGTTTTCAGGCGCCGACATGCAGAACCAAGCTGGTAGCATCCATTGGGAGGAGTCTCACCCTAAGGTCGGGAACCTCCAGTAGGAGTTGTGCGAGTTGCCGTAGTGAACATTGAAGTGGCTAGTAGCATGACGCCCGTGGGCACGGTGCATGCTTTTGCTTAAGTCTGAGCGTCGGAGTTTGTATCGATGAAGTCTTCCACTGTTATTTCCAAAACTTTAATTGCGTACTTCGATTCACTGTAAGACTTAAGTTTCAAACTATGAACCAATGATGTATTAAGTTCTCTCTCCTTGTAAATCATTGCTGTTTATTCCTGCCTGTGTTGTATCGTGTGTATGCTCGCTTCGCCGAGCGTTGCCCAACAGGATCCTGGCTCAACGACCGACTGGATCCGTCCCGAGACGAGGCTTTCTGGGCGGGTCCGCGTCAATGTTGAATACGTCACGTTGTCAACTGGGTAGTGTGTCATTGTTCAAGTCACAAAATGCTTAGCCATGCTTAGATTAAGGGTAGAAGTCGAGTGGTAAGTCCCACTCGCATGTATAGGATTCACCCTGGTTACTTATGGACATGTGACAAGTTCATATGTTGATATAAGTTGGAAAGTGTTAAACTAAAATCCGGATGGTGGAATAGGAATGCAGCAAGACGTGGAGGTCTTGTGTGTCGTAGGCCCCGTTTCGGTTGACCTAGGACCCGGCCGTGTTATTCTTGGCCTGAGCACTTTCCGTTCATACCACATGTCGAATATAATGGTAAGACAAGCTGAGTATCTCACTGTGTACCAACGTTTGGCCGATGACTGTACGATGCGTGGAACAAGGGACTCACGTGTGCTTGCGAGGGCGTGATACTCGTCGAGGAACTCACGTGTGCCTGCGAGGCCGTGGTACTCGACACCGTGTGGATTTTCCAACTATGTGGGCATGAGTACCCCCTTGTGTAACTTTAGTGGGTTGCACGAGCCGTATGGTCCTCAGTCATGTGGGTACAGCTGAACTCTCCTGCAAGGTGTATAATCGGTTCGAATCCGCCGTGGTCTCGGTTATGATCAAGCTCAGTGTCCTTTGGACAATATCGTAGAGTTGACACATAACGTGATAGGAAATGGAATATGGTTGATGGTATATATGGTTTATGATTACATGGTACTTATAGTCATGGGTTTTAGTAGGTGTTTATGCTCGCAGAATCCTTTACTTTATGCTTATTCACATATGCTTAGTTTCAGGTTTAAGCAATCAAGTCTATCCCCATGCCTTAATTAACTTGCTACTGCCATATTGCATTATTCTTGGAGTCGGGAAATAATTCCCACAACATGGTAAGTCTTGCGAGTACTTTCGTACTCAACGTTTGTTGCTTAAGTTTTTGCAGGTGAGGATGAGTTGGTGTTCGGCTACTTTGTCCCCGCCGATGCCGGCGAGGGCGAGGAGTAGTCCGGACGTTCGCGTGACCGTGATTTGCGATGTTCGTGAGCTGGGCACCGCAATCCTTTGCTGCTTTATTGTTGCAACCGCTGCGACCGCTCTTTTCCTTAGAATCGCTTCTGTAATTTAATTTTTAGGACTTTATGTTGAACCTTCGGTTTGTAAGATTACATTAAAAACTAATGTAATTGAATTATTGTGACCTATGTGATGTATCAATCGTTGTCGTACCGACGTGCTTGGATCTTGGGCATTGCTTGAGAAGCATGTCAGGGGACTGCCGGGTTTACATTCCTTTTTATCGGGTTGAGTACTCGCATACCGTACATGGACAGCGAGTCAATTTGGTAAACTTGAATGTAAATTGGACGGGTCCCTCACAAAATGATAACAGTACATTAGTCCCACAACTTTCTAGACTGTCAAACAATCCATCCTTACATCAACACGGTTACACTGCTGCTACAGCCACCTTACGAGACAACACAACGCTGAACCACAATGAGTACAACACACTCCTTAAGCAAACAACTAAGAATGAACTCAAACTGTGAGAACATCTCCAAACTACTCGTCCTCGGGTTCAGGGTCTGAAGCGTCGGGGTCTGACACTTCTGACTCTGGTGCATGATCGTTCGTGGGAGGTGGCTGCTGTGCCTCTAAGAGCCCCTCAAGCTGATGCTACAGATGAAGGTTCTCGTGAGCGAGGTTCTCAGCAATCTGCACAGCATTACTCCGGAGTATCTCCAGCTGGTGAATGTGCTATAACATGATGTTGGAGTCATCATCCCGAGCATGTATCTGAGCAGTCTTGATTTTAGATACTACCCTCAACTTGGCAATTTGTGTATCCCGTTCGTAGCACCGAGCACGCAGCCCATTTTTTCTGGCCTTCAAGCTCTTTACTCTCTCCTGGAGTAGGGCTAGCTCTTCGTGAGCTCGTCCAAGAGCCTCGCGGTCACACTGGGCCGTGAAAGCTGTGTCCTCATACAAGTTTCGCATTGCCAAGCTCAACGTGAACAGTGTAGTCACATGATCTTTCTCTTCCTTGAGAGTCCTGTCAATGCCATTCTTGACGTTCCGGCACCAATTACTGTTGATCTGGTCTCGTATCGGGAACAGTGCTGCTGGCTGGTCTGCCAGATCCTCTAAGTGTCCCTCACAAAGCCTCAACAAAGTTTTGTGAGCCGCTGCCTCGATAGTCTCGGCCTTGTCCGAACCAAAAGTGGCGATGGTCCAAGTCTCTCCGTCAGCTCGGCGAAGGTGAGTGGGTAGCGTAACTGTGGTTGAGCAGCGAGGTTGGCCGTGCTGTCTGAACTCCCTGATATGAAACCAAAAGTGGCGATGGTCCAAGTCTCTCTGTCAGCTCGGCGAAGGTGAGTGGGTAGCGTAACAATGGTTGAGCAGCGAGGTTGGCCGTGCTGTCCAAACTCCCTGATCTGAAACCATGGAGTCTCCGTACAGCCTAGTGACTTCAGCGTCTGGCAAAGTAGCTCAACAAATCCCCTGCGTCCCGACTCTTGGGTGACGCGGGTAGGAGTGGGGTCCTCAATTCCAAGCTCCTCTAGGCCCTGCTCGATCATGTTGTCCGACATCTGCATCACATAGATGAATAATATTTTATTAATCGGAAGCCACATGTTGATACATAGTTCAAGACATGCAAAAATCTTCCGATACGTAAAATATTCTCATCCTTACGTAAAAGGGTGATCCAAGATCAACACGGACGTTGCTAATCTAGCGATAACCCAAGGTGCTTTACCATCTAACTTGATCTATCAAGGAGACAATCTTCTCATCGAGGACAGTACTGCAAAAGGCTCAATTTGACTAAGGATTCTATCAAGACTCAGATTGGTGCCACATATTCTCTAAGGGAGGGAGGTATCCAGGTTGACGCTTTTATTTTCTGAATGTGTTACAGCCATTATTAATGGAATTTTTGCTCCTAGATGGTTTTAGTATAAGTTTGAAAGATTTTATCGTTCCAGGATTTGATAAACTAGAATTCAGTAACTTTATTGGTTTTACAATTTTATTATGCAATGCAATCCTACCTCAGCCTATACGTCCTTACAAAATAAACAGAATATACATTTAGGCGGTGGCAGATCGCACTCAAGTTAGACGTTGCTACACGTTTCTTACGATATCGGGGTTAGCGTACCTGCAGAAGATAACATCACAGGCAGTTGTAATATAATATATATCAAAAGTAAAGACAACAACCCATATCATTGGCATATGGGTCGCCCCGAGTAGGTCACGTACGGGGATCACGTGTCCGACTTTTCCTGCGCGGCGACAGACTGTTCTTTACCTCAAGCAGCGGAGGTATGAGAGAGTTCTGCAAAACCGAAGTCGTGTGGAACAAACTCATCACTTGTGCACCAACGGCACAAGACACCACTGTTGCGAAGGTCTGCATTCGCAACAGGTTCGTAACCCACACCTCGTAGGTAGAGGTCCACTTTTGTCCCTAACGGCAAGGGGGTGTACTATGTTACAACGAACATAATATCTCCTTCCGTACCATCATAGTACAGAACGCTACTGTTGCTGATGCAACAAGGATTTCTCGACCTTTCACTGCAGTCGAGCGGCGTACCTTACCTTGCTTACCTGAGCGTAGGTGCGTCATTACAGAAATGTAAATCTAAACTGGGTTTAGTTAGCTTCTGCACTAGGTTAGCTTTGCCACTTGATACAACTTACTCCTATTAGGGCTCGTACCTCACTCGCACGTTAATTTTTTCTGAAAATATGCCTTTAAATGTCATACAAATTTCCAACACGGCTCTGATACAACGCAGACGCGGACCCGCCCCAGGAAACTCAGTCCGGGATGGATCCTACATGTCGCGAGGACCCTGTTGGCAATGCTCGGCGAAGCGAGCATACACATGGTACAACACAGGCAGAATAAACAGCAATCTTTTACAGGATGAGAGAATTTAATACAACATAATTCCATAAATTAAAATTAGGTCTGACATCATCAGAGTACGAATAGAGTTTTGAAAACAGGAAATATAGTGGAAGCCTTCAAACGAAGTACGGACTCCGACTCTCATAATTAAGCAAAAGTATGGGCCTTGCCCAGTGGCACCATACTACTAGCCACACAACATTCACTGCGGCGAATCGCAACGTTCCCACTGAAGGTTCCCGAACATCAGATGAGACTCTTCCCACTGGCTATCATCGTAGGTATACACATTAACGCCTGAAAACCACGTATGTGCAAAGCCTGAGCTTCTAAGAAGCTCAACAAGACTGACCCGTCAAATTGGCTATCTACAGCCGATACCTAGACATGCTGGCTGACTCAGGGTGGGTTTACCTTTGCAAAAGGACTCGCATTACCTGAACTAATCTTGGTCAAGTTTTAGCTCAGTTTAAGTGTTTAGAATCATAACTTTAATTTGCACTGATCTAATCAATCAGAATTAAAACGACAGATCATAATATTCATCACCAAGTTATTTCTCATCAATCTCATTGTTTACTTCATAACATAAGTGACAGAGAGGTCAAGCAAACTCATTGACTGAGAGCGATAGCAATTCGAAACGATTTACACCCGCAGGGATAACCTAATCATACGACACGTCCGCATGCCAGACCGCACGTGGCAACCGTTTACACCAGGTCCTACAAAGTCAATTCCCTCCAACGCCTGCCTTAGCAGTGCCGCATCCCATCAGAACACACGTCCCGGACGGTTTCTGTGGAGTTCCCACAACTGCCCACCCCAGATCGCTTCTAAATCAGACACTGTAGGGTAGGTTCTTTGCAATCACTAGGCTACGTAGGTTTACTGGGCCCCATTATACCCAGCATATGATCAGTACATTCAATACTTGATGCAAATGTGCCACCCGGATCAGACAAGACTACGGTCACCCTAGACCCAGCCCAGTCGCCGACCTACTTGTGCCCTGTCTGACCCTCCAGATTTTATCTTTCCTTAATCATCCATAGCAATGTGTCATGTTTCATGCGGTAGTTTCAAACAAACCCTAGCAGTCGCGAGCAGCGTCCACTCTACAACAAAGCATAGGATACTACTAATGGTTACCTATACCAAGTATCGTTAGGGTTTCCTATAGGAAACAGATGCAACTAGGGTTTCAATCAATTCCTAAAAACCTAATGCACAGTCACGACACATAGTCATAGAAGGAAAAAGTTATAACGGGTTGTGCACCAGGGCTTGCCTTGGTCTCCGAAGTTGGTGTTGGCTACTTCTTCGAGAATCGAGGACTCCGGATCGACAGTTACTTCGTTTGCTTCAGATTCTATATGATGCAACATGAATAATATGGATTATGATTAAATAAGGTACATCATTACGACTTAGAGGTTTAGGGTTAACCCTAATAATTTGACCTTGGCAATTTATTTAAGCATTTAATCTTTATTGAGTGTGACCTAAGGGAAACTTTACATTTTTACCAGAAGACTATTTTTAGTTGACAGTGCTCTCTGAAATAGGAATTTTAAAATTTAGTTGGGGTCAAACTAAATTTCCTAGATTTTATAAAAATTCATTTAAATTTCCTTTTAACCAAATCGTGGGCTATAGTGAAACTTAGATTCTACCAGGGGGTCATTTTTAGTTGATAGTGCTCTCTGAAGCATGAATTTTGGAGTTTGGTTGGGTCAAGTTGAATTTTCTATATTTTATAAAATTCAGCAAAGTTTCTATTATTTAAAATTATAAAATAAAAAATAAATACTAAACCTTAGTGTAAAATCATTGAAATTTGATACATGCACCAGTGAGCACCCAATCTAGAAATTTGATTAAGGGTTTAGATTTTTGGATGACTTCATAATGTATTTTAGAAAAGGCGCAAATTAAATTGGCAGTTTGGAGTTTTGTCAGCGAGATGCATATAAATTTTTGCTGTAAAATCCTGGTAAAATTACAGAAGGTGCATACTGTTATGATACACCCATGGCTCAAGTTTCAACCCTATCACCCTTCTGGAACTCCAATTAAAATTCAAAAACAGAAAGGATTAATCTATTTATAGAGTAAGTGCCATGAACCTTTTTGAAAAAGTGTTTCAGCAGTAAAATTAGTGCATTTTACAGGGATTGAATTAAAATTTGGTTTACCATTTTTAGATTTTTCCTTGATTTACTAGGCATTTTACAAATCGGGCTAAATAATAGGAAAATGAATTTTAAAAAGAAAAGGGGGCAGAATAGGGGAGCAGCAGCAGGGTGGCGGGGAAAGAGCTCCGGCGAGCAATTCAACGCAGACGGGGCCTCGCCGACGATGGGGAAAGGCGGAGGGGAGCGCCCCGGGCTCACGCGCAGCGAGGGGTTCCCCGGAATCACCGGGATGACCGGCGGAGCACGGCGGAACATAGCGCGCAGCGGCGGTGGTGCAAGCACGAACTCCGGCGAGCATTTGGCGGCACGGTGGAGCACCATTTCACTCGGGGTTTGGTCCTAGAGCTTCTACGCGTCTTGGAGAGGGCCGGCAACACCATAACGGGGACAGAGGCTCCTCGAAAGTTCGTCGGTGACGGTGAGCGTCGTGGCGGACGGCGGCGGCTTCGCGTTCCCGTTGAACGAGTGGACCAGAGACCCTCTTGATGGACCAGGAGCTGCGCTAGGAGATGAGGAACATGTTGGGCATGGTTAAACGAGGGGAAAACGACTGGAAGAAGGGGCTCACCGTGCGACCTTGCGGACGGCAATGGCAGGTGGCGCTGCGGCGGAGAAGGAGGAAAAGAGGGCACGCGCGTTGCAGTAGGAGAGGAAAGGAGAGTGGGGAAGGTGGAGGAGGCTCGTGCGCGACCTTTAAGACGCGGCGGGGAGGGAGAGAGAAGAGGTTGGGGGAAAACGGGGGCGACAAGCGGGCCGTGGCGTGCGGCATGAGAATCTTGCGTGGATCCTCGCCAGAGTTAGAGCGTGGAAAAAGCCATGCTGCCAGCGGCTGCCGCGCTGAGCCACTGCGGTGCGCCGGATTGGCCACCGTGGCGGCGAGCGATTTAATTCGATTTTTTCCAGTTAATTCAAAATTCCTGGTCTAAATTCAACTGAAATTCATATTTTCCGAGCTTGGAAAATTATGAAAATTTTTGTGGCTGCTCAGTGATTTATTGGGAACAAATTTTATTTAAGGATGATGTCCTGATTCTACTCGTAAAAATTTGTGAATTTCAAATTAAATTCAAGTTTTTTTGAATTTTTAAGGGTTTTAAATCTTTCCTAGAAATTCTGTAATCTCCAAAATTCTATTGTGAAGTGAACTTAATTTCCATGTAAAAATATTGCTAGGGTAACATAGGAGTTTGGATGGATCTTGAAAGTGGTGTTTGGATTCTTCCGTGTTAAGAAAGGATTTTTGCACTGTGGGTTAAAACTCCTTATTCAATAAAATTACTCAGCAATTCACCAAAATTTTTATGGAGGTTTATGGAAGTGTTTTAAACAATATTTCTTATTAGCTTAAGGGTTAATTTTGCTTCCAAGTACATAATTTAATCCTTAGGGTTTCAATTTGTCGATTATTTCATTTACTGATACCTGGGGTGTCACATCTGCCTATCAACCCCAGACGGATGGCCCAACTGAAAGAGTAAATTAGATCCTTGAGGATAAGATCCGAGCTTGTGTTTTGGAGTATGAGAAAGGCTGGGATAGTTATCTGTCATTGGCGGAATTCTCGTACAACAGCAGCTACTAAGAAAGCATCCAATGTCGCCTTTTGAGGCACTGTATGGCCGTAGTTGCAGAACACCACTCAACTGGTCGGAAGCAGGCGAAAGAATTATACTTGGACCTGACCTAGTGCAGCAGGCCGAGAAAAAATTATGGTTCATTCAAGCTAATCTAAAGACCACCAAGTCCAGACAGAAGAGCTATGCGGATAGAAGGTGTGGCACCCCAGGTGTCACTTAAGAACTCATCGACAAATTTGAAACCCTAAAAATTAAATCATGCAAATTGAAGTAGAATTCACATTTAAGTCAATAAGCAATGTTGTTTCAAACACTTCCAACTGTACCCACACGACTGAGGACCATACGGCTCATGCAACCCGCTAAAGTTACACAAGGGGGTACTCATGTCAAACTTTTTCACACTCGTGCCCACACGGTTGGAAAATCCACACGGTGCCGAGTACCACGGCCTTGCAGGCACACGTGAGTCCCTCGTCGAGTATCACGGCCTCGCAGGCACCCATGACTCCCTCGTTCCACACACCATGCAGTCATCAGCCAAACGTTGGTACGCAGTGAGATACTCAGCTTGTCTTACCGTTATATTCGACATGTGGTATGAACGGTAAGTGCTCAGGCCAAGAATAACACGGCCGGGTCCTAGGTCAACCCAGACGGGGCCTGCGGCACACAAGACCTCCATGTCTTGCTGCACTCCTATCCCACCGTCCAGATTTTAGTTTTTAACACTTTCCAACTTTTACCAACATATAAACTTGCCACAAGTTCATAAGTAACCAAGGAAAATCCTATACGTGCGAGTGGGACTTACCTCTCGACTTCTACCGTGTTATCTAAGCATGGCTAAGCATTTCGTGACTCGAACAAAGACACTCTACCCAGGTTGACAAGGTGACGTATTCAATACCAAGGAGGGGTACATGCAACAATAATAGGTATTCCCGACTTTATTACTATGCCCGATTTAATGCAGTCCTATACGTAAGCATTCATATTAATCATTAAGTAAATTACTTAGGGTAACAATATGAGGTGCTTGCCTTCAACAACGATGGTGTTGTCTTTCTCAGAAGCTGGATCAACCTCCGGTGCTTCTCCCGTAGCAGCACCCGCGTCACTCTCTGGCGGTTCGTAAGCTATAAAGTAAAAACGCGTCGATAAGATGTATGCCATGATGCCATGATGCACAAATGATGCGATATGATGCAGAGAGGTAGCTACTGAGTCTACAAACACAATGCAAAAAGAACAAAGTCAATCGGGGTTCTACGGCTCAAGTTATGCTCAAAACAGTTTTACCGATTCCGGTTACGGGTTCCTGGTTCCGATATCGGGTGGTACACGGATGTCGTTCCCGGAAAAAATCCCAAAACACATCTCATGTACTGGCTTTACTAAGTGGCTTGGGTTACTACAAGACAAAGTTTGAGTGGTTTTGACTCGCGTTAGCAGGAGCACGAGCCCTCCGACTGTCGTTGCCTGTTTACAACATTGGGGAATACCGTAACGATATCGTAAAAGTCGTAACGACTTTTCTGGTGAAAATCAAAGTTAAGTTACAGGTATGGGACCATTTTTAGTTTAAACTAGGCTCTAAAATAAGACTTTTGGCTCTGGGCTGGCGTCAAGTTGAGCTTCTATGAATTTACTAAAAATCAAACAATGTTCTATTTTCCAAATTTATAAAATCAGAAACATGTACTAACACCTATGGAAAAATAATGAAACTTTATAGATCTACAACTGAGCATCTAAAATAAAGTTTTTGTTAAAGGTCTTGGGCTTTTGGGTGACTTGCCTAATGCACTTTAGATAAAGGCAGTTAAACTAGGTTTTTAGGGATATTATCAATGACATACATGCACAAATATTGATGAAAAGTTCTGGTAAAAATACAGGAGATGCATCACGCCAATATACAATTATGGTTCAAAAATCAAGCCTAGAAACCTTCTGGAACGTCAAATAAAAATCAAAAACAGGAATAGTTCAATGAATTATTGAGGAAATTCCAGGGACATGTTTGAAAAAGTGCTTTAACATAAAATTATTTCATTGCTCAAGGATTCACATAAAATTAGGCTGAGAATTTTAGATTTTTTCACTGTTTTCTACACATTTTATAAATTCTGGCTAATTTAAAGAAAAATGGAAAAAATTAATGAAATAGTAGACAGAAACAGGGGCGACGTGGCAGGGGCGGTGCTCCGGTGAGCTTCTCGCCGGAGGAGGGGGACTAGGGGGAAAATTGAAATGTCATGGAGCATCACCGTGAGATAGCGCACCAATTTGTGGAGGATGATGGCCACGGGGAAGGCGGCACGGTGGTCGGCGACGGTGAGCTTGAGGCGGCGTTAATGGTGGCCGAAGTGGTGGCGCGTGGCGTTCTTCGTCACCGGCGATCACTTGTGGCCGAGATCATGTCAAGTGGGTGTGCAAGGATGAGAGAGAACAGCCAGTGAAAGGAATTGAAGAACTGGGCTACCGAGGCGACGAATTTTGGAGAATGGTGGCCGCCGGCGTGGTTCTCGGCCGAGTACACGGGCGGCGGTGTTCCGGAGAAATGGCGGAACGGCCGGCGGGCTTGATGGTCGGAGAGCAGCAGGGAGTCGAGAGGGACCTAGTCGGCAAGGTGACGGGGCTCAGGGACAGCCGAGGTGAGCTAGCGGCGTGGAGGTGGCGGGCGGTGGCGCTCGGCTTTGGCAATGGCGGCGCTCGGCAGGAAGGAAGAAAGCAGGGGGAAAAGAAGAGGGGAGCGAGTGGTGCTCGGCTATATGCTCAAAGGAGAGGAGCCAAGGGAGAGAGAAAGCAGGGACGCACGTGGATTGGAGCGAGCGGCAGCCAGCTGTTGGCGCTAGGGGGCGGTGGCTTCGGGCGGAGGTAGCGTGCCGTGCGGAGGAAAGACCGTGCATCAGTGGAGAGAGGAGCGTGGAGACATGGGAGAAGCAGTGGAGCAGTGGAGAAGATCTTTTGAGAGATCCTCTACCAAGATGAAGTAATGGTGCGCAATGGGGAGGAGGTGGCGGTGCTGCCAGCCACGGCAGTGGCTGCTGCGGGCGCTGAGTACTGTTTACGGTCAGCTCGTTTTCAATTTGATTTTTAATTATTTCAAATGCTCCCTTTTGATTCAACTGAAAACCCTAGATCTCGAGCTCAATAATTTATGAAACTTTTTGTGTGAGCTAAATGAATTATTTGGAACAACTTTTCTTATAGGAATATGCCAAGATTCAGCCTCTAAAGATCTATGAATTTTTAACTAGGTTCCAATTTGTTGGAATTTTAAAAGGGTTTCAACTCCTTCCAAAAATTTTGATAAAATTTCCAAAATTCTATTTTAATGTGTAGTTAATTGTTATGCAAAAACATTGGGGTAGTTTTATTAAGAAAACAAAAGACCTCTTTAAAGCACGACTAGGGTTTCTAAAAACGACGAAATTCAAACCCTGACCGACAATGCAAAGCAGAAAAATGATCGAAATCAAATTCAAATCTAGTGAGCCCATTATCAAAAGGACAAAATTTGAAACTTTTGACATGTGACGCCATATCAAGGCCCAATGACTCGGGCCCGTGCTCGGGAACTTAACTATGTTATGCTGCTATGGAACCAAGGCCCAGAAGCATCAACAGGCGATCAGACCAGCTAGAACCGCACGTGTGTTCAGCCCTTGTCGCGCGCGCGCCATATGGGCCCCACCTAGGGCCGCGCGCCCTCCATGGTCGCACCCCCACCTTAAGGTTGCGCCCCCTTTCTTGTGTATTTAGTCTGGGGCTGCGCCCCTGTTAGTCTTTGAGTTTTGTTTAATTGTTAGCTTTAGCTACAGCCGTCGCACGCATTACAGCGCTGCTACGTGTATTCAGGACTCCACCTTCAAGTGATACATCAGACTGCTTGCATCTCTTTCTTCCTCGTTCATCGATTGCATGCAGGAAACGATCTTCATGATCAGGCTGATCTTGCACCAGCAAGGTTGGTAACCATCGGGAGTTGGTTCAGCGATTGCATTGGCGCCTCGGGCTTGCTCGTCGTAGTCAGATCGTGAGGGTCTACTTCGACCAAATCGAAACTATCTTCACTCACCGAAAGATCGGGCACTCCAGCTCTATCAAGTGGTATCAGATTCCAATGTTTCTCGGTGAGTTTCTCGAGTGTTCTTGGTTCATCCCAGTACACATAAACCCAAAAAATAAAAAAAAATTTAGGTTCGATCTATTATCCCAGCACCCCTTGCGCCTTGCACTTTCATTCAGTAATTTTGCATTGTTGAGTTTTTGTGCTTCGTGTTTTGTGTTGCTGGATTATTTGTGCTTGATTTCCAATTTGCTATTTTGTAGCCGTCACAAACCCTAGGCCACCCGCCCTTGCCATATCCACCACACTTGCTGCTCAAGAAACCTTTCCCTGCCAGCCACGCAAGAAACCAACACCCCACCCTGCTCCGCGCCGCGCAGGAGTCCCACAACTGCACGTTTGGCACTGTGCGAGCCCCCCCTTCCACGCGAGAGTCCCGCGCCTCCACTCGGCCGCACACTCCGCCCCGCCGCTGCCTAATTTCGGATCGGACACGGTCGCTACGTTGTGTTTTCTGTTTTCAGTCCAAAAAAAAAAAGGTGAAAAGAGCACGCAAGTGTGCCATAAAAAAAAAGAAAAAGAAAAAGAAAAACCCGAACAGCAGAGGTTTGTTCTCGTGATCGGTTTTGCTGGGAAAATCACAACCGATCTGGTTCGCCGTGTCCTCGTTGGACTCGTGAGTCTGTCGTAAACTACTTCATATTACCACATATACTCAGTTCTGTGGCGTCTTTTAATTACCTTTTTACCCCTGACATCTCCAGAAAAAGTGCTTGTGGTGACTTGTTCATTTGCTTTCCTTTGTTCATAGAATCAGTTTTTGGACGCTCAGCCGCGAATTGTTTTCCACCAGACCTTCTCCTACAACCAACCCTAGCTCTTTCTCGCACTTGTTTCCAGCAGCGTCCATACGTGTTTAGCACTATTATTCAACTTTGCAATTATTGTTTGATCGTGCTAATCCTTGTCTTGAGTGCAGCCTACCTAGAACTACACATATTTCTATTACGAGCAGGTTTTGTTTCTCCAGGCAATCGCTCCTCCAATCTTTCACCGGTTCTACCTGTTGGTTGCCGTTCACCCCTGTGTGCTTGGTAAGAACGGGTAAGAATTTGATAGCAGCTTTATTTTGAGCGATTTACCTCCCACCATACACCTGCTATCGTAGTGTTCTCTCCATTGCTGTTTCGTTTTTGCACTAACAATGGTAGGAGACGATGCCAAGATGGATGCTACGCTGCAGGACGTGCACGCGCACGTCGAAGGCCTTGCCGGCGACATCAAGACGCTGCATGAACGGCTGGATTCCATGGTTGCTTCATCGACCGAGCGTTTCGACCAGATCGACCTTGCTCAAACGGCTGCCCACACCACGCTCGAGACGATCATGACTCGTCTTGAGACCTTGACCACGCAGCTCCTGGAGTTGCAGCAGGCGCGCAACTATGGCGGTGATACGGAGCAGGACGATGGTGATCGCCGCGGTCGTGCATGCAGGGTACGTGTCCCACCTCCTGATTCCTTTGCTAAGATCAAATTTCGAATTCCATCCTTTGGGAATTAGAGGTCGAACAGAAATTCTCATGCCATGACATTCCTGCTAATATACAAGTTAAGGCTGCTATTAGTAAATTTACTGATTTTGCTTTAATTTGGTGGCGTGAATATAAATAAAAGTTTCGCAATAACACTCCACCACTTGGGCTCAACTTAAAACTGCCATGCGTCACAGATTTGTTCCTTCTTATTATGCCCGTGATTTGCTCAACCAAATGCAACGATTTCAGCAAGGTTCCCAAACTGTCGAGGAATATTATCAAGCATTACAAAAGGGTATGGTTCGTTGTGATTTAGTTGAGCAGGATGACGCTGCTATGGCACGTTTTAGGGGTGGTTTGAACCGTGAAATTCAGGATATCTTTGATTACAAGAAATATGAGGATATGACCACTTTGTTTGAATTTGCTTGCAAAGTTGAACGTGAAGTGCAGGGACGGTGATCGTCGACACGCACTAACTCTTTTACAGGACGCGCCCAAGCTCCCACCCCAGCCCCCCCGCCCGGCGTCCTCCATGTCGTCGTCCACTCCGCATGAGCGTGCGCCGTCCACTTCAAGCGTATCACCATGCGAGCAGCCGGCCAAGCCGGCAGCACCTCCGCCCAACGGCGCCTCTCCTTCCACCGGGCGCACTCGGGACATTCAGTGCCATCGTTGCAAAGGTTACGGTCATTTGATTCGGGACTGCCCCAACAAGCGTACCTTGCTGATCTGTGACAATGGTGAGTACTCTTCAGCTAGTGATATTGAGGAGACTAGACATGCTATGATTTTCACTGACCATGCAGATCATATGGAGGTTCACGTTGATTCCAGCGCCGCCGATAGGTATGAGAGTCTTGTTGTACAGCATGTCCTCAGTACACAGGTTGCCACGACTGAGCACAATCAGCGACACACGATTTTCCACACTAAGGGCATGGTACAGGAAAGGGCAATCCGGATCATCATCGACAGTGGCAGCTGCAACAATTTGGCGAGTACGGCGTTGGTAGAGCAATTATCTTTACCCACTCGCCAACATCCACACCCGTACCACATCCAATGGCTCAATGATGGTGGCAAAATAAAGCTAACACGCTCGGTATGTGTTTCCTTTTCTCTGGGCGCCTATTCTGATTATGCTGATTGTGATGTTGTCCCTATGGAAGCATGTTATTTGTTACTTGGTCGATCTTGGCAATATGATACTGATAGTGTGCATCGTGGTCGTTCAAATCATTATTCATTCATATTTAAGGGTCGGAAAATAATCATTCATCCCATGACCACGGAACAAATTCTGAAAGATGACATGGCTCGGGCGACCAAGACAGCAACGTCTCACAAATCACCTCCAGCCGCCCCTGCTAGATCTGAAATCAAGTTGCATACCCCGGTTTTGATTGCTACACGTGCTGATTTTGCTGAGCTGCGTGATGATAATTTGCCTTGCTATGCACTTGTTTGCTCCCGCATGCTTGTTTCACTTCATGAGGCACCGTCCTTGGATATCACCCCTGCTGTTTCTAACCTTTTGCAGGACTATGCCGATGTCTTTCCCAAGGACTTGCCACCGGGTCTTCCTCCTATCCGTGGCATCGAACATCAGACCGATCTCATCCCTGGCGCCCAGCTTTCAAACCGCGCCCCGTACCACACTAATCCCGATGAGACAAAGGGAGATCCAGCGTAGGTGCAAGCACTACTGGACAAGGGCTACATCCGTGAGTCACTCAGTCCTTGCTCGGTTCCTGTTTTACTTGTTCCTAAGAAAGATGGTTCACAGCGTATGTGTGTCGATTGTCGTGCTATTAATAACATCACAATCCGTTATCAATATCCCATACCACGCCTTGATGATATGCTTGATGAGCTTAGTGACGCTGTTCTTTTTTCTAAGGTTGATTTGCGTAGCGGGTACCATCAGATTAGGATGAAATTGGGGGCTGAATGGAAAACTGCTTTAAAAATCAAATTTGGCTCATATGAATGGTTGGTTATGCCGTTTGGTTTGTCTAATCCTCCTAGCACTTTCATGCGCTTAATGAATGAAGTTCTTAGGCCATTCATAGGACTTTTTGTTGTTGTTTACTTTGATGATATTCTTATTTACAGCAAGTCTATGGATGAGCGTTTAGAAGATATGCGTGCTGTTTTTGATGCTTTACGTGCTGTTCGCTTGTTCGGTAACTTGGAAAAATGCACCTTTTGCACGTAATGCGTCTCTTTTCTTGGCTATGTTGTTACTTCATGGGGAATTAAGGTGGATAGCAGCAAGGTGGATGCCATTCAGGGCTGGCCTACACCAACGACGGTCACGCAGGTTCGGAGTTTCCTTGGCCTCGCCGGATTCTACCGAAGGTTCATGCGTGATTTCAGCTCCATTGCTGCCCCATTGCATGAGCTCACAAAGAAAGGTGTTTCCTTTGCTTGGGACGCACCACAGGAAGATGCATTCAACACTTTGAAGGACAGGTTAACTCAGGCTCCCCTTTTACAATTGCCTGATTTCAATAAATGTTCGAATTAGAATGTGATGCTAGTGGCATAGGTTTAGGTGCTGTTTTGCTAGAAGACCGTAAACCTGTTGCTTACTTTAGTGAGAAATTGAGTGGCGCTGTCCTGAAATATTCAACTTATGATAAGGAGTTTTATGCTTTAGTGCGCACTTTGCAAACATGACAGCATTACTTGTGGCCTCGCGAATTTATTATTTATTCTGATCATGAGGCTTTGAAACACATTCGTACCCAAACTAATCTGAACCATAGAAATGCTAAATGGGTAGAATTTATTGAGTCCTTTCCCTACATCATTAAACACAAGAACGGGAAGAAAAATGTGATTGCTGATGCTTTGTCTCGTCGCTATACCATGCTGTCCCAATTAGATTTTAAAATCTTTGGTTTGCAAACTTTGAAAGATCAATATGTGAATGATGCTGATTTTCATGATATTATTTCACATTGTAAGGATCGCAAACCATGGGGCAAGTTTCATATATAGGATGGGTTCCTATTTCATGCTAACAAGCTGTGCATTCCAGCTGGTTCGGTTCGTTTTTATTATTGCAGGAAGCTCATGGAGGGGGCCTCATGGGTCATTTCGGTGTTTTCAAAACACAAGAAGTGTTGACCGACCACTTCTACTGGCCTCGGATGCGTTGTGACATCGAGCGCTTCGTTGCTCGTTGGCCTACGTGCCAAAAAGCTAACTCTCGTTTGGGTAACTATGGTTTGTATATGCCTCTCCCTGTTCCTTCTGCTCCTTGGCATGATATTTCGATGGATTTTATTTTAGGATTGGCTCGCACTAAGAAGGGGAGGGACAGCATATTTGTCGTTGTTGATAGGTTCTCTAAAATGGCTCATTTTATACCCTATCATAAAACTGATGATGCATCCATGATTGCTGATTTATTCTTTAGAGAGATTGTTCGCTTGCATGGAATTCCTAAAACAATTGTCTCTGATCGTGATGCTAAGTTTCTTAGTCATTATTGGCGTTGTCTTTGGAATAAACTAGGCACTAAGTTACTTTTTAGCACCACTTGTCATCCTCAAACTGATGGGCAAACTGAGATCGTGAATCGCACTTTGTCTACCATGCTTAGGGCTGTTTTGGATAAAAATTTGAGCTTTGGAAAGATTGTTTACCTCATGTTGAATTTGCTTATAACCGTGCTACACATGCTTCCACTAAGATGTGTCCTTTTTTGAGGTTGTTTATGGGTATGTTCCTCGGGCGCCTATTGACTTGTTTTCGCTAGATACTGAGGATGATCCCCATGTTGATGCGCTTGCTCACACTGATCACATGAAACATTTGCATGAGGTGACACAACAAAACATTGCTGCTGCTAATGCTAGATATCCAATTGCTGGTAGTAAAGGGCACAAGCATGTTACTTTTGAGTCTGGTGATTTGGTTTGGTTGCACTTGCGTAAGGATAGGTTTCCTGTTTTGCGCCGCTTTAAATTAATGCCTCGTGCTGTGGTCCATTTAAAGTGTTAACTAAAATCAATGATAATGCTTATTTTCTTGACCTGCCTGCGGAGTTTGGTGTTTCCGCTACTTTTCATGTTGCAGATTTGAAACCGTATGCAGGCGAGGATGAGGAGCTGCCGTCGAGGACGACTTCAGCTCAAGAAGGGGAGGATGCTGAGGACATCGACTCTCCAATAGCAGCACCTACGCCTCCCCTTCCTCAGGCTGCGCCTGATGGCATGACCGAGTCAGACTCTACTTCGACTTCAGCTGTGGCGCCATATCAAGGCCCAATGACTTGGGCCCATGCTCGGGAACTCAACTATGTCACGCTGCTACGGAACCAAGGACCAGAAGCATCGACAGGCGATCAGACCAGCTAGAGCCGCACGTGTCTTCAGCGCTTGTCGCGCGCGCGCCATATGGGCCCCACCTATGGCCGCGCGCCCTCCTTGGCCGCACCCCCACCTTAGGGTTGCGCCCCCTTTCTTGTGTATTTAGTCTGGGGCTGCGCCCCTGTTAGTCTTCGAGTTTTGCTTAATTGTTAGCTTTAGCTACAGCCGTCGCACGCATTACAGCACTGCCACGTGTATTCAGGACTCCACCTTCAAGGATACATCAGACTACTTGCATCTCTTTCTTCCTCGTTCTTCGATTGCGTGCAGGAAACAATTTTCGTGATCAGGCTGATCTTGCACCAGCAAGGTTGGTAACCATCGGGAGTTGGTTCAGCGATTGCATTGGCGCCTCAGGCTTGCTCGTAGTAGTCGGATCGTGAGGGTCTACTTCCACCAAATCGAAATTATCTTCACTCACCGAAAGATCGGGCACTCCAGCTCTATCACTGTGCCACTCCCCTCAGCCCTTCCCCATCACCGGCGAGGCCTCCCCCACCAGCAATTTCTCGTCGGAGCACCGCCCGCCACCTCCCCTATTTCTGCCCCTCTTTCATTTTTGATTTTACTTTCAATTTCCTATTAATGCTAGTTTTTTAAAAAGCCTAGTAAATCGAGGAAAAATCTAAAAAATGGTAAACCAAATTTTATTGGAATCCTTGTAAAATACACGAATTAACTGCTGAAAGACTTTTCCATGAAAATCCTTGAAACTTCCTGGATAGATAGGTAGAAATGTTCTGTTTGGAATTACTTCTGGAGTCCAAGAATTCATCTAGAACTAGAACTTCTGCCAGAAGTGTGTCGTTGCAAGCAGAACTCAATGTTCTGTTTGGAATTACTTCTGGAGTTCTAGAACTCATCTGGAGTTGGAACTTTTGTCAGATGTATGTCATGGCACACAAGATTCAAATGTTCTGTTTTTGCTTTACATCTGGAGTTCCAGAACTCATCTGGAATTGGAACTTTTGTGAGATGTATGTCATGACATACAGGACTCAAATGTTCTGTTTTTTGCTTTACATCTGGAGTTGGAAGTTTTGTTAGATGTATGTCGTGGCACACAGAACTCAATGTTCTGTTTTTGCTTTACATCTGGAGTTCTAGAACCCTTCTGGAGCAAGAACTCTGCCAGAAGTGTGTCATAGTCAGCAGAACCCCCAGAAGTGTGTCACGGCAAACAGAATTCTCCATAATTTGACCTTAACAAGATTCCATGCATACCTATGAATAATCTCATAGCAGCAACTCGTTAGAATTGTTATAAAATCTAGGAACTTCAGTTCAACCTCAACCCAACCTCAAAAATCATTTTTCGATAGTACTATCAGATAAAAATCATCTCCTAGCAGAATCTGGAAATTTCATAATAGGCCATGGTTGTTCAGCATATAATCAACTTATTTAAAAGCTGAAGTCAAACCTTGTCAGGAGTAAACTCTTGATTTAAAACACCATATTTCCTTATTTAACAATAACTCATCTCATTCTTGTTGCATCATGTAGACACCGAGGTGAACGAATTAGCTGTCGATGCGGAGTCTTCGAACCCCATAGAAGTCGTCATCACCAACACAGGAGATCAAGACAAGCCCCGATGCACAACCAAGTTTTAAAGTTTTCTTTTTAACAATATGTGTGGCGATTGTGCATTAGGTTTCTAGGAGTTGATTGAAACCCTAGTTGCATCTATTTTTCCTTAGGCAACCCTATTGGTAGTTGGTTTAGGTAACCATTATAGTATGCTATGCTTAGCGATACTTAACGGTAGAAGTCGAGCAGAGTGGACGCTACTCGCGACTGCTAGGGTTTGATTGAAACTTTCACCTGAAACATATGACACATGACTATGGGTGATTAAGGAAAGTTAAAAGCTGGAGAATCAGACAGGGCACAAGGTAGGTCGGCAACTGTTAAGGCAGGCGTAGGAGGGAATTGACTTTGCAGGATCTGGTGTGAACAGTTGCCACGTGCGATCTGGGACGCGCACGTGTCATATAATTAGGTTATCTCTGCAGGTGCAAATCGGTTCGAATCGCTGTCGCTCCGAGTTTGTGAGTTCGCTCGTGAAACACACCACATCACATTATAATTAAGTTGAAGAGCTATAAGGATGATGACTGAGATATGCTGATTATTATATGTTGTTCTTTTATGATTGACTAGTTTAGTGCAAACTAAAGTTATGTTTCAAATCACTAAACCTAAGCTAAAACTCGACCAAGATTAGTTCAGGTAATGCGAGTCCTTTGGAAAGAAACCTACCCTGAGTCAGCCAGCATGTCTAGGTGTCGGCTGTAGTTAGCTAATTTGACGGGTCAGTCTTGTTGAGCTTCTTAGAAGCTCACGCTTTGCGAATACGTGGTTTTCAGGCGTCGACGCGTATACCCAGGATGATAGTTACCAGTGGGAAGAACCTCGTCCGAAGATTGGGAATCTTCAGTGGGAACGTTGTGATTCGTCGCAGTGACCGTTGTGTGGCTAGTAGTATGGTGCCACTGGGCAAGACCCATACTCTTGCTTAATTATGAGAGTCGGAGTCTGTACCCCGTTTAAAGTTTTCCGCTATATTCTCGTGATTTCAAAACTCTATTCGTACTCTGATAATGTAAAACTTAATTTTAAATTATGGAACCATGTTGTATTGAATTCTCTCATCCTGTAAAAGATCGCTATTTATCCTGCCTGTGTTGTACCATGTGTATGCTCGCTTTGTCGCGCGTGGCGCAATAGGGTCCTGGCGAGATGCGGGATCCGTCCCGGATATCTGGGGTGGGTCTGCCACAGTTATATGGGGTTTTATGGTTTTTGAAAGAGGTGACGGAATTTTTACTTGCTATACAATGATTTTGGTACTGTGGTTTAAAAACTCCTAATTTGACAAAAGTGTTCAAAAATTCACCAACATTTTTGTGAAGGTTAAGGTTGCTTTTTAAATCAATAATCACATTGATTTGTGCAAGGATTCACTTTTAGGGTTGGAAATTTGGTCGATGAGTTTTAAGTGACACCTGGGGTGTTACAGCCCTTCCCCCTAGAAGAAATTGCTTCCCGAGATTTAAGGAAATGGTTGGGTTAGTCGTGGGTACCTATGGGGCTGGGAGTAACTCGGGGTAGTGTGCTCGAAGGAATTCTACGGACTCCTATGTGGCTTCATCTTCAAAGTCGTTGCTCCACAGGATCGTGTAAAACTTGAGCGTCCGCTTCCTGGTTACCCGTTCCTTCTCATCCAGTATCTGGATAGGTTGGGTTTGGTTGCAACTCTTCCACTTCTGGGATTACTTGATCCACGGGTATCTCATCCAAGCTTTTTTCGGTAACATGGCAGATTTGCGTGGGGGTGGATCTAGAGTGATCTAAGTTTAAAGAAACAGACCCGTGAAGTGGTGAGGTTAGACGGACTACACGGTTAGCTATATCGAGAAGGGCCTTCTGGTGTTTCATCCATTTCATACCAATAATATCAATACCCTACCCGTCTAGGATTATGAATGAGATAGGATAGGTGTGCCCTCCCAGATCTAGTGGTGTCTCCCTTAAGCCATACTGTGATAAGATATTTCCCCCAGGCGATTTTATGACGAAGGGTGGTTCTAGAAGAGCAGTAATGAAGTTTTTACCTTAACAAAGTTTTTACTAATGAAGTTGTGTAAGGCACCAGAGTCGAACAGAATGAATGAGGAATGACCAGAGAGTGAGAACATACCCGCAAGCATAGGTTCTCCTTCGGCTATCTCCTCGGTCGTGGTGTAGTTTACCCGACCAGTTTTGTGGGCCTTCTGGCCCCTCTGCTGGCCCATTCCCTGGTTGGGCTGGCGGCTGCTTCCAGGCTGTTGGTGCATAGGACACTCGCGACAAAGTGCCTCGGCTTCCCGCAAGTGAAGCATGGGGTTCCTGGTCCAGGTCTGGCGCCCTGCTGGGGTGGGCGAACACCCTAGGTCCTCTGCTGTGGTGGTGGTGGTGCATGGTAGCCACCCTGCAGTTGATTTTGCGGGGGCCTGTAGGGTTGCTGCGGCGGGCAGAAGGATGGCCCCTAGGGAGGTGCAGGCCTATACTTCCTACCATCCGGTGCTGTGTACACCAAACGGTATTTCGGGGATGGGGCATTTGACGGGCCACCACTAAACCGCTTTTTCTCATGTTGCTCCTTTACCAGATACTCTTCGGCAATGAGGGCATTGCTCACAAACTCATTGAAGGAGCCTCCTTGATTTAGCGACAGGCGGCCCTGGAGTGTGATATTCAGCCCTTCCATGAAGCGATGTTTCCGCTTCGCATCCGTGTCCACCTGCTCCGGAGCATGCAGCGCGAGCTGATTGAATATTCGGGAGTACTCATGCATAGAACGGTTTCCCTAGGTTAAGGCCATGAATTCTTTGGCCTTTCTCTACATTAATCCTGTGGGGATATGATGAGCGCGGAACGCCTCCTTGAACTGTGTCCAAGGCACTGGGTGTTTGGCGGGAAGGTAGCAAGGTAGTTGGCCCACCACGCACCCCCATGCCCTTGAAGCATTTGGGCGGCGAACAGGGTCTTCTGATGCTCCGTGCAACGGAGCAGCCCAAATTTGGCCTCAAGAGTCTGAAGCCAGTGATCCGCCTCCATCGGCTCCTAGGCATCTTTAAACTCGGGGGGATGCGTCGCCAAGAAATCAGCATAAGTGCTGTCTTGGTTCAGGTTCCTGGGACCAAGGTGCTGGTTAACATTCTCCATCAGTGCCCGCAGCATCTCGCTATTTTGCTGGCTGCTCTGCAACATGGCGGCCATGGCCGTGGCCAAGGTCGGCTCACCCGGTGTGGGTGGCGGGTTGGAGCCCTCAAGGTCTTGCCACCCCTAGTGTTCACCATGCTGAAAAAGCGAAAAAGGTGCCCGTTAGTGCAGTTCATTCCATGTTTCCGTCTTGACATTACGAAAAAGGATCTCATAAAGCAAGGCACTGATAACTCATAAAAACCAACGTCATTCATTCCCAAAATTATGACAATACATTTAGTCCCACAAACTTCCTAGTCTGTCAAACAAACCAACATTACACACTGACATTTTACACTATTGCTATGATAGCCTTCGGAGAGAACACGACGCCTATCAAGACAATGATTGCAACCCACTCCTTACACGTATAGCTAGATGAACTCGATTTGATAGGACGTCTCCGAATTACTCCTCCTCAGGTTCTGGGTCTGAAGCATCGGGGTCTGACACTTCTGACTCAGGTGCATCATCGTCGGCGTGAGGCGGTTGCTGAGCCTCTAAAAGTCCCTCAACCTGGTGCTGTAGGTGGTGGTTCTCGTGAATGAGATTTTCAGCAGCCTACAAGGCCTCATCCCGAATAATTTCCAGTTGGTGAATGTACTCCAACATGGTATTGCAGTCATTATTCCGGGCCTGCAACTGACCAGTATTGATTGCAGAGACCTGCTCCAACTAAGCAATTTGCTGAGCTCGGGAGTCACACCGAGCACGCAGCCCGTTGTTCCTGCTCTCCAAGCTCTTAATTCTTTCTCGGACTCGGGCTAGCTCCCTATGAGCACGTCCCAGTGCCTGGCGATCGAACTCGGTAGTGAGAACGGTGTCCTCATACAAGTTGAGCATCGCCAAGCTCTACATGAAAAGCGGACTCACATGGTCTTTTTCTCCCCTAAGCGTCTGTCAATGGCGTTCTTGACGTTCCGGCGCCAGGTATCATCAATCTGGTGCCGTATCGGAAACAGTGCCGCTGGCTGTTCCGTCAAGTCCTCTAGATGTTCCTCACAGAGTTTGAACAGAGCTCTGTGGGCAGCAGCCTCAATGGCCTCAGCCTTGTCCAAACCAAGTGAGGTGACGGTCCAAGTCTCCCGGTCAGCTCGATGAGGGTGAGCGGGTAGAGAACACAGCCGAGCAGCGAGGCTGTCCGTGCTGTCTAAACTCCCGGATCTGAAACCAAGGAGTCTCCATATAGCCTAGTGACTGTAGCGTCTGGCGGAGTAGCTCAACAAATCCCCTGCGTCCTGACTCCTGGGTGACGCGGGTAGGAGTGTAGTTCTCAACCCCAAACTCCTCCGGGCCCTGCTCGATCGCATTGTCCGACATCTGCATCACAGAGATGAGCAATATTTTTATTAATCAGAAGCCACATGTTGACACATAGTTCAAGGCATGCATAATCTTTCGATACGTAAAATATTCCCATCTCTGCGTAAAAGAGTAATCCAAGATTGACACATCTAATGGCACGAGCATTGCTAATCTAGCGATGACCATTAACTACCCAAGGTGCTTTACCATCTAAGTTGACTTGTCAAGGAGACAATCTTCTCATCGAGGACAGTACTGTGAAAAGCTTAATTTTTTTTTGACGTAAAGTTCTATTCAGGACTCATTTGTTGAATTTGGTGCCACGCATTCTCTATGAGGGAGGGGGCCCACACTACGTAAGAAACGCCCAATAGTGACGGCACATAAGTGACACCACAATGTCAACCATTACCTGTATTACAAAAGGTAACAGTTTATAATGGTAACCGTTACCCACTACTGAACCAGCCTCCCACTTAGATCAGCAAGGTGACGGCCAATATTACCAAACGTCACTTTTTGGAGTTGACGAATACAAGTGACGGTTAACATATGGACCGTCACCTGTATTATCACTTACAGGTGACGGTTTACTATTTTAACTGTCACTTTTGTGTTTTGATGAATATAGGTGACGGGTTGTATTATGGACCGTCACCTGTATTATTAATATTGGTGACGTTTTATTAGTTAACCGTCACATAGTTTTGTTGATAATACAAGTGACGGTTGACATATATGGGCCGTCACCTTTATTATTACTCAGCAGTGACATTCTTTTAAGTTAACCGTCATTTATTTTTGTTGATGAATATAAATGACGGCTGAATATTGTCAGCCATCACCTCTTTCTTTTCTTTACATCTCTTTCCTCATTGTTGGTATTTATGGGCGCGACGGACACTCCAAGGACGATTTTGTCGATTTCTTTCCAGTGGTAAGGTTAGTTTGTGCTAAATCTTGTGGATTTTGACCACTAATCATCACTCATGAGTAAACCATTTGCTTAGAAATGTCTGTTTGTGATGCTGTTGATGTATGCTGAATAAATTTTTATAGGTGCAGAGATGGACCGAAGCTGGATGTATCCTAACAAAATTTCAGATGAGTACCTAAAAGGAGTGAAGTCTTTTGTCAGATTTGCTAGAAGGTATAGAGAAGAAAGTGGCTAGAATGCTATTTGTTGTCCATGTCGTGATTGCAAAAATCAGAAGAAGTTTACGCAGTCGGACATGATTGAGATACACCTGTTTATGCGTGGATTTATGAAAAACTATGCTTGTTGGAACAAGCATGGGGAAGAAGGTCTTAATGAAGTGGAAGCGGAGAGGGATCAAATTCGAGTTTCAACCAGTGATATGGGTCAAGCACATTCCGAATGTGATGATGGTGAAGAAATATTGTTTGATGACATTGGGTGTGACCCCTCGGATGTAGACGCCTTAGCTTTCACTGAGGAGAACATTGAGGATCATGTGGAGAATGTTAATGAGATGCTGCGGAATGCCGAGCGACATGATGAGTACAACGATGGAGAGTTGGCAAAGTTTCGCAAGCTGATAATGGAGTCCAAGAGACCTTTTTTTCCTGGTTGTGAACCTAGGTATACTCGACTCTTTGCTACACTAAAGCTTCTGCAATTGAAGGCAAGCCATGGGTGGACCGATAGGAGCTTCCATGCTTTGTTAGATCTCCTGAGGGATATGTTGCCACAGGGGAACTTGGTGCCAGAGACTGTCTACGAGGCAAAGCAGATTATTTGTCCTCTTGGGTTGGAAGTTGAAAAAATACATGCGTGCAATAATGATTGTATACTCTATCGTGGTGAATATGAGGACTTGGATAAGTGTTGCATTTGTGGACTCGAACGATACAAGAGGAAGAAAGATGATGGTCTAGAGGACAACACTATTAAGAGAGGCCCTCCTAAGAAGGCGTTCTGGTACCTTCCTATAATTCCTGTTTGAAGCGTTGGTTTGCAAATAAGAAGGAGTCTTGGTTGCTTCGATGGCATAAAGAGGGCCACAAGAATGATGGGATGCTTCGACACCCTGCTGATTCCTCACAATGGCAAAACATTAACTCAAGACATAAAGCATTTGCCGATGATCCGAGGAACATTAGGATTGCATTAAGCACTGATGGGATGAACCCGTTCGCTAACAACAGCCCTCATAGCACATGGCCTGTTGTCTTAACAATATACAACCTTCCACCATGGTTGTGCAACAAACGGAAGTACATCATGTTGGCATCTTGATACCGGGCCCTCATGAGCCTGAAAATGATATTGACACATATTTGAGGCCTTTGATTGATGATTTGCTGACCTTGTGGTGCAAAGGGGTTGAGGTTTGGGATGAGGACAAGCGTGAGTACTTTATTTTACGTGTCATTCTATTTGTCACGATTAGTGATTTGCCGGCACAACGCAACTTGTCAGGTCAGAGTAAAAGGCTAGGTTCTGGCTGCCCCCATTGCCTGGACAAAACGGAGTGTACATACTTGAACAACTCAAGAAAAATAGTTTATATGAGGCATCGACGCTTTCTTCCCATGAGACATGCCTTTCGGAAGATGAAGGCTCAATTTGATGGGAACATTGAGAAGGAGCCGCCTCCAAGGCATATCAAAGGGGAAGATGTCTATAGTCAGGTTAAGGATCTCAAAGTTATCCTTGGGAAGAGAAAAAGGTCGTCAAATAATGATAATAAAGGGCCTTGGAATAAACAGTCGATTCTATGGGAGTTACCATATTGGAAAGAATTAGATACTCGCCACTCCATCGATGTGATGCACCTCGAGAAGAATGTATGTGACAGCCTTGTTGGTACACTTCTGAATGTACCAGGTAAATCTAAGGACCATGAAAATGCACGAGCTGACCTCAAAGATATGGGAATAAAGCCAGAGCTCTATAGAGATGATACAAATGGTGCTCTACCGACAGCTTGCATCACCCTCTCTAAGAATGAGAAAAAGGAGTTTTGTGAGTTCTTGCAGAGTGTTAAGGTGCCATCAGGGTACTCATCCAACATCGGAAGGCTTATTTCACCGACGGAGCTAAATCTGACACCTGGAACGAAATCTCATGATTGCCATGTGCTGTTAACACAGATGATTGCGGTTGCAATAAGGAATATTCTACCGATCAACGTGAGGGAGGCTATCATGAGCCTTTGCTTCTTCTTCAATGCAATATCTCAGAAAGTACTTGATCTCGATTCACTAGAGGTGCTTGAGAAAAGACACTTTGAGAATTTATGCCTCTTGGAGATGTATTTCCCACCAACCTTTTTTGATATGTCTCTCCATCTCACTGCTCATCTTGTGAAGGAGATCAAGTTACTGGGCCCTGTGTTCTTACATCAGATGTACGCATACGAGAGATTCAATGGGATCCTAAAGGCCTTTGTCCGGAATCGAGCTTATCTAGAGGGCTCCATTGTAAATGGGTACACTACGGAGGAAGTGCTCGAGTGGGCACTTGATTACGTTGACCCAGATAACCCAATTGGTGTGCCAGGTCTCGACATGACGGGAGGCTCCATGGTAAAGGGACCTTAGGGAAGAAGGCAATAACTCCTGACCGGGCATCTTTTCAGAAAGCTCATTTCCTCGTGTTGCAACAATCAAGTGAAGTGTCTGCTTATGTTGAAGAGCACAAGGGGACATTGCTTCTTGAAAATCCAGATCGTAACCAATATTGGTTGGCAAATGAGCATTCGAGGACATTTAGCGTTTGGTTTCATGATCAAGTGTCTAAATCCACAGCCCCAACAAGTGAAGTACTCAAACTACTTGCTGCTGGTCCGATATCAACCATTGTGACATATCAAGGATATGATATAAATGGTTACACATTTCAGACTGTTCGTCGAGATGAGAAAAGTGCATATCAAAACAATGGGGTGTGTGTTGATGCTTATGATGAGAATGGTGAACACCGGTGCCCATACTACGGTCAAATAGAGGAGATTTGGGAGTTGAACTATATCGGTTTTAAGGAAACCCTCTTTTGTTGCCGTTGGATAGATGGGAACAAGGGTGTCATAAAGGATAAGTATGGATTCACTAGTGTTGACCTGAAATGTGTAGGTTACAAGTCTGAACCTTTCGTGCTCGCCAAACATGTTCGACAAGTGTTTTATGTTACCGACACTACAAACAAGAAACTTCATGTTGTTCTTTCAGGGAAGAGACGAATTGTTGGGGTTGAGCATGCTCTAGACGAGGAAGAGTTTGATCAGTTCCTCCTTTCGCAGCTGATGTGATGCCAAGACTACCGGCATTGAACAACCCAACTCCATATATACGTGCTGACCACAATGAAGACATCAAAGTGAACAAATCATGTAAACGTCGAGGCAAAAGGAGAAAGAAGAAGCCATGATCACTTTATATTCTGTAGTGACAGTTGAATTATTTGAACATGTACTGAATTATTATTGTTGTTATTAATTATTATTATTATTATTATTATTATTATTATTATTATTATTATTAGAATGTATTTTGGTAAATTATTGTTCTATGTGGTTGCCTGATTTATTGTGATGTGCTTAAAAAATTTGGATGTTCTGTGATCCTGCAATGATTTTAGACTTGCTTTGTACTGCTATCTGTTCTGAAAATAGATACTGAGATGGTTCTGTTATGTTTTGGAAACAGGTACTTCAACCAAGTGACGGTTAAAAGTGACAACCGTCACCTTTGTGTGTAGTCCAGGTGACGGTTGTATGTTTAACCGTCACCTTTATTTGTAGTCCAAGTGACGGCTGGATGATCAACCGTCACCTTTGTGTGTCCAAGTGACGGTTGGTGTTGTAACCGTCACCTTTGTGTGTAGTCCAAGTGACGGTTAAACTTTCGAACCGTCACCGTTTTGTGTAGTCCAAGTGACGGTTGGTCTCTTTAACCGTCACCTTTGTCACCTTCTCAAAATCTGAAATTGCCCGCCTCCGCTTCAGCACTTGCCTCTCCATCGCGCGCACCTCTCTGCACCTCCGCTTCGCGCCACCTCCGCACGCTGCCTCTCCGCCTCCGATCCCCACTTCTGCACGCCACCTCCGCACGCTGCCTCTCCGCCTCCAGTCCCCACCTCAGCATGCTGGTTGCGCCTCCACGATCTCGGCCTCCGCCTCCAGGAGTCCGTCGTCAGTTAGGGTTAGGGCACCGACCGCCCTGCCGCCGCCGCCGACGACCACGAGAGCTCATGGGCCGGTGACCTCCTCCCCTTCCTCCGACGAACTCGTCCCTTGTGCTCCTCTCCTCTGCACCGACGAGCTCCTCGCTCCCCTCTGCGCCGACAAGCTCCTCCCTCCCTCTGCACCGATAAGCTCCTCCCTCCCCTCTGTGTTTAGAAGGTGGTTACTGCTGCAGGTATGCAAATGTAAAAACTCCAACGACATGAACTGTACTAGCTCCTCCCCGCCACATGATTGAAGATGATAGCTTATGTACTAGCTTCTCTTATTTACACTAGCACACATATTCTACTTCTGCAATCCAGCAATCTTACTTTTGTTAACTGAAAACTTCATTACCTACTGATGGTCAGTTTTGATGCTGAATGATTGACTCTTTTCTATGTGTGTAGGTAGCAAGATGTCAGATGCTCATTCTTCTAGTGATCATGATGGTTTTGATGAAGCTCCAAGTCCTAATGTTGCTACAGAAGTAGGTGAAGTAACTGTTCGGCCAACGAAAAAGCCAAGGAAGAAAAGGACAGTGACACGATGGCCAATTGACCAGGTGGTTGTTACGGATGTGCAAAATGATGGCCAGCCTGTGGACCTAGTAATTAATTCCAAATTGAGTATGGTCTGCGGTCTCTGTGCTCGTGAGAAGGTTTCAATACTCATACCATCGTTTGACACTCTAGATGAAATTCAGCAGAAGGCCCTTTTTGCAGTAGTGCAAGAATTTGTTCTGTACCCTCAGGACTTGCAAGAAGTAGGGTTCAGTTTTTGTATGAGGAAGATTAGCAAACTTGCAAGACGCTTCCGGAGTGATTTGATCAATGATTACATGAGACAAGGTAAAGCTCCTCTTGTAGACTACAAATTTCTATCAAGAGAAGATTGGGACAGATTTGTAGAGATGAAGAGGACTAAGGAGTTTCAAAAGGAGAGTAAGGAAATGAAGGTGATTCAAGCTAAGAATACATTGAACCATCATCTTGGTCCGGCCGGGTATTTGGGAAAACAGGCACAATGGGAGGCTGAGGATCAGAAGTTAGCGGACGAAGGTCGTGAGAACCCTTGGTTACAATTCCCTGGGCGGTCACGGTCTTATCTGGGAGCAAGGGGCTCTTTGACAGACAGTGGTGAAATCACCTTTTCGAGCTCGGAGACCCAGGAAGTGGCAGAGAGGGTGGAACAGATTGCAAGCGATCCATCAAAAATTAGCAGTAGAGAGAATGACACTCTGACATTGGCATTGGGAACTGCAGAGCATCCAGGACGTGTTCGAGGTGTGTCAGCTTACAAGTCTTGAAAGACAGGTTTTCCTGAGGATCGGGCAATGTGGAAGAAGAGGAAGACATCTTCGAAGCTGGATGAAGAAGCTATTACAAGGCGAGTGACCCAAAATGTTTTGGGGTCTTTGCAAGCTTGGTTTGAATCACAGGGCTTAACCTTCCCATTGCCAGGAATGTTGCTGCCAGGAGTTGATGTAACCAGCAGCTCAGCGTCCGCTGAGAATCACATGGCCTCGCAGGTAGTACATACACTGGATACAATTGATCAACTGAAAAATCCGGCACATTGCAACCTTATGCTGAATGTAAGTGGTCATGTCATAGAGGTTGCTAAGGGACGAGTACTTCCTAGTGTGCAGACTCTTTGCGGATGCCCCGTTCGTCAAGGCTATGCTGTTGTGCTTTTAGATTTTGTGGATAATGATGCAACCAACTATAGATTGGAGGTGCCCCCTAATGATGAGACCATCACTCTAGGGGATGCTCAGTATGGAAGGGTTCAGTGGAGGAAGTGCCACATCATTGTTACCTCCAAAGATGCCTCGGCACCGGATTCAACAAGTGCACCTGATTCTCCACACCAGATTCAAACAGCAGTACATGTGCCGACTCCAGTCCCTCCAGCTCACCTAGATGAGCCAGCCCCAAAACCTCAAAAAGCAGCACCACGAAAAACTCAACAGCCAGCAGCACCAAAATCTCAAAAGGCAGCACCATCAAAAGCTCAAGAATCAGCAGTAGCACCAAAACCACAACAAGCAGCACCATCAAAACCTCAACATGCATTAAAGAAGAAAACAAAGAAGCAACCCCCAGAGAAGACCACTGCTCGTGCACAGGTACGGAAGGAATGGATTCAAGATAACCCCGGTTACATGGCTGGCAAGCCGATGATGAATGCAGATGACCTTCGCAATGCTGGACAAGCATGTATTGAGCTTCATAATTACTACATGCAACGTAAGGATCAGAAGGGTGGCTCAATTGTGCTAAAGTATGGGACTCATCACCTGTTGAGTGAAGGCTACATTTCAGTGACCTTTGCTGACTTGTTCGACTTGTTCAATCTCGGTGCATTGGATGTGTCGTTACTGCGATGCTTCGTCCTGTAAGTTTGTCCATCTATTACTATTAGTTTATTTATTCCATGGTTGAAAAGTAAGGATCAGAAGGGTGGCTCAATTATGCTCAAGTATGGATGGATCATCTTTGACACCTGCTTGCTGAACCTTTTTTTTTTAGAATTGTTCAACCAATTGTATAGTTTTACATTACATATTGATTTAGTTTGTTCATCATGAGTACTTTCATCAACATTTGGATATGGTATTTTGAAGATAGGACCAACATGCATGCTAATACTTTGGTTTTCACTTTACTTGAAGCTAATCCTAATTATGAAACTTAGAGTTTTCTGTTGGCTAATATGAATTCTAATATGTGCAGGCTTATGATAAAAGAGATGAAGAACAAAAAGATCCCATGTGCATTTGTTGATCCAGGCTTTCTAATACAGAACACTATACTCAGCGATTGGCAAGATGTGGTGCTGCATGTGGTTAAGGTGATCCGGACCCATAACACCAAGGAATACATCATGTTCCCCCACAACACAGGTGGCCACTGGGTTCTAATAGTCATGTCACTCAAGCTCCACACTATGTGGTACCTCGATTCCTCAAGACCGCAAGGAATAGATGGTGCTATGCTTGAACGTGACTACAATTGCATTACAGCGCTCATAAATGAGTATGAATGATTCTGAACTTCAGTTACATCTTACATATATATAACATGTCTCAGGGGCTCCTAAATTTCTTAATGTTGATTTTTCATCGATCCTTTGCAATTAGGGCTTATGACACATACATGTGTTGGTGCATGGGAGCTAACCCACATGGTGCTTCATATCCTAAGCTATCGCATGTCACTAGCTTCCAGGTGTAAATTACTATTCCACTCATTTAAAATTCAAAATATTAGTCTTTCATGTGACCCATTTTGTATATTTGGTCATTTTAGTGCCATCAACAACCTACGGGCAGCACTTGTGGCTTCTATGTTGCACAACACATACTTATTATTGTAGCAGAATGTATGAATGGAAAGAGTCTTAATGTAAGTATCATGCCATATTTTAGTCAGTATGTAAATCATATAGCTTCCATTAATTTTTCTAGTCATTTCTTCTTCCAAAATATGCATTGTGCTGATAGTAATTACTTTTTGTTGTAGGACATCACAATTTTGGAGTCAAACCTTGAGCAAAGAGTGTTGCACAACATTAGGGACAAAATAGCCTCTTTCCTAGTCACTGAGTGCATTATAAAGACAGGCGAGTTCTTTTGTCAAGCGAATGATATCTCTTGATATCAATCTGTAATGGAATGAATTATTTGTATGATGCCAAATGTAGAAACATCTCCTGGATGCAACAGCCTACTTTTTGTCATATATTTTGATGTGTGATGAAATGATGGAATGGTTGTTGGTATGAATATCTGTGTTGTGGATTATCTCTTGATATCTGTGTCTGTGATGGAATGACGAAATGATTGTTTGTATGATGCCAAATCTAGGAACATCACCTGGATGCAGCAGGCTGCCTTTTGAATCTGTAGGTGTGGGAAAACATCAGGTGACGGTTAACACAAATAAACCGATACCTATATCTAACCAAGTGACGGTTAACAAATCTAAACCGTTACTGGTTATATGAATACAAGTGACGCCTATCCACACAAGTGACGGTTACTATTTTACCTGTCACCTATGTATCCAGAGAAGTGACGGTTAAAATTTTCATCCGTCACTTCTATATATGAAAAAATGTGACGGTTAGAAACATCAACCGTCATCTATATATCCAAGTGACGGTTGGTATTTGAACCGTCACTTGTGTCTCCAGAGAAGTGACGGTTGAAATCGTCATACGTCACTTCTTTGTATGAATACAGGTGACGGTTGAAAATGTTAACCGTCATCTGTATGTGCATGTAAGTGACGGTTGCTATTTTCACCCGTCATCCTTATGTTACACCAGGTGACGGTCGCTCAACCGTCACCTTTTGCTTCATATCGGTGACTTCTCCGAGGTGACGGTTGCCACAACCGACACCTATTTTGTTTGTTAGCCGTCACTGATGTGTTTTTCTTACGTAGTGCCAGGAGAGGTTTTTCTATTCTGAAAGTTCTACAGCCATTATTGATGGAATTTTTGTTCCTAGATGGTCTTAGCATAGGTCTGAAGGATTTTAACATCCCAAGGTTTTGATAAATTGAGATATTTGAAGACTTAATTTGTTTTGCAATTATAATATGCAATGCAATCCTATTTCGACCTATACGTCCTCACAAAATACCAATAATATACGTTTAGACGGTGGCAGATTGCACTCAAGTTAGATGTTTGGTACACGTTTCTTATGATATCGTGGTTAGCGTACCTGCAGAAGAGAGACATCACATGCAGTTGCAATATAATATATCCAAAGTAAAAACAACAACCCGTATTATTGCTATATGGGTCGCCCCGAGTAGGCCACGTACGGGGATCATGTGTCCGACCTTCACTGCGCGGCGACTCAGACTGCACTTTACCTCAGGCAGCGGAGGTATGAGAGAGTTCTGCAAGACCTATGTCGTGAGGAACAAACGCATCTTTTGTGCACCAACGGCATAAGACGCCACTATTGTGAAGGTCTGCATTCACAACAGGTCCATAACCCACACCTCATACGGTAGAGGTCCACTTTTCTCCCTAAACAGCAAGAGGGTGTACTATGCTACAACGAACATAATACTCCTTCCATACCATCATGGTACAGAACGCTACTGCTACCAATGCAATCGGGATTTTCCAACATTTTACCACAGTCGAGCGGCGTACCTTACCTTGCTTACCTGAGCGTAGGTGCGTCGTTACAGAATTTTTAAATCTAAACTAGGTTTAGTTAGCCCTTACACTAAGTTAGCTTTGCCACCTGATACAACCTATCTCCTAATAGGGCTCGTACCTCACTCACACGTAATTTTTTGAAAATATGCCGTTAAATGTTGTACCAACCCCAACACGGCTCTAATACCAGCTGTGACAGACCCGCCCCAGAATCCAGGGATGGTCCATCTCACCAGGATCCAGTTTGCCGATGCTCAGCGAAGTGAGCATACGTATGGTACAACACAGGTAGGATAAACAATAATCTTTTATAGGAGGAGAGAATTTAATTCAACAAGGTTTAATAAATTAAAGTTAGGTCTTACAACATCATAGTACGAATAAAGGTTTTGAAAACACAAAAAATACAGCGGAAGACTTCAAACGGGGTACATACTCCGACTCTCATAATTAAGCAAAAGTATGGGCCTTGCCGAGTGGCACCACACTACCTGCCACACAACGTTCACTGCGGCGACTCACAATGTTCCCACTGAAGGTTCCAACATGTCGGCGCCTGAAAACCACGTATTCGCAAAGGTGAGCTTCTAAGATGCTCAACAAGACTGACCCGTCAAATTGGCTATCTACAACTAACACCTAGACATGCTGGCTGACTCTAGGTAGGTTTACCTTGGAAAAAGGACTCGCATTCTGAACTATTCTAGTCAAGTTTTAGCTCAGGTTAAGTGATTTAGATTCGTAACTTTAGTTTATACTGATCTAATCAATCATAAATAGAAGCATAAGATAAAATAATCATCATAACTTAAGCAATATTCTCATAGCTCATCATCTTAATGTATGCGACAGAGAGGTCAAGCAAACTCACAGACTGAGAGCGACAGCGATTCGAAATGATTTACACCTGCAGGGATAACCTAATCATATGACACGTGCGCGTCCCAGACCGAACGTGGCAACCGTTCACACCAGATCCTACAAAGTCAATTCCCTCCTACGCCTGCCTTAGCAATGCTGCATCCCACCAGAACACATGTCCCGGACGGTTTCTATGGAGTTCCCACAACTACCCACCCCAGATCGCTTCTAAATCAGACACCGTAGGGCAGGGTCAACTTTGCAATCACTAGGCTACCTAAGTTTATTGGGCCCCATTATACCCAACATATAATCAGTACATTCAATACTTGACCAACTGTGCCACACGGATCAAATAATACTACGGTCACCCTGGACCTGGTCCAGTCGCCGACCTACTTGTACCCTGTCTGACCCTCCAGTTTTATCTTTCCTTAATCATCCATAGCCATGTGTCATATGTTTCATGTGAAGGTTCCAATCAACTCCTAACAGTCGCGAGCAGCGTCCACTCTGCTCGACTTCTACCGGTGACTATATCTAAGCATAGCATACTATCTCAGGGATACCTATACCAATACATCGATAGGGTCCCTAAGGAAACATATGCAACTAGGGTTTCAATCAACTCCTGAAAACCTATTGATAAAAGGAAAACTTTAAAAATAGGTTGTGCTCTGGGGCTTGCCTTCATCTCTGTGGTTGGTGTTGACTGCTTCTTCGGGGATCGAGTACTCTAGATCGACAGCTACCTCGTTCGCTTCAGAATCTACATGATGCACATGAATAAGATGAGTTGTAATTAAATAAGGTAATATGATGTTTTCATCATAGAATACTATTGTGTTTTCATTATTCCACTTAGGGTTTTAGGGTTATGTGACACCCCAGGTGTCACTGCCGAGTCCATCGACAACTTCTAAAACCCTAGGATTTAATTCTTGTACTTGAGAGCAAAACTCACACTTGCGCTAATAAGAAATATTGTTTAAAACACTTTCAAGAGCATGCACAAAATTTTTGGAAAAATTTACAGAGCACTTTTATTAAATCAGGAGATTTAACCCATAGTGCAAAAATTTAATTCTTAACTGGAAAGGATTCAAACCCCACTTTCAGAAAATCCATCAAAAACCCTATATAACCCTAGTAATATTTTTGCATGTCAATTTAGTTCACTTCAAAATAGAATTTTGGAGATTTTATTAGAAATTTTGGAGAAGGTTTAGACCCCTTAAAAATTCAAACAAACCTATACTTAGTTGGAAATTCATAAACTTCTAGAGGCCGGTTCAGGACTTAGTCCCTAAATGCAAGTTGTTCCAAATAAAATCACTGAGAACACACAACAATTTTCAAAATTTTGCAATCCAGGGAAATGTGAGTTTCAATTGAATTTAGTTCAGGATTTTGTAATAATTAAAAAAAATCAAAATCATCCCGCCGCCACGGTGGCCAATCCAGCCACCGCAGCGGCGCAGCAGGGAGGGCGCCGGCTGGCGCAACTTTTGGCACCGAGCCTTCAAGTCGACAAGCAAATCCTGGCCGAATCATCCTCTCCTCTCCTCTCTCCCCGCACCACTGCCTCTCCCCGCGCACACGCCACCGCCCGCGCCTCCCCACTCCCCGGCGCGCAGCTCTGCCCCACCCCCCCTCCCTTCTCTCTCTCCGCGACACATTAAGGCACACCCGGCCCTCCTCCACTCTCCCCCACTCCCCATTTCTTCTTCGCAGCACGCCCGCACCATCTTCCTCCTTCCTCCGCTCGGAACACCGCCACCGCCATTGCTGCCGCGAGGTCTTACGGTGAGCACCCCTCTCTGGTCATTTTCTCTGCTGCTAACCTTGTCCAACACGATTGTCCAGCCCTTGTGCAGCTCACGGAGGTCCTTGTTCCTCGGAATTTCACCTGGCTCGACAGGAATGCAAGTCCTCCGCCGCTCTCCGCGAAGCTCTCCGTCGCCGGCCATCTTCCGGTAAGCAATCGACCCCGTTGTGATATCGCCGAGCATTCTCAGGGCACGTAGAAGGTTTAGGGTGAGGTCTCGGGTGCCGCCTTGCACCGCCGCGCCGCCACGGGCTCGCCGGAGCTCTGCCGCTGCCCTCTCCTGTTTTCTGCCCTTCTCAATTAAATTTTCCATTTTCCTATTATTTAGTCAATCTTGTAAAATGTCTAGTGAATAGATGAAAAATCTCAAAATGCCAAACCAAACTTTATTGGAATCCATGTAAAAGCACTAATTTTCTGCTGGAACACTTTTTCAAAAACGTTAATGGAACTTCCTAAATAATTAGGTAAACCTTTTCTGTTTTTCAATTTTAACTGGAGTTCAGAACTGTGCTAGGGCTAAAATTTGAACCAAAACTGTGTCATGGTGGTGTGCAGCCCCTATAATTTTCTCAGGATTTAATCCCAACAAATTCTATGCATGTCATTAAAAATACTCCAAACTGCCAATTTAATTTGTCATTTTCTGAAATACATTACGAAAGTCATCCAAAACTCCAAACCCTTAATCAAAACTTCAGATTAGGTGCTCACTGGTGTCTACATCAAGTTTCATGATTTTACACTAAGATTTAATATTTAATTCTGAATTTATAAACTTAATTAACAGAAACTTTGCTGAATTTTTATAAAATCCAGAAAAAATTATTTTAACCTCAATCCAATTTTAAAATTCATAGTTCAGAGAACACTGTCAAATAAAATTAGTCTCCTGGTCAACTCTAAGGTTTCACTTTGGTCCAACTCAATGAGAATAACAGCTTTAATAAAATGCCAAAGTCGAGGGTTAACCCTAAACTTGTAAGTGGTAATGATGAAAACACCATAGTAAACTATGATGAGAACACGATATTACATTATTTGATCATAACTCATCCTATTCATGTTGCATCATGTAAACTCTGAAGCGAACAAGGTAGCTATCGACCCGGAGTCGTCAATCCCCGAAGAAGCAATCAACGCCAACCCCGGAGAACCAGAAAAGCCCCGGTGTACAACCAGTTTTTCAATTTTTTCCTTTTAACAATATGTGTCGTGAATGTGCATTAGGTTTTCTAGGAGTTGATTGAAATCCTAGTTGCATCTGTCTCCCGTAGGAAACCCTATCGATACTTGGTATAGGTATCCATTGTAGTATGCTATGCTTAGCGGTACTTACCGGTAGAAGTCGAGCAGATAAAAGTTGAAGGGTCAGACAGGGTACAAGTAGGTCGGCGAATGGTCTGGGACCAGGGTGACCGTAGTGTCGTCTGATCTGTGTGGTCGCAAGCATTGAATGTACTAATCATATGCTGGGTATATGGGACCTAGTGAACCTCACGTAGCCTACTGATTGCAAAGTCGAACCTGCCCTATGGTGTCTGATTCGGAGGCGATCTGGGGTGGGCAGTAGTGGAAACTCCACAGAAACCGTCCGGGACGTGAGTTCTGGTGGGGTGCGGCGCTGCTAAGGCAGGCGTAGGAGGGAAGTGACTTTGCAGGACCTGGTGTGAACTGTTGCCATGTGCGGTCTGGGACGCGCACGTGTCGTATGATTAGGTTTGAAGCTGCAGGTGTAAAATCGTTTCAAACTGCTGTCGCTCCCAGTGTGACACCCCGATCCAGGGCTTAATAGGATTAATAGGATACTCATATCAACAAGTTGCAACTTCTTTTCCGGTAGCCTAGTTCCGAAAAACTCCGAGGTTAAGCGTGCTTGGCCTGGAGCAATTTCAGGATGGGTGACCGACCGAAAAGTTATTCCCGGGTGCGCACGAGTGAGGATAAATGTGCGTAGAAAAGACTTGTGTTGGTCTGTGAGGCCAGCCTACGTCCTATAAAAAGCTATCTAATGTAAGCGGGCCCGGCCTTGAGGAGGCGGGACCTTACATAATGGTATCAGAGCCGACTCTCGTGGTTTCACGGGCGCATGTGTCGCAGTTGCGCAGGCATGGTGTGCATGGCTGGTGTGGATCCAGAGTGGTCACACAGCATGACACATGCGTTGGCACTGGACACATGGACGTGGCCAAGGGAGAACGTTCCTGGCTTGGGATTGATCGACGAGGACGTCGGTCTCTTAAGGGGGTGAGTATGTGACACCCCGATCCAGGGCTTAATAGGATTAATAGGATACTCATATCAACAAGTTGCAACTTCTTTTCCGGTAGCCTAGTTCAGAAAAACTCCGAGGTTAAGCGTGCTTAGTCTGGAGCAATTTCAGGATGGGTGACCGGCCGGAAAGTTATTCCCGGGTGCGCACGAGTGAGGATAAATGTGCGTAGAAAAGACTTGTGTTGGTCTGTGAGGCCAGCCTACGTCCTATAAAAAGCTACCTAATGTAAGTGGGCCCGGCCTCGAGGAGGCGGGACGTTACACCCAGTTTGTAAGTTTGCTTTAAAAACGCACCACATCCTAATTAAGATGATGAGCTATGAGGTTAAGGATTAAGTTATGATGATTATTTTATCTGTTGTTCCATTTATGATTGATTAGATCAGTGCAAACTGAAGTTACTATTCTGATCACTTAACCTGAGCTAAAACTTGACCAAGAATAGTTTAGGAATGCGAGTCCCTTTTGCAAAGGTAAACCTACCCTGAGTCAGCCAGCATGTCTAGGTGTCGGCTTTAGTTAGCCAATTTAACGAGTCAGTCTTGTTGAGCTTCTTAGAAGCTCATGCATTGCGAATACGTGGTTTTCAGGTGCCGACGTGTACGCTCACGATGATAGCCAGTGGGAAGAGCAGCTTCCAGAGTTCGGGAACCTCCAGTGGGGGCGTTGTAGTTCGCCGCAGTAAAATCTTGAAGTGGCTAGTAGCATGATGCCACTAGGCAAGGTTCATGCTTTTGCTTAGTCTGAGAGTCGGAGTCTGTGCCTCGTCAAGTCTTCCGCTGTAATCGTGTTTTTAAAACTCTATTTCATACTCTGATATTGTTGTAAGACTTAAATTTTCAATTTTTGAAACAATGATGTATTAAATTCTCTTATCCAGTAAAAGATTGTTATTTCTCCTGCATGTGTTGTACCATGTGTATGCTCGCTTCGCCGAGCATTGTCTAACAGGATCCTGGCAAGATGCGGGATCCGTCCTGAACTGAGTTTTCTGGGGCGGGTCCGCGTCAGGTTAACCCTAATAATTCGAATTCGGCATTTTATTTAAGGATTAATTTTATTGAGTGTGGACCTAAGGAAACTTCATGTTTTTACCAGGAGGCAATTTTTGGTTGACAGTGTTCTCTGAAATAGGAATTTTAAAATTTGGTTAAGGTCAAACTGAATTTCCTAGATTTTATAAAAATTTGTTTCAGTTTCCTGTTAATCAAATCATGGGCTACAGTGAAACTTTAGATTCTACCATGGGGTCATTTTTAGTTGATAGTGCTCTCTGAAACATGAATTTTGGAGTTTGGTTGAGGTCCGGTTGAAGTTTCTTGTCGATGTTCGTTACCGTCAACTAGTAAATTTATCGTGGGGGGTGCGTTTTGAGGTTCCGATGGTTCGTGAGAGGACACAAGATTTATACTGGTTCAGGCTAGGATGCCCTACATCCAGTTTCCGAGCTGCTCGTGTTACTCGCGATAAGGATTACAAGGGGGGTTACAAGCGGAGGAGGAAGGGAGAGTGCTTCCTGCCTCTGAGTGTGTTCGTGGGTGTGTGTGCTCTAAGGATGGCCGGAGCCAGTGAGCGTCGTGAGTTTTTGGAATGACTTGTTCGCTTCGTCTTCGATCTCCCTCCCCTTTTATACGGTGATGTGAGGAGGGTCGGTTCCGTGGAGCAGACAGCAGCCGTACACCAGTTAGGCCGGGCTGTGATGGGCGTTGCCTTCGGTTTGGTCGTGCCGTTCCTGTTCGACAGAGTGGCCTGTGCTGTCATCCGGTGGAGTTCCATACATATGGAGAAAACACCACTATAGGAGCCGGCTTGCTGACGTCGTAGTTGTGGCCGTCGCTCCGGGACGTCCTGTCGTATAGGGCGATGAGTCTCTGACAGGGGCTGTTGGAGTGACGCCCATTCCGTGGGTGGTGCACGTCGTGTGCATTTAACGCCCACTTGCCTGGGTAGCGGGCGGCTCTACCTGTCAGCGGGCGTGGGAGTGTCAAGCATTTATTTCCCAACCGTCGCCGTCCGTCCTACTCGTGCGTAGTAAGCGGTTTGCCCGACCCTGAGATCGGGCGAGGCGGGGATGCGTTCGCTTGACCCCCATAGAGACGGGGTCGAGCGCGCTGCCCGAGCGTGGAGGATCCGACCCCTCCTCGAAGGGGTCGGGCGAGGCAGAGATCGCCTGTTGGCTCGGCCTGCAGTGCGCCCGTACGATACGGAGGCTGGTTTAGGCTGGGATTATTTATACCTTGATCACGTCATTAAGGTCGAGGGTCATGAAGGTTAATTACCTCTGTTGTTGACCCTCAACAGTAGCCCCCGAGTGAGGCCTGATCTCCTCGTGAGATGGAGTCTGGAGTCAATCACCTCGGGAGTGGCAATCTCGTGATGGTAGGCTCGTGTTGAGCTCCGTCGAGCTTGCATGTTCTGCGATCCCGTAATAGATCTCTTTTTGCGATTCCGTTCCCGGGACTACCGCTCGTTGCGGTGATCCGATCGCGGATACGGTTCTACTTGTTTCGTTCCTCCAGCGCATCTGTCCGCCAGACGAGGAGGTTGAGCCAGGCCACGCTTTACCACGGAAGCCGAAGCGTGATGCTCGTCGAGTTGCAAACGGGAAAGTTCGAGTGAAGGCCGGGCTCCCTTCGGGGGGAGCTCCGATGGACCAGCTGGTGGTCGACCTCAATATTCCTGGTTGCCGTCCCAATCTGGTACCCAGATGCCGTTCGCTAGGCTCCGAGGTCTCGCTGCCTTTCCGCGGTGAAATATCCATGGGCCGGCATGAACCGGGACTCGAACGCGGACCGAGATGCCCTCGACGCTCGCGCGCCAGGGTATTGGCTGCTAGCGGGCCCATCCCTATCCGCCCCTCACTCTATTTACGCCCTGAGCGGCTGTCGAACCCGTTCGTGGGGCCAGCCTTCGAACTCTAAGGGCCATCGGAGCATATTTCAGCCCAAGCCCCTGCCTGCCAAAATTTATTGTGTGGCAGCGGCGCAGCAGAGGCGTCTGCCGTGACGGGACATGCGGCAGGGGTTTTAGTCGTCGGGGGTTATGAGTGTATGCGCACGTGCGCTCGATCCCGCCGAACGGGCGGCCACGTGGGTCCCTCCTGCAGCGACTGGCGGTAGCCGCCGCGCGGGCGGGAGTAAATACCACTCTACGCGAGGCGGTGGCATGGGCCCCGCTTGCAGTGATAGAGGAAAAAATGCCCAGCCGGCGGGAAGCTTCCCGCGCCGCGCGTGGCGTTAGAGAGGGCCCGTTGGCAGCGAGCGAGGTGAGAGGAAGTCAAAGCAGCGGAGTTGCGTTCGTGCGGGGTGAACTGGTTAGGCGGGTCTCACCTACAGCAGTTCGGGAGTGATTTCTAGAGGGCGGCATATTTCCCTCGCTGCGTGAGGTGGTTCCGCGGGCCCAGCTGCAGCGAGCAGTACGAGAGGAGACTGGGAAGGCAGAGCGGCGCCCGCCTCGGGCGAGATGACCAGGCCGGCCCCATCTGCAGGCGAGAGGAGCGTCGAGCAGATGAAAGGTATAAGTACTCACCTTGTATGTCCGTTCGCCGCATTCGTCACCCGCGTCTCTTTGCCTCCCGCGCCATTTCGCTCTCTTTCGCTCTCCGCCTTCCATCTTCCCGCACTCGCACGTTCCTTTTCTTGATCTTTTCTCGTTCCTCTCCGATTTCGTGCTAGTCTCCCATGGCTTCTTGGTTGAGGTCCGACATTCGGAGGGCGCGCCTTGAGGACCTGGTCAGTCGTGGCCTCCTCGTTGCCCGGACGGAGGCGAGGGAGTGGCTGCTCCCGGGTAACGAGGAGGTGCCCGTGCCGCCGGACGGTTATGTGGTGTCTTTCGCCCATTTCCACGAGCGCGGGCTGGGGGTCCCCGCGCACTCCTTCTTGCGGGGGCTCCTTCACTACTACGGCCTCGAGCTCCAACACCTCAACCCCAACGGAGTGGTGCACATTGCCACATTCGTGGCGTTGTGCGAAGGCTACCTGGGGATTGCTCCCCATTTTGATCTGTGGCGATATTTTTTCTCTGTCTCGCCGCAGACGAAGGAGGGGCCCTATCTCCCCATCGGCTGCGCCATCGTCCATCTCCGCAGGGAGCGCGCCGGCTCCTACATCCCCTTGAGGCTGCCGAGTTCCCTCAGGGGCTGGCACGGGCAGTGGTTCTATCTCAAGAACGACGCTGCCGGGCCCCTCCCCGAGTTTACCGGGCGCACGTTCGACATGGCGCCCGAGGTGTGGAAGTGGGGCCCGCCGGCCAAGGAGCGGAAGCGGCTGGACGATGCCGGGGTCATCGCCGCGGTGTGGCAGCTGCGGACTCGAAGGGTGCGCGGCGCCAGGGTCATCACCGCGTTCCACGCCCGGCGCATGCTGCCGCTGATGGCGCTGCGGCTTCGGCTATGGGAGATGAGTCCCGGCTCGGATCTTTCCGGGTCGGCGATGTCGACCGTGCCCCTTTCGGAGCTGGAGCTAAAGTAGCGGCTTCGGGAGACTCTCACCGCCGAGGACTTCGAGGACCCGATCGACGAACACCCCCCCATGCGCCCTGCTGAGGGGGCCTTCTGGTGAGTGAGGTTCCCGCTTCGTCGTATTCCTTAGCTCCTCTCCTCTGGGTTTGACTTTTCTCTTTTGCTGGTAACAGAAGAGGGAGCTCGCGGTCCGGCCCTCTCGCCCCCCCGTGCCTGAAGACGCGGCCATCCGGGAGGCCAACCGCTTGGCCGCCGAGGAGCACAAGCGGAAGACGGACGCCCGAAAGGCCAAGCGGGCCCTCAAGCTCCGGGCCAAGCTAGCTCAGGATCGATGCAGGCGGGGGTCGGGCGACGACGACGAGGAGGACGAGGAGGAGGAGGTCGTGGAGATCCCTCCCCCCCCCCCCCCCCCCGAGGCAGGAGTTGGTGCACGCGCGCCAGCGGGACCTAGGGCTGGAGCCTTGGGGGTCGGAGGCTCGGGGCTCAGAGGCGGCACCGCCTCCGTCATCGACGTTCCCTGTGGGGCGGTCGGCCCTTGAAGAGGGGACGCCCACGCCGAAGGACGTTCGCGCCCGCCCCGAGCCAGCGGGGTTGGGTCCGTCGGCCCCTGGGCAGGCATCAGTCAGGATGGCCGGCCCAGGGGTCAGCAAGAAGCGGCCGGCGGCGGAGCAAGGGGGGTCGACCCCGAAGCGTCGCCGTACTTCGTGAGGGTAAGTGCGTCGCGTGGTGCCCCTTTTTTTTTTGCTTGTACTTAGTATTTTTTTCTTTTGCAGGTCCGCGGCGGGGGGAGGGTCGCTCCTGGTGGCACCGCGCAAGGCTCTGGCGGGGCGGTGGCCTGAGCGCGCTCTGAAGGGCGCCATGGGCGGAGCTTCGGAGTCCCCGCGCCCGCCGACTGCGGCAGCGGAAGAACCGGAGGCCCCTTCGGCCGTTCTTCCGGGCCCGTCGGAAGTGGTGGCGGCTGCCAATCTGCAGCCAAAGGAGGTGGTGGAAGAAGTCCCTCCGGAGGCGCTGTCTACGGAGGTGGTGGCGGCGGAGAGGCGGGCTAAGGCTCCAGCGCCCGGGCCGAAGCTGCCCATTTTTGGACCTCCCACGACGGAGGAGGCGGCAGCGTCGGGTGTCGCCGCGGAGGAGGGTGCCGCTGATGCGCCAACGGCGGTACCGGCGACTCTGCCGGCTACGGGGCCGGTGGAGGGAGGCGCCCCAGACTCCAGGGGCGCGAGGCAGGGCGCAGAAGGGGCCTTGTCCGCTTTGGACTCCGTCGCGGCTTTCCTCCGTGGCTAACTTGTCGACGAGGAGCAGCTCGTCGCCGCACGTCGCGCAGCGGTGGATGCCCTCGCCCAGGAGAACGCCATGGAGGGCCGGCTCCGCGCCGAGCGAGAGGAGGCGCAGCGAGCCTGCGGCGCTCTGACCGCCTCGCGGTGCAGCAGGCCTGCCGGCTGGAGGCGGCGGCGACCGCTTTGGAGGAGGAGACCAAGGCCAGGCTCGAGGCTGAGGAGGTGGCTGCTTCCTTGGCCGTGGAGGTGGCCCAGAGTGACGTCGAGCTCAAGGAGCTCCGCGCCGGCACGTCGGGTAAGCTCCGATTCTGACCCTACCCCTCCTTTAGGCTTGGTTGCGGGCTAACTATTGTGCTGTTTGTTTTGCAGTTCTGACCGCGAAGCTGGAGGCGGGCGCAAAGGAGCTGTCGTCACTCCGGGAGGAGCTGAAGGGCGAGGCTGAGGAGCACGGGACCCTCCGAGCCGCTGTCCGCACGGCCCTTGTTGACCTCGGTGTGGCCGAGGAGGTTGGGTCGAGCTTGCTTGCTCCCCAAGTTCCCCGGCTCGTCACTCGGGCGCGGGCCATGGCGGAGGATGGGCTCTACCGGGGGGTGCACCGGGCGTTCGCCGTTGTCCGGTCGCACTATATCAACATCGGCCTCGACTACATGAGCGAGGGTTTTGCCCCTAGTTACACCGACGCCGAGCTGGACGCCATCGAAGCGGAGGTGGCCCCCTTCGCACAGGAGCTCGCTGCAAGAACAGCGGAAGAAGAGGCAGCGGATGCGCCCCCTCCCACCCCGGCGGAGTAGAAGTTAGGGTGGTTAAATTTGTACTTAGGACGGCCGAGGCCAAAAGTGCCCGGCCCTTTTGTAAATTAGATGAAATGAAGTGAACATTTTCTGACTACTAAAGGTGTCCTTGAGTATTTTTGTGAAGGCGTTCCTTCAGAGAATCGTGAGGGTGTTCGACCCCTTTTTCCTTGTTCTCGATCCTCAGGAGTCTTAGGCCACGGGTGGCTCCATCGTTCCGTCTAGCTGGTGAGCGCCGTTGCCGTAACCTTCGGGGTCGTAGGCGTTGCGCAGTCCGACCAGCTAAACTTCTCGTCTTCTTCCACCCGCGACTTTCCCTTCTAAGATTCGAACGTAGGGTGAGGGGTCGAGACCTTTGGAGAGGGTAGAGTTTTGTTTACCCTTTCCTTGAAATTTTGCAAGCGAAATGGCAAAATTTTAGCAAGTGTCAAGGTGCGCGCGCGATGCGCACCTTGCAGGTGTAGCCCCCGAGCGGGGTCCGACTCCCGTGTAACGGGAATCAGGCGCCGCTTAGCAAGACGGCGAAACTTTTAACGAGCGGTCAGGGTGCGCGTTCGGTACGCACACCCTGAGGGTGTAGCCCCCGAGCGGGGTCCGACTCCCGTGTAACGGGGATCGGGCGCCGCTTATTTCGGTCGGCAAGGGATAAATCTACTATGAGTTCTAAGCCCTTCGTTAAAACTTTTGCAAACAAAACGGCAAAAAATTTTAACAAGTGTCAAGGTGCGCGCGTGATGCGCACCTTACAGGTGTAGCCCCCGAGCGGGGTCCGACCCCCGCGTGATGGGGGTCGGGCGCCGCTTATCCCAGTGGCGAGGAACAATAAAGTTACTATGAGTTCTAAGGATAGAAGCGACGTAGCTGTTCGATGTTCCAGGCGTTGGTGAGCTCTTGTCCATCCGACGTCTGCAACTTGTAGGAGCTGGGTCGGAGAACCTTGGAGACGATGAACGGGCCCTCCCATGGAGGTGACAGCTTGTGGCGGTTCTTGCTGCTCTGAACACGCCGAAGGACGAGGTCGCCGACGTTGAACGCCCTTTCCCACACATAGCGGGCATGGTAACGCCGCAGCGCCTGTTGGTATTTCACCGATCGCAGGAGCGCTACGTCTCGCGCCTCGTCGAGCTGATCCATGGCGTCTTCGAGGGACGTCTGGTTACCTTCTTCGTCGTAGGCTTTGATCCTCGGGGCTCCATAGTCAAGGTCGGTCGGTAGTACGGCTTTGGAGCCATATACCATGAAGAAGGGGGTGAACCCCGTTGCCCTACTCGGGGTCGTCCGCAAACTCTATAGCACAGCGGGGAGCTCGGCCGCCCACCGTTCGCTGAATTGCTTCAGCCGATTGTAGATTCGCGGCTTCAGACCTGGTAGGATCATGCCATTCACACGCTCGACCTGCCCGTTCGTGCGGGGGTCCGCCACGGCCGCGCAATCTACTCGGATGTGGTAGTCGTCGCAGAATTTAAGGAATCGCTTCCCTGTGAACTGCGTACCATTATCAGTGATGATAAAGTTTGGAACCCCGAAGCGGTGGATTATGTCGAGGAAGAACTCGACTGCTTCTTCTGGTCGGATCCTCGTGATTGGCCAAGCTTCAACCCACTTGGTGAACTTGTCGACAGCTACCAAGAGGTGGGTGTAGCCCCCGGGTGCCTTCTTGAGTGGTCCGACCAGGTCCAATCCCCAGACCGCGAATGGCCATGTGATGGGGATGGACTGCAGCACTTGTGCTGGCAGATGGGTCTGCCGAGCGTAGAACTGGCAACCTTCACAAGTACGAACGATATGCGCGGCATCGTTGACGGCGGTCAGCCAGTAGAATCCCTGTCGGAACGCGTTTCCGACGAGGGTCTTGTGTGCAGCGTGGTGACCGCAGACCCCTCCGTGAATGTCTCGCAGCAGCATCTTCCCTTGGTCGATGGGGATGCAACCCTGCAAGACTCCGGTGAGGCTCCTTTTGTAGAGTTCTCCGTCGATAACGGTGAAGGACTTGGCGCGTCGTGCGGCGCGTCGAGCCTCAGTCTTGTCGGTTGAGAGTTCTCCTTTGAGGAGGCGGTCGAGATATGGCATCCTCCAGTCGTCTGGGGGGCTCATATCGGGCGTGGACGCCTCCTCGATTTCCATGACGCTGGGGTCGGGGGGCGTCGTGGCCGGTCCGTCCCCTTGTGCCTGGGGCAGCGCGGTGCCGACCCCTGGCGTATCTTGGGGTCGGATTGATGGTCGGCTCTGTTCGTGGCGAAGACCCCTCGCGGGATCTGTTCGCGCCCGGCCGCCATCTTGACCAAGGAGTCGGCTTCTTCGTTTTGCCACCTTGGGATGTGCCTGAGCTCGAGGCCATGGAACTTGTGCTCCAGCTTGCGGACCTCTTTGCAGTAGGCATCCATGGTCTCGTTGTGGCAGCTGGACTCCTTCATGACTTGGTCAACGATGAGCTGGGAATCGCCTCGGACCTCGAGTGGTCGGATTCCCAGTTCATTGGCAATCTTGAGCCCGTTGACGACAGCCTCGTACTCGGCTACATTGTTGGATGCGGGGAATGAGAGGCGGATTGCGTACTTCTTGCGCACCCCTAAAGGGGAGACGAAGACGAGTCCGACCCCTGCTCCCTTACGCATCAGCGAACCGTCGAAGTACATCACCCAATACTCCTGGTCGACAGGAGCCGTGGGTAATTGTATCTCGGTCCATTCTGCTATGAAGTCAGCCAAGGATTGAGACTTGATTGCCGTTTGGGGGGCGTATGTGATGCCCTCGCCCATTAGCTCGAGCGCCCACTTCGCGGTTTTACCCGTCACGTCGTGGTTCTCGACGACCTCGCGTAGCGGGAAGGAGCTGACGACGGTCACCGGATGAGACTCGAAGTAGTGTTGGAGCTTCCTTTTGGCGAGGACGACACCGTAGAGGACCTTTAGGATCTGAAGATATCGGGTCTTCGTCTCCGACAAGACTTCGCTCACGTAGTAGACCGGTCGCTGGACTTTGAGGATGTGACCTTCTTCCGTCTGCTCTACAACAAGGGCGACGTTGACGACCTGGGTCGTCGCGGTGATGTAGAGGAGGAGAGGCTCTTTGGAGGTCGGAGGCACCAGGACTGGGGGCTTCGACAGGATGACCTTTATCCTGTCGAGTGCATCCTGTGCCTCTGGTGTCCATTGAAATCGCTCGGATTTCTTCAGGAGCTAGTAGAGAGGGTGAACGCGTTCTCCGAGGCGCAAGATGAAGCGGCTCAAAGCCGCCAAGCATCCGGTCACGCGTTGCACTCCCTTCAGGTTTTGGATCGGGCCCATTCGATTAATGGCCTCGATTTTCTCCGGATTGGCTTCGATGCCACGCTCGGAGACGATGAATCCGAGCAACATTCCCCTGGGAACCCCGAAGACACATTTTTCGGGGTTGAGTTTGATGTCGTTAGCTCGGAGTTTGGCGAAGGTCCGCTCCAGGTCGGCGACGAGCTGGTCGGTCCTCTTGGATTTGACGACGATGTCGTCAATGTATGCTTCGATGATATCCCCGATGAGTTCATCGAAGCATCTGATCATGCAGCGCTGGTAGGTCGCACCTGCATTCTTGAGCCCGAACGGCATCGTGACGTAGCAGTACGACCCGAACGGCGTGATGAAGGAAGTTGCGATCTGGTTGGACTCCTTCATACGGATCTGATGGTACCCGGAATACGCGTCAAGGAAGCAGAGGGCTTCGCACCCTGAGGTGGAATCGACTATCTGGTCTATACGCGGCAAAGGAAAAGGATCCTTTTGACACGCTTTGTTGAGACTGGTATAGTCGACACACATTCTCCATTTCCCATTCTTTTTTTTGTACAAGGACGGGATTGGCTAACCACTCGGGGTGATATACTTCCTTGATGAAACCGGCTGCCAGCAGTTTGGCTATCTCCTCTCCGATGGCTCTGCGCTTTTCGTCGTCGAAGCGGCCAGTCGTTGTTTCATCGGCCGGGAGTCCGGCTTGATATGCAATGAGTGCTCGGTGACTTCCCTCGGAATTCCCGGCATGTCCGAGGGTTTCCACGCGAAGATGTCGATGTTCGCGCGGAGGAAGTCGATGAGCACACTTTTCTATTTGGCGAAGAGGGCTGTCCTGATCTTGGCCACCTTCTCGGGGGTGTTGTCGGGGTCGAGCTGGATTTCCTTGGTGCCCTCGGCGGGCTCGAAGGATCCGGTGCTGCGGTTGGAGTCGGGGGCGTCTTCGGTGATCTGCTGCCGGATGACGGCGAGTTCTTCCGTGGACGCGACGGTTGCGGAGGCGAGCTCGCCGCTCTCCATCTCGCACTGGTAGGCGCGCTGAAAGGAAGCGCCTACAGTGATGACCCCCTTTGGTCCAGGCATCTTGAGCTTCAGGTAGGTGTAGTTAGGGATAGCCATGAACTTCGCGTAGCACGGCCTCCCCAAGATGGCGTGGTATGACCCGTGGAATCCGACTACTTCGAACGTGAGAGTCTCCATTCGAAAGTTGGTCAAGGTCCCGAATGTGACGGGCAGGTCGATCTGCCCAAGTGGGACGGCTTGCTTCCCCAGGACGACACCGTGGAACGGGGCTCCGGTCGGTCGGATGAGCGACCGATCAACGAACATGGCGTCGAGCGTCTCCGCGTAGAGGATGTTGAGGCCGCTGCCTCCGTCCATGAGGACCTTGGTGAGACGCTTCTTGCCGATGATGGGGTCGACTACCAGAGGGTATCGACCCGGTCGGGGGACGTGGCTGGGGTGGTCGGACCGATCGAACGTGATCGGAGCCTCCGACCATCGGAGGAAGGCTGGTGTCGCGGGCTCGGCGGCGTACACCTCGCGACGCTCGACCTTCGCACGGCGCTTTCCTCCTCACGCCTCTGGACCTGCGAAGATCATAAGGCAACCGTCAGGCTCGGGGAAGCCGTCGTTACCTTCGCTGGCGTCGCCCTCTCCGTCTGCACCCTCGGGGGCTTGTCGGGGCTTGCCTCTCGGCTTGCCCTTCGGAGGCCCCTGGTTTAGGAACCGCTTCAAGAGCGAGCATTCTTTGTATAGGTGCTTCACGGGGTATTCGTGGTTGGGGCATGGACCGTTCCACTTCTTCTCGAAGTGGTCCGAGGTATCCGCAGCCGGCGTCTTGGCGCCCTTCCACTCGGCGGCTGCAACCATCTGTCCACAAGACGATTGCTGCCGATTCTTCTTCTTCTTACGTGAGCGGTTGGAGGGGCCTTCGCCGATGTTGTCCCCCTGCTTCCCCTTCGTATCGGGGCGGTTGAAGATCGCGCCCACGGCTTCCTCGCCGGAAGCGTGGCTGGTTGCGATGTCCAAGAGTTCCTTGGCCGTTCGCGGACTCTTGCGCCCTATCTTGTGGACTAGGGTGCGGTAAGTAGTTCCGGACAAGAAAGCCCCGATGACGTCGGTGTCGCCGATATCTGGCAGCTCGTTGCACTGCCGGGAGAAGCGTCGGACGTACTCTCGGAGGGTTTCCCCTGGTTTCTGTCGACAATTCTTCAGATCCCAAGGATTGCCTGGGCGCGCGTAGGTCCCTTGGAAGTTACCTACGAAGACCTCCCTTAAGTCGGACCAGCTGGCGATCCGATCGGCGGGGAGGTGCTCGAGCCACGTTCTGGCCGAGTCGGCCAGATAGAGTGGCAAGTTGCGGATGATGAAGTGATCATCATCCGCTCCTCCGGCTCGGCAGGCGAGCCGGTAGTCTTCGAGCCAGAGGCTCGGATTCGTCTCCCCGGCGTATTTCAGCACGTTGGTCGGCGGCCGAAAACGCTGTGGGAATGGAGCGCTCCGAATGTGGGAGCTGAAAGCCTGAGGGCCTGGAGCATCCGGGCTCGGACTTCTGTCTTCGTCATCGTCGTAGCGCCCTCCTCGGCGCGGATGACGACCTCGGCCTGCCTCAGGGACGCGCTCTGGCTGCCGTCGTCACGCCTCCAAGGTGGCGCGGGCATCGCGGTTCGCACCAAGACATCCGCAGACACAGGCTTTCGAGGCCTCGTCTGTCCCCGGGCGCGTTTGCTGCACAGACGCGTTCGGGGTGTGGGATTTACGTGCCCGCGATCGCGAGCTCTCCGCTTGCTGCGCTGCTGCTCGTTGCAGTAGCATCTCAACTTCACGTTGAGTGCGTCGAGCATCGGGCGTGATGGGTTCGGGGAGCTCTCGAAGCAATGCTGCTGCTGCAGCAAGGTTCTGGCTCGCCCGTGTAAAGTGTGGGGGCCCATCGCCCTCCTCCATAATCCGCTGGCGCACGTCACGCGCCATGGAATGGGCACGTCCGCCGGGCTCGGCGCGAGCGAGCTCTCGGTCGATCTCCGCCTCCTCCTTCCAGCTGCTGTTTGGCCTCACGGAGTTCCTCCCTCTGTGCTTGTAACTGGTCAGGCAGTATGTCGCGGGAGGGAGTTTCGGAGGCCGGTGGCAGCTGGGTGAGAGGGAGATTATCCCCCGAGTCGAGCGGGTCTCCGGAATGTGCCATGAGGCATTCGCGCGAGGGGTTGTTGCTTCCCTCGCTACGTTCCGGGTTGGAACTCTGTTAGCCTCGTCGAGGAGGTTGAAAAAGGATTCCGACGTATAGCCTGTCATTCCCACGAACTCGGTGTCCGTGGAGCGCGGGCTTTCGTACGATGACGTACGAGTCGTCATGGCAGTACCAAGGTTGCCCTGATTGGGTGAAGAGGCTGCGCGTGGACCCCTGCGTGAGGGCTTCTGGGAGCGCGAGCCTTTGCCAGGGCGCCGCTTTTTTCCGTTGGCCGGGACAGCCGGCGTGCAACGGGAGAAAGGGGTGGTGACTGGTGACGCCGGGGCGTCTTCCAGCACCAGGTTGCCTACAAAGGTGGCAACAAAGTCGAGGCTCCCGAAGGACACGACGGTCCCGGGAACCCATCCGTCGGCGTGGTTTGCCATCGAAACCTGAAAAGATGATCGACGAAAATGCACGGCTCCCCTACCTGGCGCGCCAACTGTCGATGTTCGTTACCGTCGACTAGTAAATTTATTGTGGAGGGTGCGTTTTGAGGTTCCGATGGTTCGCGAGAGGACACAAGATTTATACTGGTTCAGGCTAGGATGCCCTACGTCCAGTTTCCGAGCTGCTCGTGTTACTCGCGACAAGGATTACAAGGGGGGGTTACAAGCGGAGGAGGAAGGGAGAGTGCTTCCTGCCTCTGAGTGTGTTCGTGGGTGTGTGTGCTCTAAGGTTGGCCAGAGCCAGTGAGCGTCGTGAGTTTTTGGAATGACTTGTGTGCTTCCAAAGCTTGTTGGAAAGCTTGTGTGCTTGAGGACTTGTTCGCTTCGTCTTTGATCTCCCTCCCCTTTTATATGGTGATGTGAGGAGGGTCGGTTCCGTGGAGCAGACAGCAGCCGTACACCAGTTAGGCCGGGCTGTGATGGGCGTTGCCTTCGGTTTGGTCGTGCCGTTCCTGTTCGACGGAGTGGCCTGTGCTGTCATCCGGTGGAGTTCCATCCATATGGAGAAAACACCACTGTAGGAGCCGGCTTGATGACGCCGTAGTTGTGGCCGTCGCTCCGGGACGTCCTGTCGTATAGGGCGACGAGTCTGTGACAGGGGCTGTTGGAGTGACGCCCATTGCGTGGGCGGTGCACGTCGTGTGCATTTAACGCCCACTTGCCTGGGTAGCGGGCTGCTCTACCTGTCAGCGGGCGTGGGAGTGTCAGGCATTTATTTCCCAACCGTCGCCGTCCGTCCTACTCGTGAGTAGTAAGCGGTTTGCCCGACCCTGAGATCGGGCGAGGCGGGGACGCGTTCGCTCGACCTCCATAGAGACGGGGTCGAGCGCGCTGCCCAAGCGTGGAGGATCCGACCCCTCCTCGAAGGGGTCGGGCGAGGCGGAGATCGCCTGTTGGCTCGGCCTGCAGTGCGCCCGTACGATACGGAGGCTGGTTTAGGCGGGGATTATTTATACCTTGATCACGTCATTAAGGTCGAGGGTCATGAAGGTTAATTACCTCTCATATTGACCCTCAATATTTCTAGATTTTATAAAAATTCAGCAAATTTTCTGTTATTTAAACTTATAAAATCAAACAATAAATACTAAACCTTAGTGTAAAATCATGAAATTTTATACACGCACCGGTGAGCATCTAAGCTAACATTTTGATTAAGGGTTTAGATTTTTGGATGACTTTCATAATGTATTTTAGAAAATGACAATTTAAATTAGCAGTTTAGAGTATTTTTAATGACATGCATATAGCTTTGTGGCCGTAAAATCCTACGATACTGGAGGTGCACACTACCATGTACACTATTGGTTCAAGTTTCAACCCTAGAACCTCTCTAGAACTCCAATTACAATTCAAAAACCGAAAGGACTAATCTATTTATTGAGGAAGTTCCATGAACCTTTTTGCAAAAGTGTTTCAGTAGTAAATTAGTGCGTTTTACAGGGATTCCAACATAATTTGGTTTGGAATTTTAAGATTTTTCCTTGACTTACTAGACATTTTATAAAATTGGCTAAATAATATGAAATCAAAATTTAATTGAAAAGGGGGCAGAACAGGGGAGGCGGCGGGCGGAGCTCCGGCGAGAAATTGGCGGCGGGGGACGCCTCGTCGGCGATGGCGGAGGGCGGAAGGAAGTGCCCTAGGCTGGTGCACGGCAAGGGTTTCCCCGAAAACACCACGGCGACTACCGGCGGCTAGCGGAGAGTAGCACGCGACGGCGGCGGTGCCAATGGCTACTCTGGCGAGCAATTGGCGGCGCGGTGGAGCACGATTTCGCTCGGGGTTTGGTCCCAAAGGTTCTACATGCCCTGAAGAGGACCGGCAACACCACAACGGGGACCGAAGCTCACCGGAATGTCGTCGGCGATGGTGGGCGTCGTGGCGGATGGCGGCGGCTTCATGTTCCCGTCGAAGGAGTGGACCGGAGATGGGCTTGATGGGCTAGGAGCTGCGCAGGGTTGAGAGGAACACGTTAGACATGGTGAGAAGGGCGGAGAATGGCCGGAAAACGGAGCTCACCGTACGTCCTTCGGGCGGCAATCGCGGGCAGCGCGCTCGGGCAAAGGAAGAACAAGAGAGGAAGGAGGGCGCGCGCCGTGGAGGAGAAGAATGGAGAAGGGGAAGTCCGGAGGGGGGGGGGCTCGGGTGCGCCTTAATGCGCTGCGGAGAGAGAGGAAGGGAGGGGATGGCAGAGCTGCGCGCCGGGGATTGGAGACGGCGGTGGTGGCGTGCGCCCGGGAGTAAAGGGACGCGGGGATAGAGGGAAGGAGGGAGAGGGAGAGAGAGGGAGAAGGAGGAGAATCCTGCGTGGATCTTCGCCGGCGTAATGGCGTGGGAAAAGGCACGCCGGCGCCGGCGCCTGCCGCGCTGCGCCACTGTGGCGCGCCGGATTGGGCGTCGCAGCGGCGGGCGATTTCCTCCATTTTTCTTTATTTTAGCGGTTAATTCAAAATACCCTTCCTAAATTCAAGTGAAATTTGTACTGTGTGTGAAAACTCCTGATCAATTAAAAGTGCTCAGTAATTTACCAAAATTTTTTGTGAAGGCTAATGAAAGTATTTAAAACATCTTGCTTATTAACTTGAGTGTGACTTTTGGCTTCCAAGTACAAGAATTAAATCCTAGGGTTTTAAAAGTTGTCGATATATTTTACTAAAAAGTTAGCTGCCAATGACAAAACTCTAGAAAGCCTTAATGCTAAGTTAGATGGTTTATCTTCTTCTTTCAAGAGTCAGCTTAGTTTTAACAAAATGTTAGAAACTCACCTAGCTCACTTAGCCGCTTCTTTGCCTACTATGGATTCTGGGAAGATACCGGGGCAACCCGATGCTTCCTTAGAAAGTGTTAGTGCGGTGGCCACTCGTGGTGGTAAGTCCACTCGAGAGCCGCCATATCCTAACCATGTAGCTAAGCCGGCCCAAAAGAAGGAAGACAAGCCCTCCAACGATTCATCAAAGGAGAAGGATTACCATGAAAAGGCTGTTCCGCGTGAGTTCTTTGACACGAACCTCATGCCCTTCCCAAGTTGTAACAGGAAGCCGTCTGCGGATTAGCAGTTTACTCCCTTTGTTGAGGCCGTACAGAAGCTCCATATCAGCATTCCCTTCTTGGAGGCGATGCAGGTTCCAACCTACCCCCGTTACCTCAAGGATATCTTGAGCAACAAGTGAACGCTGCCCACCACAGAAGTTGTGAAGCTAACAGAAGAGTGTAGCGCTGCTATACTCAACCAGCTTCCTGAGAAAAAGGATCCTGGATGTCCCACAATATCATGTTCAATTGGGACATACCACTTTGATCAAGCCCTCTGTGATCTTGGAGCCAGCGTCAGCGTTATGCCAAGATCATATTTGATTAGCTCAATTTCACGAAGTTAACACCTACTCCGATGCGGCTTCAGCTTGCCGATGCCACGGTCCGCCATCCAGAAGGAATTGCTGAGAACATTCCTGTGAAGATCAGGAATTGCTTTGTCCCTGCGGACTTCGTCGTGCTCGACATGGAGGTTGATCAGAAGATGCCACTTATCCTTGGACGTCCATTCTTGAGCACCACTGATGCCCGCATCAATGTTGGAGCTAGAGAAATTCAGCTCTACATCAATGGGGAGGAGAAGTTCAACTTCCAACCAAAAGTGAAGCAATGCTCCATGATCAAGATCAAATACGGACCAAACCCGTAGAACATTAAGGAGATTGAAGTAACTCCACCCAAGAAGGACCCATTGATCCAGTTCATGAAGAGTTTCATTGAGAAGGAGAATCCTCCTAGCCCGAAGAAACCTGCGACATACCGGCCAAGTTGGTGGGCAAAACCTCAACCCGCCAAAATCATGGTGTCCTCCACCACACGTAAACCAAAGAAGACCAAGAAGGTGTGATGCAAGAGGAAGTACAACTGTTCGTGGCTTCGTCTCCGACACCGGACGTTGCTTCATCGAGCGAAACGAACGGAGAAGTCCTGCCCGTCGGACTTAAAACGATGAGACCTTGCGGATAGGAAAAACGGTACGTATCCATATTTCCCTTCCATACAAATTTGAGTTTTTCGATGCATCATCATATTTACTTTCAAACCACTGCATGTTGAAAATATTTTTCAACCAAAAAAATTATATAAATTTTTATTACAAGAATTTGAGCTATTTCAAGGAAAATTATTCTCTGAGCAATTTCTAGCGGGACCAGTACCCCAACACTGATCAATATGATTAATATAGCCTGTGGGGGCAGTGGGACAAAAATAGGGCCAAGTGGGCCCACCCATAGGTCGGGCTACCCTCCAAGTCGGCCGACCTGCTGTGGGTCCCACTGGCGCCCATCTTCCTCCAACGGTGCTTTGGTGACCGTTGCACCACGAATAAAAGGAAAACACATTAGAACCATGAATGCAAGTTTACCACCATATAGTGGAGGACCGGAGGATGTCCTCACATGCTCTTTGGTTCGTGATGGCCAATCCTGGAGCACTGGTAGAACCTCTTCTTATCCATTCATCTTCATGCACCTTTCACCTCCTCCTCTTTGCACCCTAACATCGCAGTGCAAGGCATGTCGTGGAGAGCAGAATCTGCAGGGGGCGTCCTAGTGAAGGATTTGTGAACAGTCTGTGCTGCTCGAAACAGCTCCAAGATCCGACCCTCCTTCCATGGTTCACCTGCCAAAAAATGCAATTAACATCTACAATCAATCGAACAAGAACAGGATCGCACGACACCAGTGGCAGAAGATTGACGAGAAAGAAAACAATGCTGGTTTCACGAATTGGAGGCTACTGATGCCACCCCGCCGGACCTTCTGCTGCCGTCTCCGGCGGTGTCACCCAGCACCCCCAGCATGCTATCCCTCGGCGTCCCCTTCTACCCGACGCGTGAGGCGTTCACGTACCCCAATATCGAAGGAGCAGCTCCGTGCCGCCACGTGGATCCGGGCTCGCGAGGTCGATGTCGTCCACCACCTCGCCGGCATCGTCACCATGCTGGCATATGTCGGCAACCGGCATCGCCGCACCACCTCGGCGCCACCCACCGATGGTTCGGCTGACAAAAAAGGCAAATAAAACAAGAACATTCTTTGGGTGTGTGAGAGACCCAACCAATTTACAATCAAGTTTACCAAGTTGACTCGCGGCCCACGTATGGTATGCGAGAACTCAACCCGATAAAAAGAATATAAACCCGGCAGTCCCCCGACATGCTTCTCAAGCAACGCCCAAGATCCAAGCACGTCGGCAACATCACAGGTGATACATCACATAGGTCACATTAATTTAATAACATTAATTCAAAATATTCTTACATACCAAGGTTCATCCGAAGCCTTGAAACTAACAAATTAAAGAGCGGAAGCAATTCTAAGGAATACGATAGTCGCAGCAGTTACAATGAGGAAACAACAAAAAATTGCGCTGCCCAGCCCACGAACATCACAATTCACGGTCACTCGAAAGTCTTGACTACGCCTCGCCCTCGCCGGCATCGGCAGCGACGAAGTAGCCGAAGACCAGCTCATCCTCACCTGCAAAAAACTTAAACAACAAACGTTGAGTACAAAGGTACTCGCAAGTCTTACCCTGTTGTGGGAATTAGTTCCCGACTCCAAGGATAATGCAATGAGGCTGTAGCAAGGTATGAGGTATAGGAATGGACTCAATTGCTTCAAGCAGAAGCTAAGCATATGTGAATAAGAATAAAGTAAAAGGGACTCTTGCGGGCATGAATAATACACCCAATCCCTAAGTACCATGTAATCATAAACCATGTAATACCATCATCCAGTTCCATCCGAACCATGGATACCAATAACCATACTTCAATTTTCAACATGTTATGTGACAACTCTACGATATTATTCAAAGAACACTGAGCTTGATCATAACCGAGATCGCGGCGGATTCGAACCGATTTTTTTACACCCTGCAGGGGAGTCCAACTGTACCCACACGACTGAGGACCATACGGCTCATGTAACCCGCTAAAGTTACACAAGGGGGTACTCATGTCAACCTTTTTCACACTCGTGCCCATACGGTTGGAAAATCCACACAGTGCCGAGTACCACGGCCTCGCAGGCTCACGTGAGTCCCTCGCCGAGTATCACGGCCTCGCAGGCACCCATGAATCCCTCGTTCCACACACCATGCAGTCATCGGCCAAACGTTGGTACGCAGTGAGATACTCAGCTTGTCTTACCATTATATCGGACATGTGGTATGAACGGAAAGTGCTCAGGCCAAGAATAACACGGCCGGGTCCTAGGTCAACCCAGACGGGGCCTACGGCACACAAGACCTCCATGTCTTGCTGCACTCCTATCCCACCGTCCAGATTTCAGTTTTTAACACTTTTCAACTTTTACCAACATATGAACTCGCCACAAGTCCATAAGTAATCGAGGTGGTTCCTATACATGCGAGTGGGACTTACCACTCGACTTCTACAGTGTTATCTAAGCATGGCTAAGCATTTCGTGACTCGAAACAATGACACTCTACCCAGTTTGACAAGGTGACATAAGCAATAGAAAGGAGAGGTATATGCAACAAAAATAGGTGTTCCCGACTGTATCACTATGCCCGACTTAATGCAGTCCTATACGTAAGCATTCATATTAATAATTAAGTAAATTACTTAGGGTAGCAATATGAGGTGCTTGCCTTCAACAACGGCGGTGGTGTCTTCCTCAGCAGCTAGATCAACCTCTGGTGCTTCTCCCGTAGCAGCACCTGCGTCACTCTCTGGCGGTTCGTAAGCTATAAAGTAAAAACGCGTAGATATGAGATGCATGCCATGATGCCATGATGCACAAACGATGCGATATGATGCAGAGAGGTAGCTACTGAGTCTATGAACACAATGCTAAAAGAACAAAGTTAATCGGAGTTCTACAGCTCAAGTGATGGCTAAAACAGTTTTACCGATTCCGGTTACGGGTTCCCCGGTTCCCGGGTTCCCGGTTCCGATATCGGGTGGCACACGGATGTCGTTTCCGGAAAGAATCCCAAAACACATCACATGTACTGGCTTCACTAAGTGGCTTGGGTCACTACATGACTAAGTTTGGGTGGTTTTGACTCACGTTAGCAGGAACACGAGCCCTCCGACGGTCGTTGCCCGTTTACGACATCGGGAATACCGTAACGGTGCCATAAAAGTCGTAACGACTTTTCTGGTGAAATTCAAAGTTAAGTTACAGGCATGGAACCATTTTTAGTTTAATGTAGGCTCTAAACTAAGACTCTTGGCTCTGGGTTGGGGTCAAGTTGAGCTTCTAAGAATTTATTAAAAATCAAACAATGTTCTGTTTTCCAAACTTGTAAAATCAGAAATATGTACTAAAGCTTATGCAAAAATCATGAAACTTTATAGATCTACTTTTTAACATTTAAACTAAAGTTTTTATTAAAGGTCTTGGGCTTTTGGGTGACTTTCCTGATGTACTTTAGACAAAGGTAAATAATCTAGGGTTTTGGGGATATTAACCATGACCTACATGCACAAATGTTCATCAAAAATTCTAGTAAAAATGCAGGAGATGCATCATGCCAAGGTACAATTATGGTTCAAAAACCAAGTCTAGAAACCTTCTCGAACTTCAATTAAAAATCAAAAACGGAAATATTTAAATGAATTATTGAGGAAATTACAGGGACATTTTTGAAAAAGTGCTTTAACAGAAAATTAGTTCATTATTCAAGGATTCAAATAAAATAGGTTTGAAATATTTAGATTTTTCCATGATTTGTTACATGCTTTACAAGTTCTGGCTAATTAAAGGAAAATAGAAAAATCGATGGAACAGTGCAGAAACAGGGGAAAACAGCAAGGGCGGCTGCTCCGGTGAGATTTCTCGCCGGAGAAGAGGGTTAGGGCAGGAATTAAATGGTCGTGGAGCATCACCTTGATTCAAAGCACTGATTTGAAAAGGATGAAGGCCACGGGAGAGAGGGGAAAGGGGTCGGCGACGTGAAGCTCCGAGGTGGCTTCAATGGCGGCCGACGGGTGGCGCGCGGCGTTCTTCGTCACCGGCGATCACCTGTGGCCGAGATCATGTCAAAGGGGTGCGCATGGACCAGAGCAAGTAGCCGGTGAGAGGAATTGGAAAATCATTGTACCGTGACGACGAATTTTGAAGAATTGCGGCCGCCGGTGAGGTGCTCGGCCGAAAACAGGGGCGGCGGCGTTTCGGAGGAATTAGTGCACGGCCGGGCCGGGCTGGATGGTTGGAGAGTTTCAGGGGGTTGAGGAGAGCTCTCTTGGCATGGTGGTGGGGCTGAGGAAGGGCCGAAACTCGCCGGCACCATGGAGGTGGTGAGGGGCAGCTATGGCGGCTGAAAACCAGGGCGATACGGGTGGCGCGCGGGGGAAAAGGCAGGGAAGGAGAAGAAGGAAGGTGGGGGCTCGGCTTTATGCTCAAGGAGGGGTGAGGAAGGGAGAGGGAGAAGGAGCACCGTGAATTGATGGCACAGGGGCGGCAGCCGGCAGGAGGACGTGGGAGGCGGCTCCTACCGCGACTATGGCGTGCGGCAACAGGGGAACTGGTCGGGCGCAGAGAGGGAGGGAGGGGAGAGGAAGGGGGAAGTAAACTCGTGCCATGAGTCAAAGCGTGGAGGAGTAATGGCGACGTGGGGGGGAAGAAGCCGGCCGGCAGTCGGCCGCCTGGCCGTGAGCAGTGGTGGCGTGCCACTGTTCACGGTACAGCCGTTGTCGTTTTCTTTTTTTTTTTAATTCCAATTCCCTCCACTTGAGTTAATTGAAAAATCTAGCTCCCGAGTTCAAAAATTTTTGAAACTTTTTGTGTGAGCTAAGTTAATTATTTGGAAAATCTTTTATTATAGAAAGGTTCCCTGATTCAGCTCCTAAAAGTCTGTGAATTTTCAACTTGGTTCAAATTTGTCAGAATTTTAAAAGGGTTTAAAATTCTCCCAAAAATTTTGATAAAATCTTCAAAATTCTATTTTAATGTGTAGTTAATTGTTATGTAAAAACATTGGGGTAGTTTTATGAAGAAAACAAAAGAGCCCAAGAAAGTCGATTAGGGTTTCCGAAAACGACGAAATTCAAAACCCTGACCCAAAAGCCAAAACGGAAAAGGTCGAAGACAATTCAAATCTGGTGAGCTCAAATTCAAAAGGGCAAAAGGTTGAACTTTTTGGGACGTGACAGGGTGAAACAGATCAAAAAGGCGGAGGCCGATTCTATGCCGGCGCAAGGGGGAAAAACGGAAGATAATAGAGGATGCCGTACCCGATGAGGAGATGCGGGACGAGGAGCCGAAGGAGAATAGGAAGAGAAGCTGGAAACAAGCACAACAGCCGATGGAAACGAGAAGGAAAAAAGCACTGTCTTGAAGTTGCAGGACACGTCGTGCGTCGTGCAGCACCCACTCCATCGGCTTCAATGCGGCGCCGGGACTGGAGCGACGTGCGGAGCGACATGCCGGCGCTGCCAACCGGAGAGCTCCGGCGGTCGCTGCCGTATGTCATGGGTAGAGACACCAACCAGAATTTACCCGGCGTCAAAAATCACCATGGATGAGGGATCGAACGGGAAGGAGCTACAGGGGTGACGTGGATGCAGGGTCCATCACGGGCGAGGAAGTGGATTCCTGGGTGAAATTAGTAACTTACATTGGATTTTGTACCGTAAAGAAGGTTTGGTCATTGTATGATAAAAATGTAAAAGGAAATTGACTAGATGACACTGCTTATATGTGTATTATTGGATACTATTCCTTTTGAAATTAACTGTAAAAACACTGAGAACCAGTGGTGTTGGTCCTATGACACTAACATAGCAAGGGTCTTGTTAATTATGTTTCAACGCCGTCCTATGTTCGTAGGTAGGAGTTTTCACACTAAAATAATATATTCCTTGATAGAAATTAAAATTCGTGCATAAAGAATGTGTGTGTATCTATACACGTGGCCATCGTAATCATTTTGCAACTCCAATAAAGCAGTTAGCTAGATAATCGTGTAGACAACTTCACGAGTTATGCGAAAAGAGTAATGACGGTCTATATGTAGTCAACGTTGTTATTTGTTACTTATTATTTAATACTGAATTTTTGTTTTCAATAACTGCAACACCTAAAGGTATACACAGTTGCATTTTAGTGAAAATATAGTATCAATTTATGTTAGAAGTTTTTGGCAAATGTATGCATTTATTAAAGTATTCCTTGGTAGTAAAGTATGCATATTATTAAATTATATAGCAAAATTCGTTATCAAATGTATATATACCATGCGCTTAGTACCAAGTTTTTTGGATTGTATAAATTATTTTGAGAATTGTCGTTCTATGTTTTCATTGCATCATCAAAATGTATGTGTCAATTGCCAAATGTATAAAATAACCACAAGTTTTTTAGGTTTTGTTTGCTGAACTCCATTATGTATTTCATTTGCATGGACGCATTTCTTCGTGCATATATTTTTGGAAAAAGTCCAATTTACTCTCATCAGTATGACTGAAGTCTAGATAAACCCCTAAACTAAGGTTTACTTTACCTCTAAACTTATGTTATTTGGTTTAATTACCCCCTAGTAAAATTTATCTTTTTTACTTCTTCATACACAATTTGAATTTAAATTTGAAATTTTATATGGTGGTAGGAGACATCATAATATATATTTTTAAAAAAGTTCAAAAAATTTAAACCTTATTTTCATATAATTTTGTGTCATCTTGATTATTTTACAATTAAATATCCTTTTCTATTAAAATGATGAAAACAGTTGTGCAATATTTTCTAACATGTGTTATGATGCGAACCGTCATCACGTAAAATTTTAACTTGTAATTTCATTTATTCATGGAGAAATAAAAAACATAAGTTATAGGGGGTAAGTTAAACCAAAGAGGTCTGTTACGGTGCTTGGAATTAACAGCAACCATTAATTTCATCAGATCTAACGGTTAAGAATATGGATGTACCAACTAAAAGGTACTTAAAGTGTTGGACCGGTACCAAAATAGATAGGCCCGGTACCAATTTTTTAGTATCAACGGTTAGAATTAATTTAAATGGAGAGGTACCGAGAGGTACCTTCCAAGCACTACAACAATGTTTAGGGGTTTATCTAGACTTTAGCTATAGTTCAGAGAAGTAAATTGGACCTTTTCCTATATTTTTATAATGTTTTTCTTTGGTTAGTTTTCTTTTGCCTCAAACTCTCTCTGATCTGGACAACAATTTAATAAACACGAAATATAAACTTCCAGTAGACTATTATAGTTTCACTACTACAAAAAGACTCATCAGTACCGGTTCATAACTGTCATCAATACCGGTTTTTGAGTCGGCAGCAATATGTCGATACTGATAATATTGACTTATCTATGCCGGTTTATAACCGATACCGATAAGTAGATCATCAATATCGGTTCACCACAGGAACCGTACTGAAACTCATAGTATCAATACCGGTTCCAGTTGTGAACCGGTACTGATAGTTAATTATCAGTACCGGTCATAACGATGACAGACACTGATAGCTAGTCTATCAGTGCCTGTTCTTGTTAAGAACCGGTATTGATGCTTGGTTCCATGATAAAGAAAATCCAAATTAGCAGTAGCATCACCATTGACATCTGAAAGTATCATCATCATATCATAAACATAGATAGTAGTCACAGAAATGAGTAGCAGCTACAAATCTCAGAAACATTATTTGATCAACACATGTACTATATACAAAGTCCTACAATTACAAACACCAAGAGCAACAAAAACTCTCAAACAACCTAGGCCTCACAAGCTTTTTTGTAACTAACTGATGAAACTTAACTACGCTTCTTGTATTTTGAAGATGCTGGCATAGATCTTTTAGAAGACTGCGGCATAGATTTTGATTGTTGCTGGCTATCTGTAGACACATGAAACATACCGGAATCTGAAATGACGTGTGGATTGATAAATCCTATAAGTTGTTCCTGAACTGCTAGTATTCTTTGTGGTGAGATTCCTTCGGTTTGATCATTTACCTGCAATTTCAGTAATCAAAGTTAATCACTTTTCACATGTGCAAATTGAAAGTTGTTCTTAACATGATGTTTGTCTTACGTCAACTGTGAAGTTTTCATAGTCCTTCGGATGGACAGACGAATACATAGCTTCTTTAACGGGTTCAATCATATTGAGATATACATAGAAGCCACACTGATTGTTTCCATCAGGTTGTCTCCTACAATTCAAGCTAATTTCGAACCTGAGATCTTTTGTGAATGGAAGGCACCTCCCATTAGCCTTAACATATCTGTGATACACCCTGTACATATATTCTTACAAGTTATAATTAGTGTTCATAATATAACAAATAAAAAACAAAATAATGAATTTACCTTTGTAAGACATCTTTGAGACTCTTCCAATCTATTTCTGGTCTTCATTTGGAGTCACTGACAATGACCTTGCTATTCTCTATGTCAATCGAAAAAAGGGCCCAATGAAAACTACAAAAAAAAGACAAAAGAATCATAGCAAATGGTTATTCATAAGTAATAAACAAAGTGAAGTGTATATAACAGTTATTCAAAAGTGATGAACATATACCCAAAACTGTAACGTAGTAAAATTTTGTTTTGTTTTGTGACGTCAAGAGAAAGCCGAATATGTAATCCTCTGTCTCTTTCGGCTGAAAAGATAGCATGGTTTTTGGTTGACACGCAATGGGTCCATTATAGCAGTATCTTCGATTTTCTTGTCCTCACACATTTTTAAAATCACTCGACAAAAAACCAAAATAAGATTAGGTAGATAGGGTGCATCAAAATGTACTCAGAACTAGAGAAACACGTGACTTCCAATGCCCACAAACAGATGAGTTGAGCTCGAAGAGCATCTCCTTGCAATAGTTGATACATTTCATCCCAGAAGACATTTTCTTCACCATCACCATGTAAAAAATCTTTGTGTCTGTATCGAAATGCAAACATCTCTCTACCATCTTTTGTTTGTTTCATCTACCAGTTATGGAATTTCCGTGTTTGCGTGCTTTCATCAAACAATAATTCATCAACCATTGGCTGACCAACAACAAAACTCTTACGGGTAGGCTTCGCAACTTTCATCCTTGATTCATCCATATATTGATCTTTTGTTATTCCAGCACTGGCAAGAAATTCATCTAGATTTTGCCCTTGACTTCTCTACTCTAGAATCTCATTTGACCGTTCCCTACAGGACTTTTTATACATTATGCGCGCAAAGTTAGTTGGCGTACCTCGAGGAGGCTTGCTCAACGTTCGTAGAAAGCTAAGTTCATTTTGTCGATCGGCCTCTGCCTCTCAGGAATTGTTGGCTTCTCAAAAAACTTTGTGACATCAGCATGCACTGATTCATTAAGTTCCTCTTCGGTCTTCTCATAAGATAGCTTAGGTTGTGGTTTCTTAGGTCGTGATGAACGTGGAGCCTTGCTATGGTGACATAGTGAACTTTCCCAGTCTTACTTGCTGCATTTGGGAAGCTGGTTGCTTGGGTACGGCTAACCTTTTGGGTGATGGTTGGTGTTGTAATGATGTTGCTGCTTTTGTCACCACTAACCTCTTAGGCGACGGTTGTGATGAGGTTGCCACATTGATTGCCTCTAGCCTCTTGGTTGACAACTGCTGATGTGATGAATCTGCCTACTCGGTGTCGTCTAGGCTCTTGGGTGACGGTTGTTGTTGCGGCATTTCATCTTGACATCGTACGTGCGGCAAATGTGCCGAGCTTGAATTACTATTAGAGTCCAAGTCACCAAACACGATGTCATGCTTTCAACGCAACACGTATGAGCCAACATTCTTTCTAAGCATAATTTCACCCCTTTGTCTCGAGAATTCCAATTTGAATTTACGGCCAGCCAGTGTTACACTGTCCAAATGTACCATTGCATATCTCTTTGGTATCGGGTGACCATTGAAGGTAGTCCCTTCATCCGTAGGCTCAGCCGACTCAGAACCCACCATAATCGGGTCACCCAATAGAGACGAAACCAACTTGCATGGTGCACTCTCTTTAAGGTCATCAATGGCATAATGATCATTGTCCTCTTCTAGAAATGGTGTGGATGCACAACTACTATGATTACCAATTTGACTTTAGTATTTGATTGTCTTTCCCAGTCGCTTCTAGCTTTAGCTATTTCCTGTTGTACCATCTCAACTGTCTTTCGCCTCTTATTTTCTATATGAGCATGATATCATCATCTGTGTTCCTTCTTCTCCTATAGCTATCAGCGTTTCATTGTATTGCAATCTTCCAACACTTATTACCAAAGGCTCTTATGCAGCCCGGATGCTCCTTATTTCCCAATGCATAGGTTAGCTCATCGTAATCCCTATGTGGCTTGAAAGTACCCTCAGAAGATTCAGAGTTGGCTTTTGCTAAAAGGTCAGCTAGATGTTTATCTCGTTCATCCTTACATCGAGGGTTCCAATTAAGCGTCACTGGAGTACCACCCAAGCGGATTACCTCTTCTTCCATCTTTTCAAATTGGCTTTCTTTGCCTGCGTAACCCCACGAGCCTGTTCCATGGGGATGCAGGTTTTTCTTTGAATTTGTCTTGTTTCTCTCACTTAGGGCTTTAGCTTCAGCCAAATCCTTATACTTTTGAATGCATTTCAAAAAGGTTTCACTGTTCGATATTGATTCCAGTCTAGTGTGAGACCTTGCAAGTGAAATTTTCTATATAATGTACCCTTAAATATCTTGAAAGAAAGGGCACATGCAGAAAGGGCCCTCTGCTTCACTACCTCCATGTCACATCTAGTCGGGAACTCAAACTTGTCCATCAGCTGTTGCCATAGAAACTCTTTAACACAATTGGGCACTGCATACTTATCGACACTTGCATCTTTCCTCCAGAATCAATAAGTTATGGCCACATGGTCTCTTACGATCTTTTCAATTGTTGTCTTCCATATAGTTGCCGCACGCTTAGGTTCAAGGGGATCCCCGTTTTCGTGGACATGTGTGATGGTAAAATGCCCATCAGGGAGTTTGCTCGGACCATGCCCACGCTTGATTTGTGTGGTCATGTCTCATTGTGATGACCCTCTTCATCACCATCATGTCCTCTTTCCCCATGATCCTCTCCATCACCATCTTCATTTGCATTTGCACCTTGCTCAAAGTTGAGGTAATTACTTGGGCTTCCATTTACATCATCATCACTATATGTAGCAAGGAGTGGTGACTTGGCCTATCCATCTGATTCTGAGCATCCTTAGTGGCTTCATATAGCTCACAATCTGGGTCCTCGATGGGTTGGGGTACTCGTGTTTTACGCGGCATTCCTAAAACAAATGAAACATGAGTTTGTTTTTTTTTTTAGATTTTCAGTAAGATGGTCTCGCAAGCTTGTGTGCGCGGCTGTTTGACTTCTCTGACACAAGTGTTAAATTATTGTGATGATACACACAAAATGTTGTTCTCGCAATGAACATCGATGGATAGTTGAAACTTTATAAATTATTCACTACTACTATCATGCAAATAATCATCCATAAATAGTTGAAAAAGATAAATTGCTAGCTAGCCGCCTACTAATGTGCTGGTTTGTCGAAATTGACCCCTATGCAGTAATCCAAGGTTGCAGACGCCCAAAACTCCGATGATTCACCTTGTCCCAACTATCGCGACCTCCTTATCCCAATGTGCTGGTAAATAAATAATTCTCACCGGCAGAGGCGGCGGCCGCGAGCGGGAGCACCGGGGGCGGCGGGTGAGAGCCGCAGGGTCGCCGGCGGCCGAGAGTGCGCAGCAGGGACAGTGGGCGCGAGTGACATAGGTGGCAGGGGTGGCGGCTGCGCGGGCGGTAGAGGCAGCAGCGGGTGCGGCAGAGGCGGCAGCCGAGAGCGGGAGCGTCGAAAGCAGCGGGTGACAGCCGCAGGGTTGCCGGCGGGAATAGGAAGAGGCGCGAAGAGATTTTATTTTGGTGAGAGTGAGGAACGGGCACGGGCGGGTGTTACTTTTGAGGAAAACATAGCATCAATGCCGGTTCGCAAACCAACCGGCATTGATACTTCACTATCAATACCGGTTCCACTCAGAACCGACATTGATACTTCAATATCAATGCCGGTTCTAAAGTGGAACCGGCATTGATACTCCACTATCAATGCCGGTTCTAATGTGGAACCGGCACTGATATTTCCGTATCAGTGTCGGTTCTAAAGTGCAACCGGCATTGATATTGAAGTATCAATGTCGGTTCTAAAGTGGAACCGGTATGGATAGTGGAAATTAAATTTTAGAAAAAGGAAAAATGCTCTCCTCTCTTTAATTTTTTTAATATCACTATCTCCTCAATGAAAAGTAGAAACTAATTAATTACTTAAAAAAATCCTTGTAAAATTTGAATAACTTTTTGAAATAACCATTACATGAAAAATGTTACGACACTACCATGCATGATATGAGTAGTAGTTTGTTTTAAGATAAAAGCAGGGGAATGCCCTACTTGTTTGGTATTAATTTTGGATACAAGTAGTAGTTAGTTAAGTATTACATGAAAACTTGTTTCTTTCATCTAATAATGATAGCTTCGTCATGATCACGACGTATGTAGGTAGGTTCCCCGTTGTCGTCAATGAGGGGGAGGACGATATCCTCTCTGAATGGAGGTAGGTCATCGAATTGATTGTAGTCTTCCTCATCGATAACATCCTCAACACCAAGAATATTTCTTTTTCCTTGTAGAACGATATGGCACTCCTCTTTGTTACAAGGATTTGGATCCTTAACATAGAAGACCTGTGTGACATCTTTGGCAAGCACAAATGGTTGTTCTCTATAGCCGACAAATTTGAAATCGATGATTGTCATACCGTACTTGTCGATCTTTAGTCCATGTGGTAGTACAACCCATTGACAACGAAACAGAGGGACCTTTAATTTTTCTCCATACTGAAGTTCCCATATCTCGTCTATGAAGCCATAGTAGGTCTCCTCTTTCCCATCACAATCATAGGCATCAATGCGAACACCGCTATTTTGGTCACAGCTTTTGGTGTCTTGCGTCCTTGTGTAAAATGTATAGCTGTTTAATGTCATACGCTTGATATGTATGGATCGTAGTTGAAGGCCCGTTAGCTAGTGTCACACCCGATTTCATGAAAATAAACCGAGCTCAAGTGTGCCCAGGAATTTTATCACACGAGAGACAAAAATAAGCAGTACAAAGTATTCCACCATCTTTATTACATAATTCGAGTCAAAAGTACAAAAATGCCACACAAGGGCTAAATGCGACAGCGGACGGAGCTAGCAGACGAAGGCCCCACAACGCCACAGCAGTCGAACGGGGGAGCGCCTGCCTAGAAAGAAGAGTCTCCACCGAAGAAGCCTGCCTCATCTCTGAATAGCAAAAATTGGTATATGGCAAGGGTGAGTACATAAATTGTACTCCACAAGTGTAGGAAAATATGACATGAGTGGCTCAACAAAAAGGAAGTCTTACATAGGTTTAAGCAAGAAGCAACCTATGTCTAATTCATATTTTAGCAACCTATTACTAGGTGAATATATCCATGTGCACACCGATGCACAATGACAAGTTACCCACTTGTCAACCATGAGGCTACCCTGCCTCAAACTAAGTCACAGGCTACCCGCCTGCACCTTAGTGCTATATACCCATCAGTACTATCCCGGATCTATGTACCCCACTAGATCCCAACCAAACCATGCTATCTATTATGGAAGTGTCCATGTCGCTCATGACCGTGAGTGCGGCAATCTAGACAGGTTATAACTCTGCAGAGGTGCACAACTATACCCACAAGTCGGTGATTTCGTCACCCGTCAGCGACTATGTCTCCGTGTTACCCCACACTTCCTAAGATGTGAAGCCAAGAGACCACCGCATGATCTTTCATAAGTGATTCCTGACCGCCTGCAATCCCGCTAAGGTTTCGCTGGCGTGGAAGCTGCCTGTTTCCACGGCAACCCCCTCTTGCGCCATGGGTAATATAGGTTACCCGCCTACACATCTCCTAGGTCTGGACTACCTGTCCATACCCTTCCCTTGGTCGCAGTGGTACCAAGGAATCAACAAACTACTTAATCAAGTTTTCCATAATCAACTTGTGATTTGGAACACTTTTCATTTAAGGTTCAAGTCATGATTTGGCCTCTAAAAATTCTTGAATTTCTAGGTTGATTATAGCTTCTATGAATTTTTAGGGGGTCTAATTCCTTTCCAAAAATCTTGAATAATTTCCCAAAATTCTATTTTGGAGTGTACTTAATTGTTATGTAAAAATATAGCTAGGGTTCTATGGAAATTTTGATGATCAAAAGTTAGGGTTTGGATTTCGTTCTGTTAACGAGATTTCGACACTTTTAGTTGAGAATTCTCCGAATTTTGCTAAAATGCTCTGTTGTTTGTCAAACTTTTCATAGTGTCTCTTTGAAGCATTTTAAACAATATTTCTTTTTATTTCCATGATTGAATCTGTTTTAAAGTGAGTGAAATTAGAGATTAGGGTTTACAGTTGTCGATTTTTTTGTCCTGGTGACACCTGGGGTGTCACAGCCCTCCCCCCTAAAAGAAATCGCGTCCCGAGATTTAAGGAGAGGGTTAGGATAGGCATAGGTACCTAAGGGTTTGGGAGTAGCTCGGGGTAGTGTGGCTGTAGAAATTCTGCAGATTCCCACGTGGCTTCGTCCTCCGTGTGGTTGCTCCACAGAACCTTGTAAAACTTGAGTGTCCGTCTTCTAGTAACTCGTTCTTTTTCATCCAGTATCCGGATTGGACGCTCTGGGTAGGTCAAGTCTGGTTGCAATTCTTCTACTTCTTGAACCACTTGGTCTACGGGTGCCTTCAGACATTTCTTCAACTGGGAGACATGGAAGACGTTATGCACTCCGGATAACTTCTCTGGCAGCTCCACTTGATATGCCACTGGCCCGCACTTAGCTGTGATAGGATATGGACCTATGTACCGGGGTGCTAACTTGCCTCTAATCCCGAACCGTTGAACTCCCTTCATTGGCGAGACTCGTAGGTAGACGTAGTCTCCTACCTCGAAGCTCAATGGTCTACGCCTTTTATCTGCATAGCTCTTCTGTCTTGACTTGGCAGCCTTAAGATTTGCTTGTATAACCCGTACTTTTTCTTCAGCCTGCTGCACTAGGTCTGGGCCTAATATGATTCTTTCGCCTGCCTCTGACCAGTTGAGTGGGGTCCTGCAACTACGGCCGTATAGTGCTTCGAAGGGGGACATTTGGGTGCTGGCTTGGTAACTGTTGTTGTACAAGAACTCTGCCAGTGATAGATAGGTGTCCCATCCTTTTCCGTACTCCAAAATACAAGCTCGGAGCATGTCTTCAAGTATTTGGTTCACTCTTTCCGTCTGACCATCAGTCTGAGGGTGGTAGGCTGAGCTGTGGATGAGCCTGGTTCCTAGTGACTCGTGGAGTTGTTTCCAAAATCGACCGGTGAACTGGGTACCCCGGTCGAAGATGATTGTCTTGGGTACTCCATGTAAACAGACTATCCGGTCAATGTATAATTCTGCGTACTTCTTCATTCTGTAGTTGGTACTGACAGGTATGAAATGAGCAGACTTTCTCAAGCGATCTACTATAACCCAAATTGAATCCAACTTTTGAGCTGTCATGGGCAGTCCAACAATGAAGTCCATACTTATGTCTTCCCACTTCCATGACGGAACGCTTAACGGTTGCGACAACCCTGCGCTTTTCAGATGGTCGGCCTTTATTCTGCGGCAGGTGTCACACTCCGCTACATACCGAGCGATTTCTCTCTTCATCCTTGTCCACCAAAACTTCTTTCGCAGATCCTGATACATCTTGTTACTGCCAGGGTGAATTGAGTACTTGGATAGATGAGCTTCATCCATGATCTTCCTTCGGAGCTCGTGATCCTTCGGCACTACCAGTCTGTTCTTGAACCACAAAACTCCTTCTTCATCTTCACGGAAGCACTGCATCTTCTTTTCTTGTAGTCCCAATCTGATCTTCTCCATGCCCTTATCAAGCTTCTGGGCCTTGGCTACCTCATCTCTAAGTGTGGGCGCTAGGGCGAGGTTGTAGAGTGCTCCGTGGGGTAGAATCCTTACGGCTGGCTCTAATCCTTCAGTTGTAACTCCCTGATCCAAGTAGTGGCAATGGGCGTTTCTGCTCAATGCGTCTGCAACCACATTAGCCTTGCCCGGATGGTAGTGGATCTCTATCTCGTAGACCTTGATTAATTCTAGCCATCTTCGTTGCCTCATGTTCAACTCGTTCTGGGTGAAGATGTACTTGAGACTCTTGTGGTCGGTATAGAGGTGTACCAGGTTTCCCAATAAGTAATGCCTCCACACCTTCAAAGCCAATACCACGGCTGCTAATTCCAAGTCGTGTGTGGGGTAATTCAACTCATGCTTACGGAGTTGTCTGGAAGCATAAGCAATTACCCTTCCTTCTTGCATTAACACACAACCAAGTCCAGTGCCCGACGCATCACAATACACGTCGAAAGGTTTACTCAAATCCGGTTGGGCGAGTACTGGTGCTGTGGTCAAGTGCTTCTTCAAAGTCTGAAAGGCTTCTTCGCACTTTTCTGTCCATTTGAACTTCTGATCCTTCTTGAGTAGATCTGTAATAGGCCTGGCAATCTTGGAGAAGTTGGGAATGAAGCGGCGATAATATCCCGCTAATCCCAAGAAACTTCGCACCTTGTGGACTGTTGTGGGTGCTTTCCAATTAACAACATCTTACACCTTTCCCGGATCAACAGAAATACCTTCCGCGGACACAACATGACCCAGAAACTGAACACGCTCAATCCAAAACTCGCACTTGCTGAACTTGGCATAGAGCTTATGATCTCTGAGTCTTTGGAGAACTGTCCGAAGGTGCTCTGCATGCTCATCGGTTGACTTGGAATATATTAGGATGTCGTCAATGAACACCACTACAAACTTATCCAGCTCTGGCATGAAGACTGAGTTCATGAGGTACATGAAGTAAGCTGGTGCGTTCGTGAGTCCAAATGACATCACCAAATACTCATATAGTCCGTATCTGGTGGAGAAGGCCGTCTTCGGAACGTCACTGGGACGGATCTTGATCTGATGATAACCAGACCGAAGATCAACTTTTGAGAAGACCTTTGCTCCAGCCAACTGATCAAATAGAGTGTCTATGCGTGGCAAGGGATACTTGTTCTTGATAGTTACCGCATTCAAGGGACGGTAATCCACGCATAGCCTCAATGACTGGTCCTTCTTCTTTACGAACAATGCAGGACAACCCCAAGGCGAGGTACTGGGCCGTATGAAGCCCTTGTCCAACAATTCCTGCAGCTGTTTCTTCAACTCTGCTAGCTCCTTGGGTGCCATCTTGTACGGTCGGCGGGAGATTGGGGCTGTGCCTGGCAATAGCTCAATCTGGAACTCCACATCTCTATCCGGTGGCAAACCAGGTAAGTCTTCTGGGAATACTGTGACACCTCAAAAGTTAAATTCGATCACTCCGATAAATAAGCACGTTTATGGCGCCAAAGTAAAGAATTCAAAATTGTTCAGTGTCATTTAATTAAGTTGTAGGGAATTAAATAGTAGAAGAAAAGGCCAGCGACTAATAAAGGAAATCATATATGCAGTGGCTATCCAAAATTCGAAATTTAAATTCTTTCTAATCCTAACCATTCCACCATTGCACAAAGTTTTTAGGGCATTTGGAAATCAAATTATTGAAAACAGTAGTTTCGAACTCCAAAGTGGTTTAATTAAAACCCGGATTATGTAGGAAAATTGAATAGTGGACAAAAATTTCGAATGGTCAATGAAAGAGTTCAAATCTTGCAAATGATCATTCAAATTCAAAGTTGAGCATTGGGTAAAATAAATTCTATCCCTAATTAATTTATTTCTCTCTTCCTCTCCTTTCTCTCTTCTCTCTGTTTCTCTCTGTTTCTTTCTCCCTATTGCCGGATCGGGTACAGTACCTGCTCTGCCTTCGTACACGCGAGCTGCCGAACGACAGAGCGCCCATGCCGTCTTCTCCCCGCCGGAGCGCCACCCTACGTCCTAGCCGCGCAGAACCGAGCGAGACCCGACGGGCGAATTGATGAGCCTCCGCGAACGCCGCTGCTCTGCCGTCCGGCAAACCACCCGCGTACGGGAAGCGGCGAATACCGTCACCATAGCCGGCCGCCCGATTAAATTCCACCCGAGAACGCCGCTGCAACGTCTTCCGTCCAACCACTCGTGTACTGCGAGCCGTCTGGGCGAGTTACAAATCGCTACCCCGTCATTTCCCTTCTTCCTCCCCACCCATTCTCTCTGTTTTCGCATCGCCCTGCCGCCATTGCCGCCACAGAGCTCCTACGCCGACCGAGCACCCCACTGCAATCCGACGCCAACCGAGCTTCTCCATCGCGTACGAGATCACCCACTACACCCTCCCACACCCAATTAAACATTCCAAAACCGAAACCCTAGCCAACGCCGGCAATTCGCCCTCGGAGCGCCGCCGCACCGCCATTATCGCCACTCTGTCGAATTCTTCCTCTCCGGTGAGAAATCCTTCAATTCCTTCCGTCGGCACGCCCCTCGTGTCCCCCTTGTTCTATTTCAATTGACCGCACCGGTTTTGGTGAACCAGCGGTGACGGAATCGCCACGACATCGTCGGAGCACCCGCCGGGCCGCCACCTCACCGTCGACGACCCTCTTCCGGCCACTTTCAGTCATCCTCGTCGTGTCCAGCGTCATCCCCGACCTCTACTGCAGCTCACAGTGCCCAGCTCCAACACCCACCAACCGCCGAGCCGCCGGAACACCGCCGCCACCATTGCCGGAATCGGTCCACCGTCGCCGGCTCTACTCCGGTGAGCCGCCGTCCCACCTCTTGGTTCAGTGAACTCCTCTTGCCGTGCTGATCACGTGGGACACCACGGAGTCCACTGCCGGTGCCAATCCCGGCGGGAACCACCGCCGGCGCGCCGTCGGGCGTTGCCCTAGCGCCGCCTCCCCTGTCCAGTGTCACTGGCAAGCGGGCCCCAGCCTCACTTTAAATATCCAAATTCCAGGGAAATTCACCAGGTTGCAAAATTCATAGAAAATGGAATACTAATCCAAAAATAACAAACCAACCTTTTTTAGAAACTACATGACTAGGACTAAATTTCTGTTAAAACACTTTTTATGAAATGACCACAAATTTTCAGGAATAATTAAAATGCTCCTTGCTGTTTTTGAATTTTAATTCAAATTGTAGAGCAGTGCTAAGGCTGAAATTTGATCTACAAGTTCCTCGTGGCAGAACACACCTACTGGAATTTTATGGGGATTTTTGGACCACCAAATTGTATATATTACTTTCACAATACCCCAATCTGCCTATTGAAATACCATTTTTCTAAAATACATTGTAGGAGTCAGTAAAAAGGTTAGACCCCAAAAGCAAACTTGTAGTTTTGGTTCTCCTGAGTAACACCATAAAATACCATAATTTTACTCCAAGACTTACACATGGTTTCTGATTTTATAAAACCCAATAACAGAAACTTTGTTGAATTTTTATAAAATCTAAAAAATTCACCTAGGCCTCAACCAAAGCTTAAAATTCATATTTCAGAGAGTACCACCAACTAAAAATAATCTTGAGAGGTAATTAAAAATTTCATTTTTAACTTAGATAAATAGTCGCAGTTATTAAAACGATTAATCCTCGGGGCATAGTATCGGTCTAACCCTACTCCCCAACCATGAAACCCTAGTTAAATCTTTAATAAAAGCTTTGTGACTCTTTTCATTAAACTTTTCACTGCATTTTCGTCATATAGGAACCGACCAGGAACTTCCGCCGGTGAGCGAGAATCCAGAAGAAGCACCCGCAGGAACTAACTTCTCATTCGAGTACTCTGACTATTCTGCAAACCAAGGCAAGCCCCGGTGCACACCTATGTTTACAAATTTTCTGTTTTCCACTATGTGTGTAGGAATTGTTTGTGCATTAAGTTTCGAGGAAATTACCGTGAAACCCTAGTTGCATGACTTGGTAGGTTTCCTATGGATTATTTTGGTAGAGCCCTCGATAGTATGCACTGCTTAAAAGATAGAGATCCAGTCCGAGCAGTATGGAGACTACTCGTGTTTATTCCAAGAGGAAAAGTCGAACAATATGTTGATCTTAATTGAGATTAAAATTTGGGGACCCTATCGGGTGCGGTTGCATTGGTCAAGTTTGAGGTGTGTACCGAGTGCATACTGGTATATGGGACCAGGAAACCGATGTAGCTCACCGCGCTTTGTTGGACAATTGGCCATCCCTTTTTCTGGGTGAACGGACCAGCAAGGTGGATGGATTTGCTTTTGTTTTCTTGGGCTTGTGCTAGCGGGAAAGGCTTGGGGCCGTACAGGGATGCAGGGCATCGCCTGGAGGACCATGTCCTTGGAGGGATGGATGTTGAGCCAACACTGTCGCGATGTTGCGAAAGGTAGCCACGTGTGACTCAGTTGAGTGTGCACGTGTCGTGTCATTCGGGTTTCTCCTGCAGGATGTAAATCAATTATAATTGCCACTCCTCGTGGTTAAGAGTAGCACTTGCTCCTTTCCGCCGCAACGATATGAGAATAGTGGATTGTGATGAAAGTGGCTAATTTTACTCTGCTTTGTTGAAATGAATCCTTGATTGTTAGAATAGTGGCAAACCTAGTATATTGGTAACGAACCCCGTTAACTTGGCTAAAAATGGAATAGACTATTAGCGCTGTGTTTCGCAATACCCGGTCAGCTTCCACCACATCTCCTGCATACTAGGAGTCGGTCATTAGATGGCCACGTTGACGGGTAAGTCTTGCTGAGTATTAGTTGCTCAGGCTTTGTGGATTAATATTTTTGCAGGTGAATCTTCTAACCTTGCTTCGTGTGGTTTTGGTGGTTGGGAAGGGGAGGCACCCTCGGAGTGGACCTTCGAGTGGGTTCCCGCTTCTCCGACCTATGAAGATTAAGCACCCGTGGGCTGGCGTGCTTAATTGTATCGTCGAGATGTAATTATTAGCTTCCGCTGACTTTCGCTTGTTTTCGAACTACGTTTCCGCACTTAAATTATCTGAACCAATGTTGTAACATTAAGAATTCATGTACCCTTTAAATCATGTTTTGCGTGTCCTTGTTAATTATTGTACTGTATGGTCGCTTGCTTCGCCAAGTGGCACCCCGAATGATCCTGGATGAGCAACCGTACGATTTTATCGGACGGGGTTGCGACAAATACGTCCGGAAACTCTTTAACCACTGGTATCTCGTCCAGACTCTTCCCGACAACATTGCAGACTTGATTGAGGGTGGCTTTAGGGTGATCTAGGTTTATGGACATGGAACCGTTAAGTGGAGAGGTCAAGTGGACTACACGGTTAGCAATATCAAGGATGGCTTTATGGTGTTTCATCCATTTCATGCCAATAATAATATCGATACCCTGCCGATCTAGGATTATGAAGGAGGTAGGATAGGTGCAACCTCCTAGATTTAGGGGTGCTCCTTTTAAACCATAATCTGATAATATGTTGCCTCTAGGAGATTTTATGATGAAGGGTGGCTCTAAGGGGATGGTGACTAGGCTTTTGCCCTTGACAAAACTTTTACTGATAAAGTTGTGGCTTGCACCGGAATCGAATAGAACAAAAGCTGAATGCGTAGAGAGCGAGAACGTACCCGCCAGTACTTGTTCGCCCTCAGCAATTTCCTCGGTCGTGGTGTAGTTTACCCGACCGGTCCTGGTGTTCTTCTGGCCCTTTTGCTGGCCCTGTCCTTGGTTTGCTTGCCGGTTGCTTCCTGACTGCTGGTTGGAGGGGCACTCGCGGGCGAAGTGTCCGGGCTGCCCGCAGTTGAAGCAAGGCGTGCCTGGTCCAAGGCGGGCGCCCTGTTGAGGTGGGCGGACACCTTGGTTCCTCTGCGGTGGGGGAGGTGCGCGGTAGCCGGCTTGTTGCTGATTCTGTGGGGGCCGGTACGGTTGCTGCGGTGGACGAAACGACGGCGCCTGCGGCGGGGTTGCCTTGTACCTCCTACCATCGGGTGCAGTGTACACCAGACGGTACTTGGGTGGCGGGGCATTTGATGGCCCACCGCTGGCTCATCTTTTCTCCCGCTGCTCCTTCTCGAGGTACTCTTCGGCGATAAGGGCGTTGCTGACGAGCTCGTTGAATGAGCCACCTTGATTCAGGGCCAAGCGACCCTAGAGTGCGATGTTCAGCCCTTCCATAAAGCGGTGCTTCCGCTTAGCATCCGTGTCAACCTGCTCCGGAGCATATAGAGCAAGTTGGTTGAACACACGGGAATACTCGTGCACCGTGCGGTTCCTTTGTGTTAAGGCCATGAACTCTTTGGCCTTCCTCTGCATGAGTCCCGCGGGGATGTGGTGAGCGCAGAACGCCTCCCGGAACTGTTCCCATGGCACCTGGGTTTTTGGCCGGGAGAGTGGCCAAGTAGTTGGCCCACCAAGCTCCGGCGTGTCCATGGAGCATCTGGGCCGCGAAGAGCGTCTTCTGAGTCTCCGAACACCGGAGTAGTCCAAACTTGGCCTCGATTGTACGAAGCCAGTGGTCTGCCTCCATTGGTTCTCGGGCATCTCTGAACTCCGGGGGATGAGTGGCCAAGAATTCAGCATATGTACTGTCCTGGTCACGGTTCCGAGCGCCTCGATTCGTGCCGCTACTCTCTAGGATAGCTCACAGCATCTCTTGCGTTTGCTGGCTGCTCTGAATTAGGGCCGCCATAGCTGTGGCCAAGGTTGGCTCAGCTGGCGGGGGCGGCGGGTTGGAGCTTTCCGCCTCCTGACGTCCTGCTTTGGTGTTCACCATGCTGAAAAAGTAAAAGGACCCTTATTAGAGCCATTCAACCCATGTCCACTTCTCAACATAAGTACGAGCACATCAAAATGCACGGCACGGATATCTCAATGAAAACAAGCTCCATTCTTTCCCCAAAAGATGACAGTGTATCCATCGTCCAATTCCCTAGACCGTCAAACCACCACTCTTACATCCAAGAAATTACAACGCCACTATGATCGACTCTTGAAAACACCTATTGACACCATGACAAAGACAACACATTCCTTAAGCGAACCATCTAACTAAACTATCACTTCAGAACCACCTCCAATCTACTCCTCATCTGGCTCTGGGTCTGAAGCTTCGGGGTCCGATACCTCTGACTCAGGAGCATCATCGTTAGCGGGAGGTGGTTGCTGTGCCTCCAAAAGTCCCGCTAACTGATGCTGCAAATGGTGGTTCTCATGGGCGAGGTTCTTCGCCATCTGAACTGCGTTATCTCTGAGTATTTCCAGCTGGTGAATGTGTTGCAACATGATGTTGCAATCATTCTCTCTAGCATGGATTTGGACAGTCTTAATCTCGGAGACCGCCTCTAACTCAGAGATACGTGTAGCGCGCGCGTCACAGCGAGCACGCAGTGCATTGTTTCTACTCTCCAAGTCCTGGACCTTCTTCTTGAGTTGAGCTACCTCTACATGAGCCTGTCGCAAGGCCTGGCGATCCATCTGAGCTGTGAGAACAATATCTTCATGCAAGTTGAGTAGCGCTAGGCCCCACGTGAACAAGGGAGTGACATGGTCCATTTCTTCCCTGAAAGTTCTCTTCTGAGCATTCTTGACATTACGGTGCTAGGTACGGTCGACCTGGTCCCGTATCGAAAACAACGCTGCTGGTTTGTCTGCCAGGTCCTCGAGATGTCGCTCGCAAATCCTCAATAACGCCTGATGAGCGGCTGACTCAATGGCTTCCGTCTTATCTGAACCGAAAGTGGTGGTGGTATACACCTCTCCATTGGCATGCTGAGGGTGCGTGGGTAATGTCACGGTGGCCGAGCAGCGCGGTAAGTCATACTGCCGATACTCCCGGAACTGAAACCAAGGAGTCTCTGTATATCCCAAGGACTGTAGGGTCTGCTCGAGTATCTCCATGAATCCTCTGCGTGCGGACTTCTTGGTGGCGTAGGTAGGGGTGGAGTCCTCAATGCCTATCTCCGCGATCCCATGCTCGATCGTGTTGGCGTCCATCTGCATCACAGAGATGAATAATATTTTATCAATCAGAAGCCACATGTTGACACATAGTTCAAAGCATGCTAAATCTTCTGATACATAAAATATTTTTCATCCCTGCGTAAAAGGTGATCCAAATCGATCACTAAGGATGCTGACTAGCGACAGCCGGTAGTCCAAGGTGCTTTACCATCTAAGTTGACCTGTCAAGGAGACAATCTTCTCATCGAGGAAGGTTCTGGGAAGGCTCAATGATATACAAGGGTTTTACTCCAACTCGGTTGACTCCACGCAATCACTAATGGAGGAAGGTATCCAGGTTGACTTCTTAATTTTTCTGATTGTGCTACAGCCATTATTGATGGTATTTTTGCTCCTGGATGGTTTTAGTATAAGTTTGAAGGATTTTAACATTTCTTCATGCAATGCAATCCTACATGGGCCTATACGTCCTCACAAATAAAAAAAAATACGCATAGGCGGTGGCAGAATCGCACTCAAGTTAGCCGTTACTACACGTTTCTTACGATATCGTGGTTAGCGTACCTGCAGAAAATGCCATCACAGACAGTTCAATATAAATATATATCAAAAGTAAAAACAACAACCCATATCATTGCCATATGGGTCGCCCCCCATAGGTCACGTACGGGGATCACGTGTCCGACCTTCCCTGCGCGGCGACAGACTGCACTTTACCTCAGGCAGCGGAGGCATAAGAGTGTTCCGCAAAACCGAAGTCGTGAGGAACAAACTCATCTCTTGTGTGCCCACACCTCGTACGGTAGAGGGCCGCTTCTCTCCCTAAACGGCAAGGGGGCGTACTATGTTACAGCGAACATAATACCTCCTTCCATACCACCATGGTATAGAACGCTACTGCTGCGGATGCAACAGGGATATCTCGACCTTTCACCGCAGTCGAGCGGCGTACCTTACCTTGCTTACCTGAGCGTAGGTGCGTCGTTACAGAAAAATAAATCTAAGCTGGGTTTAGTTAGCCCCTACACTAGGTTAGCTTGCCACCTGATAACCTATTAACTAATAGGGCGCGTACCTCACTCGCACGCAAATTTTTGAAAATATGCCTTAAACGTTGTATCGTTTCCCAACACGGCTCTGATACCAAAGCTGACACGACCCGTCCAGAAAACCTCGTCTCAGGACGAATCCGGTCAATCGTTAAACTAAGATCTTGTTGGGCAACGCTCGGCGAAGCGAGCGTACACACGATACAACACAGGCAGGGACAAACAGCAATAATTTACAAGAAGAGAAAACTTAATACATCATTGGTTCATAACTTAGAAGTTGAATATTACATTGTTTCAGAGTGCGCAACAGTTTTGAAAAACGATAACAGCGGAAGACTAAAACTATTACAACTCCGACACTTGGACTTAAGCAAAAGCACGCGCCGTGCCCACGGGCGTCATGCTACTAGCCACTTCAACAGATCAACGCGGCGACTCGCACAACTCCCACTGGAGGTTCCCAAACTCGAGGGGAGGCTCCTCCCAATGGAAGCTACCTGCTGGTTCCTGCATGACGGCGCCTGAAAACCACAAAACGCTAACGCGTGAGCTTCTAAGAAGCTCAGCAAGACTTACCCGACAAAAGTGGCTGACTACAGCAGACTCCTAGACATGCTGGCCGACTCGGGTGGGTTTACTTGCAAAAGGACTCGCAAGCCTATACTACTCTTGTCAAATTTTAGCATCAGATTAAGTGGTTAGAAAATAAATTTAGTTAGCACTGAACTAAGCAAACATAATAGAATCAACAATAGCAATATTAATATTCATAATTCATTCTCATTGTGTCTCGACCTATTCACTAGAATGTGACAGAGAGTCCAAGTAAGCTCATAGCTGAGAGCGACAGCGATTCGAACCGATTTTTATACCTCTGCAGGGTTCACCTAATCATACGACACGTGCGTGTCCCAGACTCGCACGTGGCAACCGTTCACACCAGCTCCTGCAACATCAATTCCAGCCTACGCATGCCTTAGCAGCGCCGCATCCCACCAGACAACGCGTCCCAGACGGTTTCTGTGGAGTTCCCACGCTGCCCACCCCAGATCTCCTCCTAGTCAGACACCGTAGGGCAGGTTCGACGTTGCAATCACTAGGCTACGTAGGTTTACCGGGGCCCATAACACCCAGCATACGATTAGTACATTCAATACTTGCCCAGCTGTGCCACACGGATCAGACCAGACTACGGTCACCCTGGTCCCGGACCAGTCGCCGACCTACTGGTACCCAGTCTGACCCTCAATCTTTTATCTTTCTTACTCATTCGTAATCGTGTAGCACATCTCATGAAATGGTTTCATTCAAAATCCTATTACTCGCGAGCAGCGTCCACTCTGCTCGACTTCTACCGGCAACTATCTGCTAAGCATAGCATACTAGCGGTATCCAGACAAGCCACCGTCAGGGTTTCCTATGGGAAACAATGCAACTATGGTTTCAATCAACTCCTAGCACCTAATGCACAAACAAGACACACTGAGTTGTAAAAGTAAAACTTTTAAAAGTCGGTTGTGCATCGGGGCTTGCCTGGTTCCTCTGAGTTGATGTCGACTTCTTCGGCGGGGGTCGAGGAACTTGGATCCGCAGCTACTTCGTGAGCGTCAGACTCTACATGATGCAGTAGGATTATGATAAGTTTAATGAAAATGAAACTTATTGTTATTATCAATAACGACCTAGGGTTTAGATTGGCGACGCCCAGAATTAGGGTTAACCCTAATTACTCGACGTTGTCGATTAAATTCAATAATTAATCTGTGAATGATGTTTAAAGAAGTCTATTAAACTCTCATGAGGTGACTTTTAGTTGGCATGTTCATCAACTTCAACTCTAGTTAAGTTAATGTGACACCTTTCATCGGTTAATATTATTTAATTACTTCGGCTATTAAACTAGGGTTAAAATGAAGATTTTAATTCTTCCTCAAGATTATTTTTAGTGGGTAGTACTCTCTGGAATAAGCATTTTGGGCTTTTGTTGGGGCCTAGATGAATTTTCTATATTTTATAAAAATTCATCAAAGTTCCTGTTTTTAATTTTTGTAAAATCAGAAAGAATTAGTAAACGTTAGAATAAAATTATGAAATTTTATGTGGGCACCCCTGCGTACCAGATCTAAAACTTTGTTTTTGGGTCTAGCCTTGTAAATGACTTTCACAATGTACTTAGAAAATGGTGTTTAAACTAGGCAGATTAAAGTTATTTAATAGGGTTAGATGCCATTTCGTATTCCTAAAATCTTCATAAATTTCCAGAGGGTGTGTAGTACCATGGTGTACTTGTGGATCAAAGGTTAGCCCTAGCATTGCCCTATAATGCAATTTAAAATCCAAAAACAGGAAGGAGTGTTTATAATTAATTTTGCAAATGTTTGGTCATTTGTTAAAAAGTGTTTTAACAGAAAATTATTAATTTTCATGAGGGTTCTAAAAAATTTTGGTTTGGCATTTTTGGATCTTCCTGTGATTTTCTAGGGTTTTTAGAAGACAGAGCAATAATCTGAAAAATAAATAAGAAAAGAAAAAACAGGGCACAGTCTCCGACGAGCTGCGGCGGCCAATTCCCGACGATGGGGTGGTCGTCGGCCGTCGAACCTTGGCTTTTCATGATCCACATGACATGACGAAGCTCAGCAACATGGTAGTCATCAAGCTTGGGCACGGCAGAGGGGGTCTCACCGTGGGGGGCGACGGTGACGGCGGCGAAGTCAAAATTCTGACGAGGTGGGTCGCCTTCGGAGGATTGGAGGGTTCTGAGAGCTTCACGAGGTGGAGAAGAGCTGATTTGGTGAGCGAATTTGATTGAAATTGAGTGGTGGTGGCTTTTCACCGAGAGGGGCGGCGGCAATGGAGTGTGGCGGTCGGTCAGGGCAGAGAGGTGAGCTCGCGCGCGGGGGAGAAGAATTGGAGAGGGAGGGGAAGAATTGGGGAGGATTTGCGCCAACTTAAAGGGGGCCCGGGGGTAGGGGAGAGTAGGGGAGTGGGGGAGCAGTGGGGGGTCGGCATGGCAGTCGGGCGGCGCAGAGCAGGGGCGGCGCGGCTCGGGGGCGCGGGCTCGGGCAGAGAGAAAAGAGAGAGGGAGGAGAACGCTAGAGAGAGAGAGAGCGAGGGGGGGTGAGTGAGAGAGAGTAGCACCGAGCGATGAATGTGACGTGCGTCGAGCAACGCCGTGTCGGCCGGGGCAGCGGCGGCTGCGCGCGCTCTGTTGTCGGGCGGGCGGGCACTGTAGCCCGCCCGGCAACAGTTTCATCATTTTTTTTTTCTTTTTCATTAATGCTGGAAGGGATTCAATGAATGGGCACTCTTTCTGAGCTCGCAAAATTTTAAAAATTTTTGTACAAGCTCAGGAATTTATTTGGAACACTTTTCATTTAAGGTTCAAGTCATGATTTGGCCTCTAAAAATTCTTGAATTTCTAGGTTGATTATAGCTTCTATGAATTTTTAGGGGGTCTAATTCCTTTCCAAAAATCTTGAATAATTTCCCAAAATTCTATTTTGGAGTGTACTTAATTGTTATGTAAAAATATAGCTAGGGTTCTATGGAAATTTTGATGATCAAAAGTTAGGGTTTGGATTTCGTTCTGTTAACGAGATTTCGACACTTTTAGTTGAGAATTCTCCGAATTTTGCTAAAATGCTCTGTTGTTTGTCAAACTTTTCATAGTGTCTCTTTGAAGCATTTTAAACAATATTTCTTTTTATTTCCATGATTGAATCTGTTTTAAAGTGAGTGAAATTAGAGATTAGGGTTTACAGTTGTCGATTTTTTTGTCCTGGTGACACCTGGGGTGTCACAGTGGGCCGGCTCGGCGCGACGCGCGCGAGCGGCGCGGTGTGAGGCCAGCCGCAGCGGCGTGCGGGAGTGGGCCGGCGTAGCGCGGGCGAGCTGGGCTGGCCGGCTGGCTGGCCCAGTAAAGGGAAAAAGGGTTGATTTATTTGCTACTAGTTTGGATTAATTCTTTTTAACTAAATCACTTAATTAATTTAATCAAGCTGCACTCAACAAATCAATAAAACCTAATGCAAGTCTACTCAGCATGAATACACAATCACCTTAATATTCTATAGCCAATTAGATTACTTAGAAAATAATCGCTTTGCAATAAAATAAAATGGGACACACCACTATGTCTATGCCATTTGTAATAGCAATTTGAAATCTGAAAATTAGTGTCACATCCCAAAAGTTCAACCTTTTGTCTTTTTGATTTGAGCTCACTAGATTTGAATTTGATTTCGACCTTTTCCGTTTTGGCTTTTAGGTCAGCGTTTTGAAGTTTTCGTCGTTTTCGGAAACCTTAATCGCTTTCAAGAGGTCTTTTGTTTTCTTAATTAAACTACTCCAATGTTTTTCCATGAAAATTTACTACACATTAAAATAGAATTTTGGGAATTTTATCAAAATTTTTGGTAAAGGTTTAAACCCTTTTAAAATTCCAACAATTTAGAATTAAGTTAAACTTTCATAGATCTTTAGAGGCCGAACCAGGGAATCTTTCTATAAGAAAAGTTCCAAATAATCCACGTAGCTTGCACAAAAAGTTTCAAAAAATTTTAGACTCGGGAGCTAGGGTTTTCAATTGTCTCAAGGGAGGGTAATTGAAATAATTAAAAAAATCAAATTGAAAACAACCTTATCGTGAACAGTACCCCGCCCACAGCCAACCACCGCCGGCCGACCGCCCCGGCCGATCTCCCGCGCCGCGCCATTACTCCTCCTCGACAGTGAATCTCTCCAAGAGATTTTCCTCCCCATTTCCCTCTCTCCTCCCCCTCTCTCCTCTCCCTCCCTCTCTCTGGTGCGCCACCACTTTTTCGTACTGCCGCACGGCACCGCCCGGCAGGAGCCACCGCCCTGCACGCCAATGGCTGGCTGCCGTCCCCTCTGCCCAATCCACGCCAACCCAGTACTCCCTCCCTTCCTCACTTCTCCTTCGAGCATAAAACCGAGCACCCGTACTTTCCTTCTTCCTTCCCAGCTCCTTCCCCCGCGCGCAAGCCCTGCCTTGCTCTGTTTTCTGCCGCCATTGCCCTAGCCGCCGGCCGCCCCACGACGCCAGCTCACGCCGGCCGTTCTCAAGCCGCACCACCGTGCCGAGCAAGCTCTCCTCAACCCCCTGAAGCTCTCCAACCATCTAGTCCCCCCGGTTGTGCCCTAGTTTCTTAGGAACGCCGCTGCCCCTGTTATTCGGCCGAGAGCACCGCCGCGCCACCATTCTCCAAAATTCTTCACCACGGTAGCCCGGTTCTTCAATTCCTTTCACTGGCTGTTCTCTCTCGTCCTTGCGCAGCCACTTGACATGATCTCGGCCACAGGTGATCGCCGGTGATGAAGAACGCCACGTGCCACGACTTCGGCCGCCATTAACGCCGCCTCAAGCTCACCGTCGCCAACCACCGTGTCGCCTTCCCCGTGGCGATCATCCTCCACAAATCAGTGCATTGACTCAAGGTGATGCCCCACCGGTGAGGAGCTCACCGAAGAGCCGCCGTGCCCTGTTTTCCCCCTGCTCTGCCACTGTTCCATTCGTTTCTCTAATTTCCTTTAATTAGCTAGGGATCGTTAAGCATGTAAAATCATAGAAAATTCTAAAAATGCCAAGCCTAATTTTATTTGAATCCCTGAACAATGAAAAAATTTTCTGTTAAAGCACTTTTTCAAAAATGTCCCTAGAATTTCTTTAATAATTCAATGAATTATTTCTGTTGTTGATTTTTATTTGAAGTTCCAGAAGGTTTCTAGGGTTGATTTTGGTACCATAATTGTATCTTGGCATGATGCATCTCCTGCATTTTTACCAGAATTTTCATGAACATTTGTGCATGCATGTCATTGATAATATCCCTAAAAACCTAGTTTAATTGCCTTTATCTAAAGTACATTAGGAAAGTCACCCAAAAGCCCGAGACCTTTAACAAAAACTTTATTTTAGATGCTCAGTAGTAGATCTATAAAGTTTCATGATTTTCTGATTTTATAAGTTTAGAAAACAGAACATTGTTTGATTTTTAGTAAATTCATAGAAGCTCAACTTGACCCTAAACCAGATCCAAAAGTCTTAGTTTAGAGCCTACTTTAAACTAAAAATGGTCCCATGCCTGTAACTTAACTTTGAATTTCACCGAAAAAGTCATTACGACTTTTACGGCACCATTACGGTTTTCCCCGATGTCGTAAACGGGCAACGACAGTCGGAGAGCTCGTGTTCCTGCTAACACGAGTCAAAACCACTCAAACTTAGTCTCGTAGTAACCCAAGACACTTAGTAAAGACAGTACATGAGATGTGTTTTGGGATTTTTCCCGGAAACGACATCCGTGTGCCACCCGACATCGGAACCGGAAACCCGGGAACCAGGAACCCGTAACCGGAATCAGTAAAACTGTTTTGAGCATAACTTGAGCTGTAGAACCCCGATTGACTTGATTCTTTTTGCATTGTGTTTATAGACTCTATAGCTACCTGTCTGCATCATATCACATCATTTGTGCATCATGGCATCATGGCATACATCTTATCGACGCGTTTTTACTTTATAGTTTACGAACCGCTAGAGAGTGACGCGGGTGCTGCTATGGGAGAAGCACCAGAGGTTGATCCAGCTTCTAAGGAAGACAACACCACCATTGTTGAAGGCAAGCACCTCATATTGCTACCCTAAGTAATTTACTTAATGATTAATATGAATGCTTACGTATAGGACTGCATTAAGTCGGGCATAGTGATAAAGTCGGGAACACCTATTATTGTTGCATGTACCCCTCCTTGGTATTGAATACGTCACCTTGACAACCTGGGTAAAGTGTCTTTGTTCGAGTCACAAAATTCCTAGCCATGCTTAGATAACACGGTAGAAGTCGAGAGGTAAGTCCCACTCGCACGTATAGGATTTTCCTTGGTTACTTATGAACTTGTGGCAAGTTCATATGTTGGTAAAAAGTTGGAAAGTGTTAAAAACTAAAATCTGGACGGTGGGGTAGGAGTGCAGCAAGACATGGAGGTCTTGTGTGCCATAGGCCCCGTCTGGGTTGACCTAGGACCCGGCATGTTATTCTTGGCCTGGGCACTTTCCGTTCATACCACATGTCGAATATAATGGTAAGACAAGCTGAGTATCTCACTGCGTACCAACGTTTGGCCGATGACTGCACGGTGTGTGGAACGAGGGATTCATGGGTGCCTGCGAGGCCGTGATACTTGATGAGGGACTCACGTGAGCCTGCGAGGCGTGGTACTCGGTACCGTGTGGATTTCCCAACCGTGTGGGCACGAGTGTGAAAAAGGTTGATATGACTACCCCCTTGTGTAACTTTAGCGGGTTGCATGAGCCGTATGATCCTCAGTCGTGTGGGTACAGTTGGACTCCCCTGCAGCGTGTAAAATCGGTTCGAATCCGCCGCGATCTCGGTTATGATCAAGCTCAGTGTCCTTTGGATAATATCGTAGAGTTGTCACATAACATGTTGGGAATTGGAACATGATTATTGGTATCCATGGTTCGGATGGAACATGGAAGATGCTATTATACATGGTTATGGTTACATGGTACTTAGGGATTGGGTTTAATAGAAGTTCATTCCCGCAAGAGTCCTTACTTTATGCTTATTCACATATGCTTAGTTTCTGCCTTAAGCAATTGAGTCCATTCCTATACCTTATACTGTGACACCCTAGGTGTCACCAGGGCCTAAATCGACAACTTAAAACCCTAATCGACAAGATTTCACACTTAAAAGCAAAATCAACAATGGAAGTAAGTGGAATGTTGTTTGAAATACCCCAAGGGAACTCTGCGAAAATTTTTGATAATCCACAGAACACGATTAGTAGGTTCAGAAAGTTTCCACCCACAGTGTCGAAAACTTTATTCTTCGGGAAGAAATTGAACCCTAATGAGTGACCTATCAAATTTTCACAACACCCTAGCTATATTTTTGCATAACAATTAAGTTCACTTCAAAATGGAATTTTGGAAATTTATTCAAAATTTTTAGATAAGGTTTAAACCTTTTTAAAATTCACACAAACTAAATTGGACACAAAAATTTAAGAAATTTTAGGAGCCGATTCATGACGCGGACCCGCCCAGAAAACCACGTCTCGGGACGGATCCGGTCTATCGTTGAGCCAAGATCCTGTTGGGCAACGCTCGACGAAGCGAGCGTACACACGGTTCAACACAGGCAAGAATAAACAGCAATAATTTACAGGGAGAGAAGTTAATACAACATTAATTGCTGGATTGTAGCTTAAGTCTTACAAGGATTCAGAGTGCGCAATAAGGTTTTGAAAATCGTAGCAGCGGAAGACTCGATTGATACAGACTCCGACACTCATATATTAAGCAAAAGCATGCGCCCTGCCCAGGGGCGTCATGCTACTGGCCACTTCAAGTTACTGCGGCGACTCGCACAGTTCCCACTGGAGGTTTTCGACCTCGGGGTGAGACTCCTCCTAGTGGATGCTATCGTCCTGGTTCTGCATGCCGGTGCCTGAAAACCACATATCGCTAACGCGTGAGCTTCTAAGAAGCTCAACAAGTCTGACCCGTCAAAAGGCTGATTACAGCCGACTTCTATACATGAAGGCTGATGAGGGTGGGTTTTGTTTGCAAAACAGACCCGCAACCTGTACTACTCTTGGTCAATTTTAGCACAGATTAGGTGGTTAGATTATAACTTTAATTAGCACTGATCTAATCAAGCATAATAACGTAACAAGTAAAGAGTAATCATCATAGTGCCACTCTCATTGCATCTCAACTTATTTACAAAGAATGTGGTGCGTTTCATGAGCATGCTCACCAACTGGGAGCGACAGCGGTTCGAAACGATTTTTATGCCCTGCAGGGGGGAAACCTAATCGTACGACACGTGCGTGTCCCAGACTCGCACGTGGCAACCGTTCACACCAGCTCCTGCAACGTCAATTCCCTCCTACGCCTGCCTTAGCAGCGCCGCATCCCACCAGACAACACGTCCCAGACGGTTTCTGTGGAGTTCCCACGCTGCCCACCCCAGATCTCCTCCTAGTCAGACACCGTAGGGCAGGTTCGACGTTGCAATCACTAGGCTACGTAGGTTTACTGGGGCCCATTACACCCAGCATACGACCAGTACGTTCAATACTCGATCAGTCTCGGACCCCACGGATCAGACAGGTCTACGGTCACCCTGGACCCGGTCCAGTCGCCGACCTAATTGGTATCCTGTCCGACCCTCAAACTTTTATCTTTCATTAATTATCTCCTCATCAGGTGTCATAATGTACCAAGTGGTAGTGCCATGCAATATCCTACCTTTCGCGAACAGCGTCCACTCTGCTCGACTTCTACCGGCAATACTTGCATAGCATACTAAGGAGTACCTATACCAACTACCGATAGGGTTCCTAAGGGAAACAAATGCAACTAAGGTTTCAATCAGCTCCTAACAACTTAATGCACAATCAAGCCATACTGAGTTATAAAAGGAAAAACTTAAAAATTGGTTGTGCACCGGGGCTTGCCTGGTTCTTCGGCTTCGCAATCGACTTCTTCTGCGGGAGTGGAGGAATCGGGCTCTGCAGTCACCTCACGTGCTTCGGAATCTACATGATGCATTATGATTAAGATTATGAGAAGTTCAAAGGATTGATAACATAATATTTTTATTAAGGAGTATTCTAGGTTTCAGTCGGCGATGTTTAGAAATTAGGGTTAACCCTAAATTCTTCGACGCCACTGGTTTAAATATGTTTGGCTTAATGAATGGAGTTCCAAGGCATTTATTCAATTTCTCACGATGTGATGTGTAATTGGTCGCATTTCCTGAATTGGGCCAAATTCAAATTTTAGGTTGAGATTGATCGGCACTTCTCTTCGGAGAATAATTATTTAATAACTATGATTATTAACCTTAGGGTCAAAATGAAAATTTTTATTTGTACTAAAATTTTATTTTTAGTTGATAGTGCTCTCTGAGATATGAACTCTTAAATTTGGTTGAGGTCTAGATGAATTTTCTGGATTTTATAAAAATTCAACAAATTTTCTGATATTTAAAATGGTAAAATCAGAAATAATTACTAAACATTGGAGTAAAATTATGAAATTTTATGTAGCCACTCATGAGCATCAAAACTAAATTTCTGGTTTTGGGTTTAACTTTTTGGAGTACTTTTATAATACATTTTAGAAAAATGTAAATTAGTTAGGCAGAATGAAGTATCTTAAATAGGTTACATGCAATTAGGTGGTCCTAAAATCCTGATAAAATTCCAGAGGATGTCTACTGTCATGCCACACATGTAGATCAAATTTAAGCCCTAGAATTGCTCTACAATTTGAATTAAAATTCAGAAACAGAAAGGATTGTTCTAAATATTCCTAAAAATACCTGGTCGTTTTGGGAAAAGTGTTTTAACATAAAATTAGTGCATCTCGTGAGGATTCTAACAAATTTTGTTTTGGAATTTTTGGGCTTTTCTGTGATTTGTTTGGCATTTTACAAGACAGGGTAATTTTGGAGGGAAATAAAATTAATCCAGCGCCTAGGGCAGAACAGGGGAGCTGAGCTCCGACGAGCTCCGGCGGCTGATTCCGTCAAAAGGGGTGGTCGGCTGCGCTCGATTCTTTGCCCTACACCATCTACGAGCTATGCCGAGGCCCGGCAATACGCCAACGGCAAGGTTCCACCAGCGGAGAGGGGTGCTCACCGTGGGGGTCGGCGGCGGCTGCGGCGAGGAGGAGTTCCCGACAAGAGGAGCTAAATTCCGGAGAGAGGAGAGCGCCGTGAGCTGCACAAGGGCTTGACAAATGAGTTGAGCAAGGTGAGGAGCACGGAAAAAGGCCGGAGCATGGCCGGCGGCGAGGGGTGGCGGCAATGCCCGAAGTTCGACGAGGGAATCACCGGAGGAGCGGCGGAGGGTGGAGATTAGTCGGTCCAGGAGACTCACCGTGGTGCAGTGATTCTGTTTGACGGAGTTAGGGGTCGCGGGGATGGCCGGAAGACCGAAGTCGACGGTGAGCTCAATCGACGGCAGAAGGGGAGACTGACGGCGGCGTAAGAATTTCGTCGTCGCCGGCGAGTTTCTGTGGCCGAATACTTGTCAAAACCAATCACAGGGACGAGAGGGTGGAGCCGGATGGAGGAATTGCAGAATGGTCGTACCGTGAAGAGAAATTTGAAGGTTGACGGTCGGGGCGGCGTTCCTGTTGCCGGGGAGGACGATCGGGGCGTTCCGGGCGGAGGGAGCAACGGGAGGGAAATTCAGTCCACTGGAAGCTGTGCCGGAGCGAGGGAAACAGGTTAGGCAAGGTTAGGACGGTGGAGAATGGTCGGAAGGGTGGTCTCACCGTGAGCCTTCCTTCGGCGGCAATGGCGATGGTGGCACCCGAGCGAGGTAAAACAGCAATGCGCGTCTAGGAGCGAAATTGGGCGCGGGGAAAGTGGGAGGAGGGTTCAGCGCACTCCTTTAAGGCGTTGCGGAGAGAGTTTGGCGAGTGGACAGGGAGGGTGGCGGGATTGGGCCGGCGGGGCGGTGGCGTGCCGCAGGGGCTCTGCCGCACGGGGAGGAGCGTCGAGAGAGTGAGAGAGAGAGGGGAAGGAGGGAGGAGGAGAGAGCGGGCAAAGGATTCGGAGATCTTCCGATTGAATGCTTCTCCAAAGGAGCGCCAGTCGGCGGGGAGGGCGGCTCTGCCGCGCGGCGGTTGGCCGTCGGGGGCGGGCGGCACTGTTGCCCGTCAGTCTGTTGTCGTTTGAATTGAACTCCTACAAGTCCCAGTTGCATTTGATTGAAAACCATACCTCCCCAGCTGCGAAAATTTTGAAAATTTTTGTGTATGCTCAGGGATTTATTTGGAACACTTTTTATTTAAGGTTCAAGTTCTGAATCGGCTTCCAAAATTTCTTGAATTTTTAAGTCCACTTTAGTTTTATTTGAATTTTAAAAAGGTTTAAATCTTATCTAAAAATCTTGAATAAATCCCCAAAATTCCAATTTGAAGTGAACTTAATTGTTATGCAAAAATATAGCTAGGGTGTTGTAGGAAATTTGATAGGTCACTCATTAGGGTTTAATTTCTTCCCGAATAATAAAGTTTTCGATACTGTGGGTGGAAACTTTCTGAACCTAGTAATTGTGTTCTGTGGATTATCAAAATTTTTCGTAGAGTTCCTTTGGGGCATTTCAAACAACATTGCACTTACTCCCATTGTTGATTTTGCTTTTAGGTGTGAAACCTTGTCGATTAGGGTTTTAAGTTGTCGATTTAGGCCCTGGTGACACCTGGGGTGTCACAATTCAGAACTCGAACCTTAAATAAAAAGTGTTCCAAATAAATCCCTGAGCATGCACAAAAAGTTTCAAAATTTTCTCAGCTGGGGAGGTAGGGTTTTCAATCGAATCCAGCAGGGGATGTAGTAATTCAAAAATCGAATTGACAATAGTTTGACGAGCTACAGTCCCGCCCGCCCCCGACGGCCAACCGCCGAGCGGCAGGACCGGCTCCCCCGCCGGCCGGCACATCTTTTGGCGCCCGGCCTTCAAGGCTTCGAGCAAGATCTCGCCAAATCTCCTCCCTTCCCTCTGCTTCCTCTCTCTCCCCGTCTTGTTCTTCACTGCCGCACGCCAAGTTTGCCGCGCGGCAGAGCCTCTGCAGGAAGCCACCGCCCCGTCGGCCCAATCCCGCCATCCCTCTCTGGTTACCCTCCCTATCTCTCTCCACAACACTTAAATTGGTGCTTCGAACCTTCCTACTACTTTCCCCGCGTCTAATTTCGTTTCCTCGACGCGCCATTGCTGTTTCCTCTCACTCGGTTGCCGCCGTCGCCATTGCCGCCGAAGAGAGGCTCACGGTGAGTCCACCCTTCCGGCCATTCTCCACTGTTCTCACCTTGCCTAACCTGTTTTCCTCGCTCCGGCACAGCTTCCGGTTGACCAAGTCCCCCTCCGGTTGCTCCCTCAACCCGGAACGCTCCGATCATCCTCCCCGGCCACAGGACGCCGCCCCGACTGTCGACCTTCAAATTTCTCCTCACGGTACCACCATTCTGCAATTCCTTCATCCGGCTCATCCCTCTCGTCCTTGTGATTGGTTTTGATAAGGTTTCGGCCACAGAAACTCGCCGGCGACGACGGAATCCTAGCGCCGCCGTCGGTCCACCTTCTGACGCCGCTCGAGCTCACCGTCGACTTCGGTCTTCCGGCCATCCCCGCGACCCCCAACTCCGTCAAACAGAATCACTATGCCACGGTGAGCCTTCTGGACCGACTAACCTCCACCCTCCGCCGCTCCTCCGGTGATCTCCTTGTCGGACTTCGGGCGCTGCCGCCACTCCTCGCCGCCGGCCATGCTCCGGTCATTCCAGAGAGCAAGTTCAGCGCCAGTGGGTAGGGGGGGATGGATTAACCATAAATTTGCTGCCTCCTGGCCGAGCCACCCCGCCGGAGCCTCGCCAGACTCGCCCCGCCGCCCTCCCCTGTTTTCGGCCGCACTGTAGCGTTGAGTTTCAAATTACCTATTAATTGGTCAACATTGCTAAGTGTCTAACAAATCACAGAAAAGTCCAAAAATTCCAAACTAAAATTTGTTAGAATCCTCGTGAAATGAACTAATTTTCTGTTAAAACACTTTTTCAAAAACGACCAGGGATTTTAAGAAATATTTAGAACAATCTTTTCTGTTTTTGAATTTTAATTTAGATTTTAGAGTAATTCTACGGCTCAAATTTGATCTACAGATATGGCATGACAGTAGGTATCCTCTGGAATTTTATGGGGATTTTAGAACTACAGAATTGCATGTAACCTATTTAAAAAACTCCATTCTGCCTAGCTAATTTATATTTTTCCAAAATACATTACAAAAGTACTCCAAAAAGTTCAACCCAAAAACAGAACTTTAATTTTGATGCTCATGAGTGGCTACATAAAATTTCATAATTTTATTTCCAGGTTTAGTAATTATTTCTGATTTTACCATTTTAAATATCAGAAAATTTGTTGAATTTTTATAAAATCTAGAAAATTCATCTAGACCTCAACCAAATTTCAAAATTCATATTTCAGAGAGCACTATCAATTAAAAATAAAATTTTAGTACAACCAAAAAAAAAAATTTTCATTTTCGACCCTAGGGTTAATAGTCGCAGTTTATTAATAATTGTTATCCGTAGACAAGTGCCGATCAACCCTCAAACCATGTTTGAACTGCCAAATTCAGGGAATATGGCCAATTACAAATCACCTCGTGGGAAATTGAATAAATGTCTTGGAACCCCATTCATTAAGTCAAACATATTTAAACCAGTGGCGTCAAAGAATTAGGGTTAACCCTAATTTCTAAACGTCGCCGACTGAAACCCTAGACTACTTCTTGATAAAAGCCTTATGTTATCATTCCTTTGAACTTCTCATAATCATAATGCATCATGTAGATTCTGAAGCACGCGAGGTAACTGCAGAGCCCGATTCCTCCATTCCCGCAGAAGAAGTCAACCACGAAGCCGAAGAACCAGGCAAGCCCCGGTGCACCACCATTCTTTTAAGTTTTTCCTTTTATAACTTAGTGTGTGTTGTTTGTGCATTAAGTTGTTAGGAGTTGATTGAAACCTTAGTTGCATTGTTTCCCATAGGAAACCCTATCGGTAGCTAGTATAGATACTCCTTAGTATGCTATGCAGGTATTGCCGGTAGAAGTCGAGCAGAGTGGACGCTGCTCGCGAAAGGTAGGATGTTGGATGAAACTACCATTTGATACATTATGACACCTGAGGATGAGTCAATTAAAGAAGGATAAAAGTTTGAGGGTCAGACAGGATACCAATTAGGTCGGCGACTGGACCGGGTCCAGGGTGACCATAGACTTGTCTGATCAAGTGTGGTCCGAGACTGATCGAGTGTTAAACGTACTGGTCGTATGCTGGGTGTAATGGGCCCCAGTAAACCTACGTAGCCTAGTGATTGCAACGTCGAACCTGCCCTACGGTGTCTGACTAGGAGGAGATCTAGGGTGGGCAGCGTGGGAACTCAATAGAAACCGTCTGGGACGTGTTATCTGGTGGGATGCGGCACTGTTAAGGCAGACGTAGGAGGGAATTGACGTTGCAGGAACTGGTGTGAACGGTTGCCACGCGCGAGTCTGGGACACGCACGTGTCGTACGATTAGGTTTCCCCCTGCAGGGTATAAAAATCGTTTCGAACCGCTGTCGCTCCCAGTTGGTGAGCATGCTCGTGAAACGCACCACATTTCTGCAAATAAGTTGAGATGCAATGAGAGTGATACTATGATGATTACTGTTACTTCGTCACTGTTATTATGCTTGATTAGATCAGTGCTAATTAAAGTTGCATTCTAACTACTTAACCTGTGCTAAAATTGACCAAGAGTAGTACAGGTTGCGGGTCTGTTTTGCAAATAAAACCCACCCCCATCAGCCTTCATGTCTAGGAGTCGGCTGTAGTCAGTCTTTTTGACGGGTCAGCCTTGTTGAGCTTCTTAGAAGCTCACGCGTTAGCTTTATGTGGTTTTCAGGCGCCGACATGTAGAACCAGGACGATAGCAGGCACTGGGAGGAGTCTCACCCCGAGGTCGGAAACCTCTAGTGGGAACTGTGCGAGTCGCTGCAGTAACTTGAAGTGGCCAGTAGCATGACGCCCCTGGGCATGGTGCATGCTTTTGCTTAAATGTATGAGTGTCGGAGTCTGTATTAATCGAGTCTTCCGCTGCTACGTTTTTCAAAACCTTATTGCGCACTCTGAACCTTTGTAAGACTTAAGTTTAAATCCATGAATTAATGTTGTATTAATTTCTCCCTCCTTATAATGTATTGCTGTTTATTCCTGCCTGTGTTGTATCGTGAGTACGCTCGCTTTGCCGAGCGTTGCCCAACAGGATCATGGCTCAACGACCGACCGGGTCCGTCCCGAGACGTGGTTTTCTGGGCGGGTCCGCGTCATATACCTTGCTACAGCCTCATTGCATTATCCTTGGAGTCGGGAACTAATTTCCACCACAGGGTAAGACTTGCGAGTACCTTCCTACTCAACGTTTGTTGTTTAAGTTTTTGCAGGTGAGGATGAGTTGGTCTTCGGCTACTTTGTCCCCGCCGATGCCGGCGAGGGCGAGGCGTAGTCAAGACTTTCGAGTGACCGTGATTTGCGATGTTCGTGGGCTGGGCATCGCAATCCTTTACTATTTCCTTGCCGCTACCGTTGCGACTATCGTATTCCTTAGAATTGTTTCCGCTCTTTAATTTGTTAGTTTCAAGACTTCTGATGAACCTCAGCATGTAAGGATATTTTATATGTTATTAAATTAATGTGACCTATGAGATGTATCACTTGTGATGTTGCCGACGTGCTTGGATCTTGGGCGTTGCTTGAGAAGCATGTCGGGGGACTGCCGGGTTTATATTCTCTTTTATCGGATTGAGTTCTCGCATACCATACGTGCGCCGCGAGTCAACTTGGTAAACTTGAATGTATATTGGTCGGGTCTCTCACAAGCGCGGTGTTACAGCTAGCATTTCCAATAGTATCTCACTGCACTCTTTTCATTCTAGTGAACCATTTCCATCATATGTAGTCGCAGCCAAGTGCCGAAATTATCTCTGTACTCCTTTGCAATCCAGTCCTCTGACTTTTTTGGATTTTTGGTTCATAGCATTTGTATGTGCTTATTGACATATGGGCCCACCACTACGGACTGTTGAAGAATGCAAAAATGTGTCTGGATGAATGAAACATAGTCGTTGACATTGATTGTTTTGTGTCATCGTGTTGCTTTCCCTTTTAGTCGCCCATCATGTCTTGATATGGGCAAACCAATTGATTTTAAATCCATATAGTCAACGGCAAACTCAATAACCTCCTCTATTGCCCAGCCTTGTGCCATGGAACCTTCTGGACGACCTCGGTTACGAACATACTTTTGAAGAACCGTCATGAATCTTTCAAACGGATACATCTGACGCAAAAACATGGGACCAAGGTATTTCATCTCATGAACAATGTGCGTGAGAAGATGCGACATTGAGTCAAAAAAGGAAGGAGGAAAAATAGTCTCAAGGTTGCACATAGTGTTGATCAAATCATCCTGTAACTTTGTTAGCTCCTCGGATCAATGACCTTTTGAGAGATTGCATTGAAAAATAAGCAAAGTTTTATTGTTGTATCTCGGATCTTGTCTAGTAGAATACCTCTAATTACAACAGCCAGTAGTTAAACCATCATCATGTGACAATCATGGAACTTCTTGAAGCGGAACTTTAGTGTATTCATGTTCACCAGTCTCTTGACATTGGCAGAGTAACCAGTTTGGAACTTTTATCCCATGCAAGCAACTGCATATGCTCATCTTTTCTTGTTTACTAAGGGTGTAGCAAGCTATTGGATGTTTCTTTGACCCATTTTCCAGGACTGTATGATGTAGAACCTTTCTGAGTTTCATATCCTCTAGGTCTAAACGTGCTTCGAGTGTGTCTTTTGTTTTGTCAGGTATGTTAAGCAAGGTACCAACCACTGCCTCACATATGTTCTTCTCTAGGTGTAAACGTGCTTTGAGTGTGTCTTTTGTTTTGTAAGGTATGTTAAGTAAGGTACCAACCACTGCCTCACATACATTCTTCTCTAGGCTAAACGTGCTTTGAGTGTGTCTTTTGTTTTGCCAGGTATGTTCAGCAAGGTACCAACCACTGCCTCACATACGTTCTTCTCCGCGTGCTTGACATCAATTGCATGACGGACCATTAAATCTTTCCAATACGGAAGGTCCCTAAATATTGATCTCTTTTTGAACAAACGATCAAGTGAAGCCTTTGTACTTCCTTTTCCCTTTCCAAGGACAACCTTTAGATTCTGTACCATCTTGAATACTTGTTTCCCATCATGGACCTTAGGAGCTTGACGCTTCTCGACCGTGCCATCAAAAGCTGTTCTATTTCTTCTATATGGGTGATCTGCACGTGGATACCTACGATGACCCATGTATACCACTTTCTTATAATTTTTTAACCATATGTCACTAGTTTCATCCATACACCATATGCATCCATTGTATCCTTTTGTGAGCTCTCATGATATGCTACCGAGAGTCGATAAATCTTGGATCGTTACAAAAAATATAGCATGTAGAGTAAAAATCTTTTTTGTACTCATCCCATACTCGTACACCATCGATCCATAGCACAAGAAGATCATCAAGCAATGGTTTTAGATATAAATCAATGTCATTACCGACTTGAGTCGGTCCGCTTATCAGCAAAGGCATCATAAGAAACTTACGCTTCATACACAGCCAAGATGGAAGATTATAGATACATAGTGTCACAGGACAAGTACTATGTGTGTGTCCTGTGTCTCCAAATGGATTCATCCCATCTGTACTCAACCCCAATCTTATATTCCTTATTTCAGCTTTAAAGTTCTTGTATTTGTTGTCAAAGTTCCTCCATTGAATTCCATCAGCCGGGTGTCGAAGCTTTCCATTTTTCTTGCGCCCTTTCTCGTGCCATTGCATCAACTCAGCATTTGCTTTGTTAGCAAATAACCGCTTTAGACGAGGTATTATTGGAAAATACCAAGCAACGTTAGCAGGTGTTCTTTTAGCCCTATTGTTCTCACCCATATCATCTCCATCAATATGTTCACTGTTAGACTTATAGCGTGATGAACCACAAACATGATATTTCTCTAAATTTGCATCATCTTTGCGAAATAACATGTAGTCATTCCGACATGCATGTATCTTTTCCATTTTCAGTCCTAATGGACAAATAATCTTCTTAGCTTGATATGTGTTTTGAGGCATAATATTGGTAGGAAGGAAATCCTTCAAACATTGTAATAATACAATAAAACTTTTATTGGACCAACAATTGCTTAGCTTCATTTGCAGCAATGTGAGAACAACATGCAACTTGTTGTATTCTTTCTTACAACCCAAGTACATAGGTGTCTCATAGTCTTCTTTCATCTGTAAGAGCTTTTGAAATTCACTTTCACTAGAGAAATCATCCTCCACATTACGTAACATTTCATCAAGGTCATCAACATTATTGTGCAACGTTTCATCTAGGACATCAACATCATTATGCAACGTTTCATCTAGGTCATCAACATCATTTTCCCTCTCGACTGTCACATGCTCGCTATCCATGTCTGACAAATATGTAGTAGGATTATTCGCTTGCACATCCTCCTCAACTTCGCCATGTTTAGTTCAACATAAATATCCATACATAAAACTCCTTGTAATCAAGTGTGTACGAATCTCTTCTATATCTAAAAACTTCTTCAAGTTTTTACAATCACGACACGGACAACATATATAATGAATGTCAGACTTATTTTTTGGCTTCTTGTATGTTGTGGCGGCTATCAAAAATGTTTCCAGTCCAACGAGGAAGCGTTTAGTAAGAGTGCTACCATCATACATCCACGATCGATCCATCTGGTACATTAGAATTATTAGCATCATAAAAAAATCAATTACATATATATATATATATATTCATCGTGGAAATTACATAAGAATCTTTGTTCCTCCATGTTTGATTGTCGAGCTTCATATGGGGGTGGGCTCGACTGATGGGCCACACCGTGTAATGGTTCTCGTTGCCTCTTTCGACTATTAGGCGATCGCATCATCAACTCCTAAAAAAGGTGAGATCACATAATCTCAATCAAACTTATTGCTTTTAAACCAAAATTCACAATTATACAATATTACTAACAAAATTACATCTAATTTTCATTACTACAAATAACAATAGTACAATAATTACTAATAATTTAGTAGTAACAACTTAACAACCATATAATAATTGAAACTTTTAAACCAAAATTATATATATTCAAAATTTGTAGTTCAACATTGTTCAATACATTTTGTTTAACACAAAATGTTCGAAGAGCCTACAAAGGCTGTAATTACTTGCTGCTGCGGCAGCCTATTATTCATTTATTATTGTTATTATTATTATTATTCATTTATTGACTTCTTGTACAGTATTTTATGCAGCTATAGCCTTTGTAGCCTTATTCGATCAGGGCCACAGTGGAAAAGATTGAGCTAAAAGTTGAAGCAAAAATGTGCATGAACGACATATATATATTTAAAAAAAAAATTGGAGGAGTACCCATTCAGTCAACTTGAGCAATATCGAGATAAAACAATATTTAATTAATGAGCAATCTTAGAGAGTAATATAGATCAATCTTTCAATGTAAGTAATCTTAGAGAGTACAGAGTAAGCACTAAGTGTAGAGAGCTCGATCCACTAACCGTAGATTTTAAAACCGGGTGCTAACCTTAGAGAGCAAAAGTCATCAAAATAAGAAGGAAAAACGCTTCACTAACCGTAGACAGCTTTAGATAGGTTGATTTCTTCCGAATTTTGAATTATCCACCCGCAACAATGGAACTAGCCCCTGTTCCCGACCAGCAATGTCTTCCTCGGTTTGGAGGAGGAAGAAGCACCGTTTATATACTCTGTACATTATCTATACCGGTTTAGAACAAAAACCGGTACTGAAAATGGACTATCTGTGCCGGTTACTGTCAGAACCGGTATAGATACTTTTTCGCACTTTCTATGCCGGTTGTTGTTGTGAACCGGCACTGATAGTCCATTTTCAGTATCGGTTCTACAGGCTCAATTATTGATTTGGCAGGACCTTTGGAACCGGTATTGAAAATGTATTTATACCGGTTTGGAACAATGCGGCATTGATGAAGGGGTATATTTGATGGTTTTTGTAGTAGTGTTTCCTGTGTGAATTAGACATTCTGTAGAGGGAATAAGAAAACAAATTAACTATGGCTGGGTGTGGTTTGATGCGCAATCTTGAATATTTCTTAAATATTTGCACAGGAAATAATTTTGGTAGGGTTGGGTATAAATAGGTGTAAGAACTAGGAGTTGTTTGGAATAAAACTTCCTACTGATATTTTCATGCTCACATTGATGTCACTGGAACAGCAATTCCAGTAATTAAGTTTTTTGTAAAATAAAACAAATGTTGTCTTACCAACAACAATTTTAAAAAGACGAGGGAGTACTACATTTTTTTTTCAGAGAAAAACAAGATAATTTAAATAATGTCATGGAAGTATGAAATGGCATTTATACATTTCAAGAAAATTGAGTGGATAATTGGTATGCTCACTAATTGTGGACTCCAATAAATCCGAAAAGTGAATGGTTGCTGAAACTTTGTCTAAATTCGGAATGCTCATGTGGTATAGTTTGTCATTCAACTCGCTTTGGATTGGTTGTTTATCTGGTAATTAGATTCAAGATCCACAACCAAGAAAAAGGAAGCTTAAGTTTTTGAAGTTAAGAAATCAATTACAGACGAACATATAGGTACCTAATTCCCTACCACTATAGACAACTTCTAAAGGCTTATGTAAAGAAATGAACATCGATGAAGCATACCAATAAGTCATGAAACTTGAGACAGTACAGCTTATGCATGAAATGCTGCTAGACTTCAGTATTACAAAGTATGCTATTTGCCCATCATGTGTTCATATGTAGTTTGCCATCTTCCTGGATGAGCTCAGAAACCCTCTCTCGTGAGACTGACCATACATATAACTGATAAATAGAAATGCATGGCTCAAACGTTTTCATTATTTACGAGGGTCATTTTACAGGAACCTGTTGTATATCTGAATTCAAACACACAACTCTTTTATTGAGAATTTTCTCTATATGAAAGCTTACCTGAGGAAGTTTTTTCCCCCATTGAGACTCGTTACCCAACCAAGTTAAATTAATGGAACAAGTAGTAATACATTATTAATATTAAAAGACGGAAAATAAAAAAATATCATAGGGAGATACATCTGACCAAGTTTTGTATGGACAAAAGTCGAACTACATAAACTGAAGGATGACTGTCGCTATGGGCTAGAGCTAATGAAATAAAAAAAAAAATGGAAGATATGATCGCATAGATCAAACTCAAGTCTCTCTCTTTGCCTAAATGAAAGTATTTAAGACAACTAGCAATCATCGGAATCTAGATAATTAAACATCAACGTTTAGGCAAAGGGGATGTAATTAAACAAACTAGTAAAAGCAATAGAGGAGGACGAAGATAACCTAACTAGAACGCCGGCGGTGGTGGCCGGAACGACCCGAAAACCGCCTCGTGCGCCATCTGGCCACCGCCGTTGGGCATCAGGTTCGGCGGCAGGTTGTAGAACGGCATCGATGAGGGGTCCGGCGGCAAAGGCGCTGTTGCTGCCCCGTCATTATTGCCTCCGGGAGGCGAGCCCTCTGCTGGCATCTGCATCCCATCAGAACCAGCAGCTGCTGCTGCGGCGGCCGCCGCTTCACCGGGTTCCTCGTCGGCCAGAGGGAGACGCTCGTACGTGGCGTTGGAGAAAGTGGCGGCGACGACCATTACGGGGCCAGACGCAATTAGCTCGCCGACAACTGTGCCTCCGACGATCTGTCCTTGCCCGCCAGAGAGGTAGACGGCGAGCCCCGTGGCCCCGGGCGGGCACGGAGACGGGAGGAAAGCGCCCGAGAGGGACAGGATCTCGAAGCGGCCGTGGAGCGAGACGACGGCGCCGGGCGGGGCAGCGGGCTGGCGCAGCTTGACGTTGGCGACGACGCCGCTCCCGGAGAGCACGGACACCCCTCGCTGGCGGCGACGCGCGAACGCGGCCACGGCCTCCATGATGTCGGCGCCGCTGGCGATCTCTAGCACGTGGGCACGCAGCGTGTTGGGGCTCTCCCGCGTGATGATGATCGGGGGCTTCGGCTTGTTCTTCGACCCCGGCGGCCTACCGCGCGGGCGCCGCCCCGAGGACCCCGCGCTCCCGCCCGAGGTGGCGTTCGGGGTGGGCGAGCTCTCTCCTCCCGCGCCGCCGGCCGACGGAGAGTCCTGCGCGGCGCCGGAGGAGTCGTCGTTGTTGTTGCTACTGCTGCTGTTTGGCGTCGTTGGGGTCGGCTCGCCGACGCCCATGGTGGAGCGGGCGCTGGTCGCAAACTGGGCCAGGTGATTGCGGATGTCCACGCCTCCCATGGTCCCCGCCCACCACGCCATCTCCTTGCTGACCCTTGGGTTGGTGGTCGCCTTCACTGGAGAGCGGTGGATTAAAGTAGGCGGAGGAGAGGGGCGGAGGAGAAGACCGAGATGGAAGCCAGGCGGTGTCTCTTTCTTGATCTGTAGCCCTCTGCCTCCCTGTCTTTCTGCTGCTTTTGTGGTGCTTCCTTTCTGTATGGACGTTGATTGGGAATATGGAGCTCATCAAGGAGCTGCGCCTAACTGACGAGTACTACTGTGCAGAGTACACTGACTACAGAGTAGTACTAGTCCTGGCATCTTCACTGCTGGCTGCCTTTGCCTTTTTTGCCTTTCTTGCTTCGGAGCTCTCTGTGGCTTCTCTTGTTTTTGGGATCTTGCTAGGCGCAAACCATACGGCAATCGTGCAGTCCTGCTTTGATCTGTTGCTGCTTGGATGCTACTAGGAGTTGAAGTGTTGCTGCATAGCAAATAGCTGTCGCCTCTTTCTCCAGTCTTGCATGTGGTCCTTCGCTGCGCTGCAGTGGAGTCGACGGGAAGAAGAGGGGGTCAATGATCTGATGTGCACGGAATTCATGTAAGGTGTAGAGCTGGGACTGTCCAGTTGCTACGTTTTTAATTAGCTGTATACTAAATGAAACGGACCGGTCAAGCAGCGGTAAATTGGGCAGAACTGTCGGGCGATGAGGAGTCAAGAACTCCAGGGAGCTGACGAGCTGATTCGAACCGCAGTTGACCAGAACGAGATCGAGGCTAACTAATGCTACACCGCTATCGCCTATCCGTGCAGGTACATACTCAATATCTGGACATACTCTCTCCGTCTCAGAATATTTGATGTTAAATATGGATACAAGAATTAAGAAAAATTAATAGAGGTGTACAGAAAACAAGAAACAGAGAAAGAATAGAGAAGTATTGAAAATGAGAAAAAGTGTACGGTAAGAGAGAGTGTCAAGTATTTTAGAAAAACTTTAGAGGGCTAAAATGTCAAGTATTATAGGTATTATGAGAGGAAGGAAGAAGATTTACCATGCCAGGTCACTTTTTTTTTTCAAATTGAATATGTAAGTGTTAACGTGAAAACACGCTCCCTATGCGAAGTCTACAGGTCAAGACTAAAAAAACCAGAACCTCCGGTTTGCAAAACTGGAACTTTCTGTTTTCCCTAAGTAGTTGGGTAAAGACCAAGGATTGCCGCTCCGGAAGGGACCCCGTCGGAGCGGCTTGCTGTGGTTGCTGTCACACCTGGTTTTATAACGAAAACCAGGAGTCCCGTAAGTGTGCCCAGGACGCAGCTTCACACATACCTAACAAGATCAACTGGTACACAGAGAAAACCAATGCCAATAAAAAGGAACCGAAACGAAACTAGAGACTTACCAAAGACTACACTAAACGACGATCAGAGCAACACGGAAGACAACACCAAACTCCACAGGCAGTCAACCGGGGGAACAGCTCGCCTAGAAGTGGTCCTCCTCGATGTAGTCCGTCTCTTCTTTTCTTCTGAGCAGCAAAAATTGGTGAGTGGGGAAAATAGCAAGTGTGAGTACAATTTATTTGCATAAATCGTACTCCGCAAGTGTAGGAAATATATGACATGTGAGGCTTAACAAAAGAAAGGCTCATACATGGTATGACTACAGAAAGCAACTATGTCTGGATTCATTTTAAGCAACCTATTACTAGGTGATGAATCTATGGTACACACAGGTGCACCATGGCAAGCTAGCGACTTACCGTCCTAGAGGCTACTCTACCTCGAATCATGTTATAGACTATACTATCTGTAACATACCCCTGGCTCGCTACCAGAATCCAAACCAGATCTATGTACCCCACGAGATCCCATCCCATCTAATCATGGAAGTGTTCATGCCGCTCATGACCGTGAGTGCGGCTGTCAAGATAGTTCATAACTCTGCAGAGGTGCACAACTATACCCACAAGTCGGTGATTCCGTCACCCATCAGTGACTATGTCTCCATGTTACCCGCACACTTCCTATGGTGTGAGGCCAAGTGATGGGAACGGGGTCCCGATCTTCTTACAGGTTCTGATAATCAACGATTTGGGCAGAGTCGCGACACAAATCGATCCGGCTTCCGAACGGCACGTTTCGAACCGCGCAATCGCAATACCACGTCTCCTCTGGTTATCACTCGCGTGAACATAGATGACCTCGCCGAGAAGGCTAGTCTTTGCCTGCGAATCGAAGAACACAAACAAGAACGAAGTAGAAAGCAACCAAATTGCAGATGAAGATTAAACTCACAAAAGTTGGGGTCTCACAAACCGATGAAACGGCAACACTGTTTTTAACAGGAATAATCTAAGCAATACCCGAATCCTAATGGTGGGGTGACGACTGGATATAAAGGAATTGGGACGTGCAAGTCCCCTGGACACAACCCTAACGGACTCTAACTCGGTACAAGGCCAACCAGCCCAAAGTCGGTGTCGCAGCATCCTGACAGATTCTGGACTGTCCAATGTTTCAATGATTTCCGTGGACTCTGGAGGAATTTGGATGTGGGACTTGTCCCATTAGAAAGATAATCTCATCCTCTTTCCACGAAGTGGTAGATCGCCTAAAACGGAGTCTGTATGCGACCTGGGCACCCATTTTAGTGCGGACTGCTCCTGGACTTCAAGTTGGATTTGAAGTCGACGTGAGTTGGATCTCCTACTTGGCTTGGACGTTCTTGTCCAACTTGTAGCTGGTCTCCAGGGCCTTCCTTGACCTCTCCATAATTCCTAATTATAATATAATCATTAGGAAAATCTATTCTCTATAGTAACATATAAACTCGTACTTAAGAACGAGCTCACCTCTAGATTCAATTGTCGTGCCCGAGCTCTGGTGATCGGTCCTTCATTTGTTGTAGCGGGAGAAGGATTGTGTGCAACCATGGATGCGATGTCCTCATCATCCTCCCCCTCTTGAAGCGGAGTTGTCCTCAACTCCAGCTCATCATCTTCTCCCAAGTATGGCCCCAAATGGAAAGCAACACGCTTCTTTGTCAACTCAATCAGCGGTGTGGCGATGGTGCTGAATTGCTTGACAAAACGGTGATAAAACCCCGCTAGGCCAAGAAAACTCCTCACGTGCGAAACCGTTGTGGGTGTAGGCCAACTATCAATCACCTCCACCTTAGCTTTATCAACCTCAATGCCCTGTGGAGTCATAACATAGCCAAGAAAAGAGACTCGATCGGTGCAAAAGATGCACTTGTCGAGGTTACCAAACAGGCATGCATCATGTAAGGCAGAGAAAACAGCACGTAGATCATCCATATGTTCAGCCATAGACTTGTTATAAATCAGGATATCATCAAAGTAAACCACCACAAATTTACCTATGAATGGATGTAAAACTTCATTCATTAATCTCATGAAAGTGCTAGGTGCATTTGTTAAACCGAAAGGCATGACTAACAACTCATACAATCTGAAGTTAGTTTTAAAAGTAGTTTTTCATTCATCACCAAGTTTCATTCTAATTTGGTGGTAACCGCTACGCACGTCAATTTTAGTGAAGACAGTAGCACCACACAACTCATCAAGCATGTCGTCTAGCCTAGGAATAGGATGACGAATCGTATAGTAATGTTATTTATGGCTCTACAGTCTACACACATGCGCCACGAACCATCTTTTTTAGAACCAAAAGAACAAGAACAGCACAAGGACTAAGGTTTTCACATACGTACCCGCAGTCCAAAAGGTCCTGGACTTGGAGCTGAATTTCCTTGGTCTCCTCAGGGTTGGTTCGGTACGCCGCACGGTTCGGTAAACTTGCACCAGGAATCAGGTCAATCTGGTGCTCGATCCTTCAAATGGGAGGCAGTCCTGGAGGGATCTCGTCAGAGAAAACATCGCGGAACTCCTGCAAAAGGTTAGCAACCGCAGGTGGCAATGTACAAGGTAAATTATCCATTGAAAATAAGGCATCCTTACACACTAGAACATAGCATGGAGAAGTACCAATAGAAATTTCAGCACGGTCAGATTTTATAGCAAGCATGACGGGGGATTTCAAAGTGATATCTTGTTGAATTTTAGGTTTAGCATGAGGTGGTTGTTTAGCACTAGTAGCGCACTGCCTATCAGATTCAATAATTTGAGCACGTGTCATGGGTAACAAAGTAATTTTCTTCCCTTTATGCATGAAGGTGTACTTATTACTATGACCATGGTGCAAAGCATCATTATCAGGTTCCTAAGGACGACTAAACAAAAGAGAGCATGCTTGTATAGTAACGACATCACAATCCACAGAATCACTATAAGTACCAAGGGAAAAAGGAACGCGACACGATTGTATTACTTTAGCTTTTCCGAAGTCATTCAACCACTGAATATGGTATGGATGTGGATGTGGTCGCGTGGTCAAGCCGAGCCTCTTGACCAAATCAGAACTCACCAAGTTGTTGCAGCTACCCCCGTCAATGGTCACACGTGCTTGCCGATTCTTCATCATGAACTCAATCTGAAACAAGTTATGGCGTTGGATCTGATACGGTTCGCTTACCTGAGCATTGAGGACGTGCTGAACAATGATGGAGTGGTACACGGAGGCGGTGTGGTTGCCGAGAACAATGCTGTTCGGAGATTGTGGAGTGTTGTCCTCCGCATCTTCAATGTCGGATGTACTCTCATAACCTCCGTCATCAGTGGCGATGTAGGCACGCTTGCCTGGGCAGTAACGCTGCATGTGCTCAAGTCCAAGACAGCGATGGCACTAGATGCCAGAGGTGCGCCCCGTGGATGTAGTGGAAGGCGAAGTCTTCGTTGGTCCCTGCACAGAAGATTTAGAAGACTCCACAGGATGTGTCAAGGGAGGCGGCGCTGCAGTGGAAGGTCGCTCGCTTACTGGTGAAGGGGGTGGACGAAAACTGGAAGAAGAACGCGGTGCTTCGGTTCTTGACGTTCTCGCAGCATTCTGGCGTCCCTGCAATTCCTTTTCTGCAAGCATAGCAAGGTGGAACAACTAGTTGGCAGTGTTAAATGTCTTATAATCAACAACGTCCTGAATTTCACGCCTCAACCCCCCATAGAAACGACATATCTTATCCTCATTATCCTCAACTACACCACAACGCATCATGCCCTTCTGCAGCTCAGCATCATAATCCTGGACCAAATTGCTACCTTGCTCTAAGCGCTGCAGTTTGAGACGCATGTCTCGCTGAAAAAGAAGGAGGCACAAAGCGATCGCGCATAGCAGTTTTCAACTCATCCCAAGTAGCAGGCAACTGTCGTACAACAGCTAAACCAGTCCACCAAATAATAGCAAAGTCCTTAAATTCGCTAGAAGCTTGCCTAACTTTATGTTGTTCAGGGACTTGGTGAGCCTCAAATTTTTGTTGAACCGTCATCTCCCAATCTAGATATATCTCAGTATTATATGAACAAGAAAAGGAGGGTATGGAAAATTTCACCTTAGCAAAGGGATTGTCTTGAGGTCGATGCTGGTTGTTACCTCCCATACCTTGGCGGTTTCTGCATAGGCAATGTCGAAGGCGTGCGTCCCTGTCATCGTCATTGTAAACGGTGTCCTCGTCATCGTCGTTGTTGCCTAGAGGTGGACGCCTTTCCAAATTGTCAAGCCGCATTGAAATTGCAGCCAGCTGAGTGGTGATGCCTTGGAGAGTTGTTCCTATCTACAGGTTGTTGAGGGTCTTCGTCACGGTCTCAGTGATCTTGTCATCAATGCCTTCAAGCGCCACGGTAATTGCTCCCTGCAATTGATCTTGGCTAACGCACTCGTTGAAGTCCGCCGGATTCCTAGATTCCTTGGTACCTGACATGATGAAACAAGAAACACAGAGAAAAGCGGTAAAAGTTATCCCTATCAACTATTGTGAGAACGGTGGCACTCCTGGACAGTAAAAGGAAGCTTCAAACCATGTTCTTGCAAGGATCTAAACGAACACAAAGCGACGATACCTTGGAGAAGTGATCCGACGATTACAGGGTTAAGAATCCGTGCCTGTTCAGAAGGTTTAAGTGGAGCTTGGAAGGCTAAATATATATATGTAAGTGGAACACAAATCAAAACCAGATAGTAATATTGAATAAATGTCCAAAGTATTGGTCCTAGTTGCTGGCCTAAAGCGTCCTATGACAGTTATGATACGTGGTCAAAGAACATGTGTAGGGAAACAACAGCAAAGATCAATAGCCAATGAAAATTGAATTCAGGACAAGTATAAAACAGCACCGAGTGTTCCAACAAAAGTTTATCAATTCCTTTCTTTTTTTTTCTTTTTCTTTTTTTTAACAATTGAAGTAATCACAATACTTCTATCTCTTTTTTTTGTATTTCTTTTTTCTCAACTCAAAGCATGTGAAAGCTAACCACACAAATTTTCTGATCAAAACGATATAATGGCAGAACTGAACTCTATGTCAGGCGTTTTTCTTTTCTAGCGCTAAAACAAACTAGGGTAGCGGAAAAAGGAAAGGTGAAATTTTGCGACGGAAGCTCTGGATAAGGTGAAAATTAGTGTGGATGATCAACCCATGTGAATCTAGTGAAATAACAGATCAGACACAACAAACGAAGGGGTGGGATCTGGGTAGAGAAAAAAAATTGACGGCTAGGGTTTGAGTGGCGGAAGCAAAACAAACTGTAATGAGACGTGATCTAAATCAGCAACAAGACTCGATTAAGGACACTAACTCAATACTATGGACTCTGAAATTAAAATATGCAGATGCTAAACATGGTTTTGGACTGGATGTAACTTAAAAATACAATTCTATTTTTGACCTTTTATGGACTGTAGGACGAAACGAAAACAAGGAACTAGAGTAAACAATTGCGAACCTGAGGAACCCCTGAAGCTCTAATTACCACTTGATGGGAATGGGGTCTCAATCTTCCTACAGGTTCTGATAATCAATGATTTGGACGGAGTCGCGACACAAATCGATCCGGCTTCCGAACGGAACGTTCCGAACCCCGCAATCGCAGCACCACGTCTCCTCTAGTTATCACCCGCGTGAACACGGATGACCTCACCGAGAAAGCTAGTCTTTGCCTGCGAATCGAAGAACACAAGCAAGAACGAAGTAGAGAGCAACCAAATTACAGATGAAGATTAAATTCACAAAAGTTAGGGTCTCACAAACGGATGAAACGGCGATATTGTTTTTAACAGCAATAATCTAAGCAATACTCGAACCCTAATGGTGGGGTGACGGCTGGATATAAAGGAATTGGGGATGTGCAAGTCCCCTGGACACAACCCTAACGGACTCTAACTCGGTACAAGGCCAACCGGCCCAAAGTCGGTGTCGCAGCACCCTTACAGATTCTGGACTGTCCAATGTTTCATTGATTCCTGTGACTCTAGAGGAATTTGGACGTGGGACTTGTCCCATTGGAAAGATAATCTCGTCCTCTTTCCATGAAGTGGTAGATCGCCTAAAACGGAGTCCGTATGCCACCTGGGCACCTGTTTTAGTGCGGACTGCTCCTGGACTTCGAGTTGGATTCGAAGTCAACGTGAGTTGGATCTCCTATTTGGCTTGGACGTCCTTGTCCGACTCGTAGCTGGTCTCCAGGGCCTTCCTTGACCTCTCCATGATTCCTAATCATAATATAATCATTACTAGTTGAATGCCCGTGCGTTGCTACGGGTTCATGACAAAGCAACACTTTTAGCTCAAAATATATATTAAAATAAGTGATCCTTTTATATTAGATGATTTAAACAAAATTATCGGGTATATTGTTATATCTCGACATAGAGCACATTTAGATAGTGATGATGTGCTAAACACATATATCCTATCTATCTATGTATCTATTATTGTTTTCTTTGATCCGGTTAAGATAATCTCGTATGTCGGCAGGTATTATCGATTTACTTAAATTTTCATCATATGTTAGTAGATCGATCAAAAACCTTCTTCGTAGTGTTCTCCCATCCTGGATAAGTGTCTTAATGTAATATACATGCGGAGTTTATGCAACAACTTTTATACGCTTATATATGTGATTAGTTGTACTTACTGTATAAATTGTTTGTGTTTTCTGTGTACCATCAAAGACGGACATCATTTGCAGAATTGGAAGATGTGTAATGCCGTGCGTTGCAATGGGAGGACAATACAATTGTGCAATAGACCAAAATGAAAGCTTAGCTTGCGTCGTCTCACATGTTAAGTATAAATGTTAAACCCTTCTTTAGTTTTTCTTCTATATACTTTTGCCCATTGTGCAATGAAAAAAATCAATAAAATATTATGTTAAAACCCATATGAGAGGTAAGAAAATTCAAAATATGTATATAATTCACTCATGAAATTATTTTAGTTAGACTTCTATATGACGGTTTTGTCCTCGTTAATTTTGAATCCAGCACCATATATCCTTATCATTTTCATGTACATTCAATCTGAATTATCCAAAAGTTCTATTCTTATTTAGATTTTTAGCTAGCTAGCACGTCACTCATGCTGGCGCTCTAATTTCTATGATATTTTTACCTTTTTTCACATTATTTTTCTCTCCACCACTCTCTCTTTCTCCAGCCCAACTCTTTCACGAGCTTATTCTCCGTGACGACCTCTCTTAGCTAGAGGTGAAAATAGATGGGAATATAGTCGAAAAAATCTCTCACCATTTTCGTTTCCCCATGTTCAACCACTGGACTAAAAATGTCAAAGAAGGATTAAACATTTGAAAATGACTCAAAATAAAAACATATACTGAATATAATATTTATAAAGTTTAATCGGTATACTTGATATTCCTCCGTATTAAAATTATTTGTTTTTTAGAACAATTATAATTATTTGTTACTGTACTACTTAACTGCCATTCAATTAGCATTCTAGCCTATCTCAGTATTTGGAGCCGAACTGGCTAAAGTCTCCAACGCAATCAAATCCACAAAGGAGCGTTGACTTCCTTGATGCACATCTCCTGCACGGCTCATCCCTCCACTTTCTCTTTCCCCCTCGCCGCCTCGGGCTTCGCCTTCGACTCGATCTGTAGTGCCACTGTAGGTTCCCAGCTCTAACAAGATCAGCGCAGATCGGGTGGTTGCCGCGCCAAATTTCTCCTACACATGCCCCAGAGCGTGGTGGCTCGGCGTAGTGCGCGCTATGGGAGAGGGAGATGGAGGCAGAGAGGGCGGCGAGTCGGGGAGCTCCACGGCGGTGAGGCGAAATGGGCGGCAGCTGACCTTGACGGATGAAAGGTGTGCATGGCCGGGAGGGCGAACGGGATTTGGCTCTTTCCTCCATCCGAGGGGGCTTGCAGGATCGGATCGAAGTTTTGTTCCATGTCCTTTTGTCTTCCTTGTCGATCTCGATGTTGACTGCCTCTGCCTGAGCGCGGTTTGCGCAGCGGGAGGCCAATAGGCCATGGCAGCTTAGCGGGGCGGTCATGGAGGATCGGTGGAAGGTGGCGACGGCGGACGGTGCGGCTCCTCAATGCGGGTCGCTGGTCGACGACGGCGGCGGATGGCGTGGCACCTCGGTGGACAACATGGCTCCTCGAGGAACGCAAGTCACGGCTCTTCGGTGGCGGCGCGGCTCCTCGGTGGACGTCACAGGTCATCGACGACGGCGGACGGCCCGGCTCCTCGCATGCGGGTCACGGCTCCTCAGCAGCGGCGCGGGTCCTCTGCCAAGGCGGGGCTCCTCGACGACGGCTTGGCGAGGCTTGACGTTTCGGGCACTTGTCGTCACCAGCTGAGACGATTGGTGCGGCTTTTTGACGGATGAAGACGAAGGAGAACAACCCGGATACGGAAATCTCTACTACGCGCGGGGTGGCAACTGGCAGGTCATGTGACACGAGACGGGGCTGGCGGAATAATTTTGCACGAACGACGAATACACAATTAATAAGTAGTATAGAGAGGTAGCAATCTATTCTCCATAGTAACATATAAACTCATACTTAAGAACGAGCTCACCTCTAGATTCAATTGTCGTGCCTGAGCTCTAGTGATCGGTCCTTCATTTGTCATAGCGGGAGAAGTATTGTGTGTAACCATGGGTGCAATGTCCTCATCACCAAGAGACCACCACATGATCTTTCGAAAGAGATTCCTAGACCACCTGCAATCACGCTAAGGTTTCACTGGTGTGGAAGCTAACCCTTACCACGGCAGCCCCCTCTTGCGCCATGGGTAGCGTATTGCTCTACTACACACACATCCCCTAGGTCCGGACTCCCTATCCGTACCTTTCTCCTGATTGCAGTGGTACAAAGGAATCTACAAGCTACTTAATCAAGTTTTCTATAATCAACTCGTGGTTTGTGCTGTAGTCATGGTTACGCATTCCACGAACCGGTTTCCTATTGTACCGAGTAGGAACTATCTACAAACCAAGGTACTACACAGCACCACTGTGCAAACCCACAACCTCACAATCCGCTTGCCAGGATCACCCATACTATAAGTTGCTACCAACTTCCATTACCCATGGTGATCATTAATTGAAGTTGAGCATTAATCAAGTTTAACAATAAAGTTCATGGTTTTACCCATCCCAACCATAGCAAGACTAAGCATGTGATAATCATATATCATCTACCCAAATCGAGGCGACAAGGATAATCAGGAAGGGTATGACTCATAGATTCAAATTATTGCATGCAAGGTGACAGATAGAAAGAAGTAGGAGAATTATGGTCAAGGACACTTGCTTGATTTCGCCTTACTGCTGCTGCTCCTGTGCGAGCGGGCCAGGGTGGCGCGACGTGCTGGGCTTTGTGTGGGTGGAGCAGGCTGGCGGCGGTGCGCTGGCGAGTGGGCTGGCAGCTTGCCTTGCTGGGCCGGTGCGCTGCAGGGCAGGCTGCTGGTGCTGCGTGGCTGGACTGGGCCGAGGCGCGCGGAGCGGGAGGGAGCAGGCGACGGGCTGCTGCTGCTGTGGGCTGGCTAGGTGGGCTACAATGGAGAGAAAGGGAGGAAGAAGGAAATGGCCCAGGGGTTTAATAGGATGGTTTAGAGTTTTATTTTATTTTATTTCTAAACAGATTTAAATCAACTCAAACTTCCCTAATCAAAGAAAGAATAAATTAAACACAAACCACAAAAATAATTCTAAAGCAACCCTAAGAAATTAAAATAACTAATCCACATGATAAAAACCTAATGAAGAATCTATTCGGCATGGTGCACACTCAAACAATTCAATTTTAATTTCAAATTTGAAACACACTCATTTCTAGGGAGATATAATTAGCAACACTCTAGTTTCTAGCAAATGTTAATAAATTGCAAAAAGTTGAAAATTAGGGCGTTACAGTTGCCCTAGGTCGGCAGGCCACCTAGGACGCCTTCTAGCACCGTCGGGACGTGGGAAGAATAGAATTAGGGTTTGGAAAGAGATTAGGGCAAAAGGGACTAAGGGAACCTGAAACTTTATAAAAAGTGTATTTCGATTGGAGTTGAGGTCCCTCAATCGGACATGATCCCTTCATATTTATAGGGAGGTGGTCTTCTCCCTTTTCAAGTTGAGATCCGAAACGAATCATGCGAAATTCTTGTTTCCGAGTCGGTTACGACAATACCGGAACTTCCGGTTTCATACTAGTGCAAATGAGGAAAATTGGAACTTCCTGTTTCTTAAACCTTAATGTCCGTTTTACAGACTGGTCCATCTTCAAATTATCATAATTTTTTAATCCGGTCTTCAAAGTACGCGATCCAAATGTCTGTTTTGATCATCTCGACGATGGCTACATAATGAAGACTTCAAATTGACTTCATCTTCTTGTCGTTCCAAGCTTTTATCTGGTGCTTTAATGAAACTTAGCCACAATGCCAAATAATGACGCACATATCCTGCAAAATATGTGTAAACACTAAACTTGCGAAATAAACATCATTAGCTCAAATCTAAATATTTTACACCTTTTGAGCCAGCTAAAACCGGAGGTTCCGGGTTCCCTGTAAAGCCAATTTTGATTGTAAACAGTAAGCCTACCATGTCGATCAGCCGGCTCTCTCTATGTTGACAGCGGACTGATCTGATGAATCTTTCAACGAAAGCAACGGCGAGGAAAATCTCGTCCACAAGAACACGCACCTCTTCATCAGGTTCAGGTGACGTCACATCATTAGATGGCCAGTAGCGCAGATGTCGCAGTTCACAAATTACTCAATGAAATTAGCTATCTGTGTTGCAACAAAACAAAGGCACCGCCACAATAGGCACATTGATATGGATGCATGTAGCTCGTGTCGTGCCTTGATCTCGCTTTGGCTCCTTCTCATGCAAATGCTGATGCTGTTGAAGACGGAATTTGAACTGTTTGAACCATAGTAACCGCGTGACACCGGTTTTGACGAAAACCGCAAAAACTATATAAAAACCGTTTGAACGATGAAATATGAATTTGAATGAAGTTAAAACGAAAACCATGCGATTTTTGCAGTTTACCACTCGGCCTTTATGGTTTATCGCTCGGTTTTAACGATTTTTATTGTCTTGTTCGTATTTTGCGATTTATAAAACGGTTTGAACGGTTTATCAAATGACTTTCATGGTTACAGAGCGATTTTTACGGTTTACCAAATAGTTTTAATGGTTTCTAACTTTTTTAAAAAAATAAAATTTTAATTTTTTTTAAAAAAATAAAACAATAACAGGTCGTCTATTAAAACCGTACAGCATCAGTTTTTGGTTTTTGCGAAAACCATGAAAGCCGGAGCAGTTTGAAACAGTTTTGTAAACCCCTCCATCAGCGCTCAGCAGCTAGCGCTAGCCTTCTCGATCGAGAGGTGGATCGGGGGACAGGGAGACAGGAACGGGCGTGGGTCAGAGCGAGAACAGTGTGCTGCTTCGACTAAAATACTGGTTTTCTTCCTCCCTACCCCTAGGAAAGGGAGAAGAGTCGCCGCTGTGCGAAGGTGGGCGGAATGGTGCTTTATCTTATTTGTTTGGCTGGCGGCCTCGGTGTTCGGGACATGGGGTGTGGGGGTAACGTGCGCATGGGAAAGCACATGGCGGATGGGTGCCGGTGTCGGGGCACGTCCGTCGTTGATGGTTTTTGAGAGACGACGACGATGCTCGTCAAGCAGGCCAGCCGCCCAATGCCGGTCCTGCATCGCGCGCAAGGGGCGTCGAGCCGCGTCCCGAGAGAAGTGCTGCGCTCCGGCACCGGTGCCGTCGTCCGCCCGCGGTCTCCCCGAGAGATTCGCCAGCGTCACAACAAAGACTCGTGCACTTTGGCTTTGCTGCAGTACAACGCGTTCGTGACTCTATGAGCCTGGGCATTGCATTAGACATCATCGTCAGTTTCGACGTGCCATTCTCGGTGGAAAACATTGGGCTCGATCTTAAATGTAAATGACGCGCCTCGGTTCATAAACATGAGACATTGGGCTCCATCTGAAATGAAATGATGCGCCTTAATTGGTTCATATATGTAGGGCATGTTTATGCTTGAGCCATGCCTCCTTATTAACTCATATGACAGATTGACGTTGATTATAGAAGAAGGTCGTATGAAAGAAGTACTATGTCCATTCCTAAATGTACTCGTATGACAGATTGACGTTGATTATAGAAGAAGGTCGTATGAAAGAAGTACTATGTCCATTCCTAAATGTAAGCATTTTAGCTTTAATTAGATCAGACATGCTTAACTTTGACAAATAATATCAGGACAATATTGTAAGAACCCTCCCACAACTCATTCAGAGTTGCAAAAACTCTCCTATAATATTAAAAGTAACACTTCACATCCTACATGAGTACTATGATTGCAGATTGCCTCCAAGTGAGTTTTGGGAGGTGCTTCATCTCACAAGCTTAGCTAGTGACCACACACCCGGAACATCTATGTTGTAGACTTGTGACACCCTATGGTGTGATGTGGTGTCGAGGCGAGGGTGAATATCGGCACGAGCGCAAGAGACCACCACGCCATTGTCCTGCTCACGTGCATGCCGTGCATGCACCGCCTCGGCCAACTGCCGCCTACTCCAGTGCCACTTACCCGGCACATGCGTTGCAAGAACCACCGCGCCGTGCTCTCTCTCTCTCTCTCACGTGCTCACGAGGGAGCCGCATGCTGAGTGGCGTGTAGAGCCCCGCGGCACCCTCCCTGTCCCCGGCTATAAAAAGGCCACACCCTCTCATGTGTTCCTTAACAATTCAGGCACCCAGCACAAATGAGCTCTCTCTCTCTCTCTCTCTCTCTCTCTCTCTCTCAAACCTCCCCCAAACATTTGCTCCGATGAGCTTCACCCTTGAGGCCGTCGACCTCCGCTGTCGGGCAATCACTGTGCCTCCTGCAAGCTCATAATTGAGTACCCACCGTCCTCCTCTCCCGCACCAGCAGGCCCTCATCAAGGCTCCACCATCGCCGACGTGCTCCACATGCCGCCGCTGAAGCTCGCCTGCCTCCAAATTGTCATGAAATGTAATCCATCACAAAAGTCCTTCTGTGACGAAAAAAACGAAATGTCATGTGTCTCATCATGTTATAATTGAAGTGAATGACAGTTTGCAATTTTCGTCATAGATTGTATTCATCCATGATGTTTCCTGACGGTCACAAATAAACCCAAAGACCAATGCTGGCCCAAACATTAGTGACAGATTCAATTCGTCACAGCCTGATGTGAATGCCATATCAACATGTGACGTGGGTGCCACACGGAGGACAGATCAGCAAATGAAGAGGATGCCAGGTCAGCATGTTTCATCCCTGTGACGTGGCTGCCCGCATGGAAAAATGCTCTGGGCAGTTTTTACATCTAGCGCATTTTATATCTGGCTGAGTAGATTTTTTAAGAAATATATATATATATATATATACATCTAATAAATAATAATAAGCATAATGAGGATAAAATGATATGGCCTAATAAACATCATTGAAAGTTGATTAGGCCCTTCCTTTAATTAACTAATCACCCATGTGTAGCAAAGGCCTAAGAACCTGTACACAATCACGAATCGGAGTAAAAATATCTATGGCCTAACGCACGCAGTTTCTTAAGTCGCTTCCGCCTAAAACTGATGTTGTACGTGGTCACGACAAACTGAAGAACGCCCACGTCCTGCAGAACCAGTGCCCGCACGCTTCCACGATACCCACGTCGAAGCGAACTGCTGCTTGCCTTGCTCTATAAATACCAGACAAAGGGTCACGGCAAGGGGCCCCGATCCATACATACACACTGAATCAAAAGGCTGCCGGCTTCTCACCGAAGAAGTCTGCACCACCGCTCACACACATACGCATACACTGTCAGGCCGTCGGAACGTCTCGTCGTCAAGCATCAACTCACGCAAGGCGACTGTGAGTTCACGGCTGCAAGCGCCGAAAGGCTACTGGTGTGAAGGCTTACACCGTCGACACCTCGCTGGCAACAACGCTCATCTAGACGTCAACTGCTCGTTGCTCCATCAAGAGAGCAACTAGTCACCGGCGAGCACCAGCGGCAGAAGGCTCGCTGCAGTACACTTTGCAGAGTAAGAATCTCAAGTCCTCGCGTTAGTGATTCGGCCTGCTCAAGGCCAATCACAAAAATCTCTTTTCTCTCTCTATAAACATGTCTTATGCCTCTTGATCTGGTCCTAAGGTGGATACAAATCAGTCAATGAAAGACTTTTATCTTGAGTCATGATTTAGTCTCTATATGGATACATTTCATGGTGCGTATATAAAAAAAATCTCAAATCTCTTTATCAATATTTGGTTTCTTAATTAGATGCGAGTTACATAAATCTCCTTATATTTATATGCCTCAACATGATGACGTTATGCCTCTTAATTTGGTCTTGTTGGCGGATACAAATCAGTCCATGAAAGACATTGTCTTGAGTCATGATTTGGTCTCCACATTGATACAAATCATGGTGTGCATGAGCATCATCAAATATATGCATTTGTTTTATTATTGCCCAACCGTTTGTTTGATAAAACGAATTTTTCCTTGCCAATTATACGTGGGTGTTGTTAAGTTGCTCTCAAAAGTATATCCACAATGTTAAAATTATCTTGCGCATATGCATCATGCTTGGTTATTTCCAGTCTTCCTTTACTTTGTTTTTGCTGCCGGCATCAAAGTTCGTCGCTTAGCAGTTAAACAAACGTTTCTGGCTGTGATGATTATGTGTTAACTACCAAATTTATAAATAAAACTCTGTCCGGTTTATCAGCATTCGTAGCCGAGCGTTTAGCACCACTTGGATCATTCCTATGTTAAAGATAATAGAGATAATCTGATATGCTCGTCGGTAGATGAACTAATCAGAAAGGTTCAACCGGCAGTGTGCAGGTACATGCGTACATTAGTCACGTAAAAGTTGTCAACACTTAGTAAATTCGCAAGTCAAATTGTTATGCGTTCCCCGCAAAAAAAAAATAAAATAAAATAAAATAAAATAAAATAAAAAATTCTTATGCGTGCATCCAAATAATCGATACCGTCATGGGTAGAACAACCATGTATGTCAAGAAATTCAAGAACCAATATCTTTGATAATTTAAATTTCCCGCAAGAATACACCATGACGTCATCATTGTATCATGCCTAGGTATACATATGAAAACACCGGCTATTGCTAAATCAACGTAAGCAATAGTCTTCGCAATCTATATTCTTGCATATACGTTCAAGCGTTTAGGCCCATGCTAATATAAATAATTGTGCTTGTCATTTGAGCCTAAATTGAAATTGTTTAGTTATCATAATTTCTGGCTAATTCACACTTATGTTAATGATGGCGTTATTCTTCGGTCATGCTTAGCACATAGGCATGCTGCTTCATTTGTCATGCAAATATATCTATACTCGGTAATCCAACAGATCAAGATGTTGTGGGCAATATCCCTGCATGTCATTACGTAGTGCATATGCTAAGTTCCCTAATAAACAGTCTGGCATTATTTAGTCAAATAAATAAGTAACCTGAATATGCTATGCTCTGTTGCACGCCATTCGTCATGGATCATGGGTTGGTTAAATTCTAGTAAAAGTCAATCCGGTCAAATCCTAAAGTTAAATCAAATAAATTTCAACCGGACACACATATATTCCCGTCTCATATGCAGGGACGTTGTGAAGTCAAACACCATGTTTAGGTGTTAAACAAATATATTAAATTGAAACAGAAATGCTATTATGCTCTTGCTCATGATAAAAGTATCTCTTTATATGGATATGGTTACTTTAAGGCAAAAACTACGGTGTGGGCATGTACTGTCCACGTGCTATGCTATCTGAAGTGAAACATTATTTGTAATCTGTTAAATTCCAAGGTCAACTTGTGTGCACTCATATTTGCATACTCGTATCATATTCGAAACAAGAAAGCATGTCATATCAAAACTCTTCGGCAAGCATCCATGTTCAACGACAAGATCGAAGACTATTCATTTTCTTTTGTAGTTTGTATAGGGAGCTACATATCGTGATCATGTAATTTTCATTTATATGTTAGAATTCCTAATCGGGGGTTGTCTCTTTGGAGATGTAATTAACATAATTTTTTATGCATATATAAGAATTATGGAAGTTGTCACACCCGGTTTCATGACAGTAAACAGAGTTCAAGTGTGCGCAGGAAGAACATCACACAAGAGATAAATACATAGCGGTACAAAATATTCTACCGTCTTTATTATATAGTTCGAGTTAAAAGTACAAGAATGCCACACAAGGACTAAACGCGAGACGCATCTAGCGGACGAGGGCTCCACAACGCCACAGCAGCCGAACGGGGAACGCCCGCCTAGGAAGAAGAGTCTCTATCGAAGAAGCCTGCCTCTGGTGCATCCTCTGAACAACAAAAATTGGCAAATGGTGTATAGCAAGTGGAGTACAATTTACTTGCATAAATTATACTCCACAACTGTAGAAAAAATATGACATGAATAGCTCAACAAAGAGGAAGGCTTAAAAAAGTATAAGCAAGAAGCAACCTATGTCTACTTCATATTTTAGCAACCTATTACTAGGTGAATGTACCAATGTGCACACCGGTGCACAATGACAAGTTACCCACTTGTCAACAATGAGGCTACCTTGCCCCAAACCATGACACAGGCTACCCGCCTGCTCCATGATGCTCGCTACCCGCTAGCATCATCCCAGACCTATGTACCCCACCAAAGCCCAACCAAACCACACTATCTATTATGGAAGTGTCCATGCCACTCATGACCGCGAGCGCGACTGTCAAGACAGTTTATAACTCTGCAGATGTGCACAACTGTACCCACAAGTCAGTGATTCCATCATCCATCAGTGACTATGTCTCCATGTTGCCACACACTTCCTAGGGTGTGAGGCCAAGAGACCACCGCACGATCTTTCGAAAGTGATTCCTTAGACCGCCTGCAACCCCGCTAAGGTTTCGTTGGCGTGGAAGCCTACTCATACCACGACAGCACACTCTAGCGCCATGGGTAGTGTATACTGCCCGCAGACACATCCCTAGGTCCGGGTTACCCATCCGTACCTTTCCCTTGATCGTAGTGGTACAAAAGAATCAGCAAGCTACTCAATGAAGTTTCCATACTCAACCTATGATTTGTGCTGTTGTCATGGTTACGCGTTCCATAAGCGGTAAGAATGATCCCGAACAGGAACTAACCACAATTCCCCCATTGGATACTACACAGAACACCTGTGTAAACCCACCTCATCATCCACAACCACCTACCGGGACCTCCTATGTCATGTTGCTAACGATTACCATTCCCATTGTAATTCTTAGTTGAAGTTGAGCATTAATCAAGATTAACAATAAAGTTCATTGTTTAATCATCCCCAAATTATAGCAAGACTAAGCATGACCTACCCAATCTTAATACCCAACCATAGGAGACAAGGTAAATCAAGAAGGACATGACCATAGGATTCATATTAACTTGCATGCAGGGTGATAGATAGAAAGAAGTGGTCAAGGACACTTGCCTAGCTCCCCGGTCTGGAAGTAGTAATGCTGCGGAAAAGGAGGTGGAGGGAAGTCCTACTGCTGGTCAAAAGGTGGTTGGAGGAAGAAGATCTACGGAGGAGGCAGCTATTGAACACACTGATCAAACTCCTGGTCCTAAAAGCTCTTGTCCTTCTACCGCCGAAAACACATCAAACAAGGCCACAATCAATAATTAAGAAAAACAATACATCAATCAGGTACAAAATAGTAAAAAAGAAATTCCAATAGATTCTACACGGAATGACGAGAACGTGGCCGCGAGAACCGCTGAAAACGGAGCTAGGAATCAAAAGTTATGAGCTTTTAAAGTTGTGAGGGTTAATCTGCAAAAACAGAACTACCAGGGACCTACTTGCAATTACAGAAAATAAATGCCAAAGCCTACAAACAAAATAGAAGGACTAATCTGTAAATAATACTAACTAGAGCAGCCTATAAGCAAGATCTACACAGCTGGGCAATTTCCAGTTTTAATTGATTTATTTTTATAAAGAAAAACATGCGAACCGGGTCGAGGGGGGGGGGGCGCTGGTGCACCAGGTCCATGGGTCCACAGACCCGGTCTACGGCGCCGAAGAGGGGATTCAAGATCCGACAGTGCGCAAGCGGCGTAGCGGCACGGCATCGGCGAGGTGACGGTGCCATCGCTGGCAAGGGCGGCGCGGCGCGATCTAGCGCTAGGGTGCACTAATCTCGCCACCGAAGGTACCTCGAGCATGCGCAGGGCACAAGGAGTCTCACCGAGGGGTCAACGGCAGCGACCGGGCGGCGGAGGCGGCACGTGACGGAGAGGAGCGACGTTGACGGTTCGACGAGGACATGGGAGCGCTTCGGAGCTCGACTCGCGTTGATCCGGGGTCCGGCAGAAGCGGTGTGTGTGACACCCCAGGTGTCACCAGGGCCTAAATCAACAACCTTAAAACCCTAGAAGTCAAATTACATCACTTAAAAGCAAATCGACGCTAGTAGCAAAAAGAAATGTTGTTTGAAATACTCTAAAGGAAAACTACGGAAGTTTTGATAAATAATAGAACACTATGAATAGGATCGGAAAATTTCAACAAGTAGTGTCGAAATTCCGTTAAGAGGAAGAAAATCGACATAATTAAGATCACTTCAAAATAGAATTTTGGGAATTTATTCAAAATTTTTGGATAAGATTTAGACCTCTTTAAAATTCACATAAACAATAATCATCTTGAAAATTCAAGAAATTTTAAAAAGCCAAATCAGGACTTGAACCTTAAATAAAAAGTGCTCCAAATAAATCACTGAGCCTACACAAAAATTGTCAAAAATTTTGGGACTGGAGAAGCATGACTTTCAATTGAATTAGGGATTTAAGTTTTGAGCAATAGCAAAAAAAAAAAAATTAAAAAGGAGCAGGAGTGCTACAGTGCCCACCGCCCGCCACGACCGAACGGCGAGCGGCAGGGCAACCTCCCCGTCCGGCACGGCTATTTGGGTGCACGTCGTCTTCAATTCTTCCCGCCCTCTGCTCCTCCCCCTCTCTCTCCTCCTCTCTCCCTCTCTCTTCCTTTCTCCCTCGAGCGCAGTTCCTTCTCCACTGCCATTACGTAGCCGCCGGACTGCCATGCCGGCCATGCCGAGCTGTTCCCCCCCCCTCCCCCCGCTCCAACTCCTTTAAATTGCACATACCTCCTTCTCCTTCCCCCCTCTTCCTCCTTTTTGCAACGCCTGGCGCCAATTCCCCTTCTCTTCTCCCTGCTCACCACTGGCGCCATTGTTGCCGAGGAGGGCTCTCGGTGAGCTCCACCTTCTGGCCCTCCTCCACCCTATTCTCTTTGCCTAACCCCTTCCTCTCTCCCCCGTGCAGCTCATAGCGCTCTCCATTCTCTGGAATTGAGCTCCAATCGCCGGAAAGATCACCTCGCCGCCGCCACCGTCGCCCTCCCCTGGTGAGAACCCCTCTCCGGTAGTAGAACATGGCCTTCGTCGTGTTGCCGAGACTCGCCATGTCGTGTAGAAGGTGTAGGGCCAAGGGTCGAGCGCCAGCGACCACTCTTCCGTCGGGAAACGGTACTCGTCGGAGCTCGCCGGAAAACTCCCCTGTTCTGCTGCCATTTTCTCTTTTTAAAATTTTATTTTCCTATTTACTATCCTCTCTTGTAAAATGCCTAACAATTCACAGAAAGATCCAAAAATGCCAAACCAAAATTTGTTAGAACCCTCATGAAAACAACTAATTTTATGTTAAAGCACTTTTTCAAAAACCTAACAAATTTCCTGAAATAATTAGAAAACTCTTTTCTGTTTTTGAATTTTAGTTCAAGTTCTAAAGCAGCGCTAGGACTAAAATTTTATCTACAAATGCAACTTGACAGTACACATCCTCCGGAATTTTATGGAGATTTTACAACCATAAAGTTGCATACAACCCTTTAAAAATACTCCAATCTGCCTAGCTAACAAACCATTTTCTAAAATACATTATAAAAGTCCTCCAAAATTAAACCCCAAAAGCAACATTTTACCTTTGGTGCTCATTAGTGACTATATAAAATTTCAAAATTTTATCCTAGGGTTTACTATTTATTTCTGATTCTATAAGATTTAATAACAGGAAATTTGATGAATTTTAATAAAATCTAGAAAATTCATCTAGGCCTCAACCAAATTTCAAAATTCATATTTCAGAGAGTGCTATCAATTTGAATTGTGGTATAATTTAAAATTTTTATTTTAACCCTAGTTTGAATAATGGCAAATTTAAACAAATTTTATGAAATTCAGCAAAATCGGTATGACCTTAATTAAATTTTAAAACTCTTACTTCAGAAAAAGCTCAGTCGATAAACATGGTCCTTGGTGGGAAGAAAAGTTCACTTAAACCCCCAATCATTAAGGATGAAGCCTCTTAATAAAAACGACGAAGTCGAAGAATTAGGGTTAACCCTAATTCTTGAACATCGTCGTTTGAAACCCTAGATTATTCTTGATAAAAGCCTTATGACTCTTTTCATTGAACTCATCATAATCACAATGCATCATGTAGATTCTGAAGCACACGAAGTAGCTGCAGATCCCGGTTCCTCAATCTGCGCCGAAGAAGTCAACGTGAACCCCGGAGAACCAGGCAAGCCCCGGTGCACAACCAAGATTTAAATTTTTCTTTTATAACTAAGTGTGTCATGTGTGTGCATTAAGTTGTTAGGAGTTGGTTAAAACCTTAGTTGCATTTGTCTCCATAGGAAACCCTACCGGTAGCTGGTATAGATGACCAATTAGTTGGTAGGATCTGAATTGAAACTCTCTCACATGAAGTACATGACACTCTTTTATGGATGATTAAAGAAAGATAAAATTTTGAGGGTCAGACAGGGTATAAGTAGGTCGGTGACTGGTCCGAGTCTGATCGAGCCTTGAATGTACTAATCATATGCTGGATATAATGAGGCCCAGTAAACCTACGTAGCACATTGATTGCAAAGTCGAACCTGCCCTGCGGTGTCTGATTCGGAGGCGATCTGGGGTGGGCAGCGTGGGAACTCCGACCGTCTGGGACGTGTTGTCTGGTGGGATGCGGCGCTGCTAAGGCAGGCATACGAGGGAATTGACTTTGCAGGATCTGGTGTCAACGGTTGCCACGTGCGGGTCTGGGACGCACACGTGTTGTATGATTAGGTTTCCCCCTGCAGGGTATAAAAATCATTTCGAACCGCTATCGCTCCTAGTTTGTGAGTATGCTTGTGAAACGCACCACATCTTAATAATGAAGTTGAGTTTCAATGAGGTTGAAGCATGATGATTACTATTGCTATATTCTTCTGTTGATATGCTTGATTAGTTCAGTGCTAACTAAAGTTATATTCTAATTACTTAACCTGTGCTAAAATTTGACCAAGAGTAGTACATGATTTGCGAGTCCTTTTTGCAAATAAACCCACCCCTAGTCAGCCATCATGTCTAGGAGTCGGCTGTAGTCAGCCACGTTGACGGGTAAGCCTTGTTGAGCTTCTTAGAAGCTCACGCTTTAGCGATATGTGGTTGTCGACGTTCGTTACTGTCGACTAGTGAATTTATCATGGGGGGTGTGTTTTAAGGCTTTGATGGTTCGCGAGAGGACACAAGGATTTATACTGGTTCAGGCAACGATGCCCTACGTCCAGTTTTCGTGCTGGTTGTATTACTCACGACAGGGATTGCAATGAGGGGTTACAAGCGGAGGAGGAAGTGAGGGTGATTCCCGCCTCTGAGAGTGCTTGTGCGCTGGAGTGCTTGTGGGTCTTGAAGACTTGTCCTCCTTCTTTGATCTCCCTCCCCTTTTATATGGTGGCGTGAGGAAGACCGGTTCCGTGAGTTTGGACAGCAGCCGTACTCTGGTTAGGCCGAGCTGTAATGGCGACGCCTTTGGTGCGGTCGCGCCGTTCCTGTTCGACAGAGTGGCCTTGTGCTGTCGCTCGGTGGGGTTCCATCCGTATGGAGGAGACGTCACTGTAGGGGCCGGCCTGATGACGCCGTGGTGATGGCCGTCGCTCCGGGGCGTCCTGTTGTACAGGACGATGAGTCTCTGACAGGGGGCTGTTGGAGTGATGCCCATCCCGTGGACGGTGAACGTCGTGCGCATTTAACGTCCACTTGCCTGGGTTGGCGGGCGGCTCTACCTGTCAGCGGTCGTGGGAGTGTCAGGCATTTATTTCCCAACCGTCGTCGTCCGCCCTATTCGTGGGGCAGTAAGCGATTCGCCCGACCCTAGGGTCGGGCGAGGCGGAGGCGCGTTCGCTCGACCCGTATAGAGGCGGGGTCGAGCGCGCTGTCCGGGCATGAAGGATCCGACCCCTCTTCGAAGGGGTCGGGCGAGGCGGAGACCGCCCGTTGGCTTTACCCGTAGCGCGGCCGCATGGTACGGGGACTGGTTTAGGCGGGGATTATTTATACCTTGACCACGTCATTAAGGTCGAGGGTCATCAGGGTTAATTACCTCTGGTAGTGACCCTCAACAGTAGCCCCCGACTGAGGCCTGACCTCCTCGTGAGAGGGAGTCTGTTGCCACATCGGGAGTGGCAAACTCGTGATGGTAGGCTCGCGTCGAGCCCTGTCGAGCTTACGTGTTCTGCGATCCCGTAATAGATCCCTTTTTGCGATTCCGCTCCCGAGACTCCTGCTCGTTGCGGTGGTCCGATCGTGGATACGGTTCGACTTATTTCGTTCCTCCAGCGCGTCTGTCCGCCAGACGAGGAGGCCGAGCCGGGCCACGCTTTACCACGGAGGCCGAAGCGTGACGCTCGTCGAGTTGCTAACGGGAGAGTTCGAGTGAAGCCCGGGCTCCCTTCGGGGGGAGCTCCGATGGACCAGCTGGTGGTCGACCTCAATATTCCTGGTTGCCGTCCCAATTTGGTACTCGGATGCCGTTCGCTAGGCTCCGAGGGCTCGCTGCCTTTCTGCAGTGAAATACCCATGGGTCGGCGTGAACCGGGACTCGAACGCGGACGGAGATGCCCTCGGCGCTCGCGCGCCAGGGTGTTGGCCGCAGGCTGACACGACCCGCCCAGAAAACCTTGTCTCGGGACGGATCTGGTCAGTCGTTAAGCCAGGATCCTGTTGGGCAACGCTCGACGAAGCGAGCGTACACACGATACAACACAGGCATGAATAAACAGCAATAATTTACAAGGAGAGAGAACTTAATACATCATTGGTCCATAAATTTAAAGTTAAATATTACATTGTTTCAGAGTACGCAGAAGTTTCAAAAACGATAACAGCGGAAGACTAGAACTATTACAACTCCGACACTCGGACTTAAGCAAAAGCACGCGCCGTGCCCACGGGCGTCATGCTACTAGCCACCTCAACAGACCAACGCGGCGATTCGCACAACCCCCACTGGAGGTTCCCAAACTTGAGGGGAGGCTCCTCCCAATGGAAGCTACCTGCTGGCTCCTGCATGACGGCGCCTGAAAACCACAAAACGCTAACGCGTGAGCTTCTAAGAAGCTCAGCAAGACTTACCCGACAAAAGGCTGACTACAGCCGACTCCTAGACATGAAGGCTGACTCGGGAGGGTTTACTTGCCGAAAAGGACTCGCAACCTATACTACTCTTGTCAATTTTTAGCACAAGTTAAGTGATTAGGAAAAATAAATTTAGTTAGCACTGAGCTAAGCAAACACAACAGAATCAACAATAGCAGTATTAATATTCATAATTCATTCTCATGGTGTCTCAAACTATTTCACTAAAATGTGGTGCGTTTCACGAGCATGCCCACTAACTGGGGGCGACAGCGGTTAGAACGATTTTTATACCCTGCAGGGGGAAAACCTGACCGTACGACACGTGCGTGTCCCAGACTCGCACGTGGCAACCGTTCACACCAGCTCCTGCAACGTCAATTCCAGCCTACGCATGCCTTAGCAGCGCCGCATCCCACCAGACAACGCGTCCCAGACGGTTTCTGTGGAGTTTCCACGCTGCCCACCCCAGATCTCCTCCTAGTCAGACACCGTAGGGCAGGTTCGACGTTGCAATCGCTAGGCTACGTAGGTTTACTGGGGCCCATAACACCCAGCATACGACCAGTACGTTCAACACTCGATCAGTCTCGGACCACACGGATCAGACAAGTCTACGGTCACCCTGGACCCAGTCCAGTCGCCGACCTATTTTGTATCCTGTCTGACCCTCAAACTTTTATCTTTCTTACTTATTCACATTCGAGTGGCCCATCTCATGATATAGTTTCAATCAACAACCTATCCTTTCACGAGCAGCGTCCACTCTGCTCGACTTCTACCGGCAACTACCTGCTAAGCATAGCAGACTAGGGGTATCCAAACAAGCTACCGTCAGGGTTTCCTATGGGAAACAAATGCAACTAGGGTTTCAATCAACACCTAGCACCTAATGCACAAACAAGACACACTTAGTTGTAAAAGTAAAACTTTGAAATTCGGTTGTGCACCGGGGCTTGCCTGGTTCCTCTGTGTTGATGTCGACTGCTTCGGCGAGGGTCGAAGAACTCGGGTCCGCAGCTACCTCGTTAGCGTCAGAATCTACATGATGCAGTAGGATTATGATAAGTTCACTGAAGTAGAAACTTATTGTTATTATCAATAGTGACCCAGGGTTTAGATTAGCGACGCACAGAATTAGGGTTAACCCTAATTACTCGACGCCGTCGATTAAATTCAATTATTAATCTATGAATGATGTTTTAAGAAGTCTATTAAATTCCCATGAAGTGACTTTTTGTTGGCATGTTCATCAACTTCAACTTTAATTAAGTTAATGCGACATTTTTCATCGGTTAATATTATTTAATTACTTCGGCTATTTAACTAGGGTTAAAAATGAAGATTTTAATTCTTCCTCAAGATTATTTTTAGTGGGTAGTACTCTCTGGAATAAGCATTTTGGGCTTTGGGTGGGGCCTAGATGAATTTCCTATATTTTATAAAAATTCATCAAAATTCCTGTTTTTAGATTTTGTAAAATCAGAAACCACTAGTAAACATTAGAATAAAATTATGAAACTTTATGTGAGCATTCCTGAGCACCAGATCTACAACTTTGCTTTTGGGGTCTAACCTTCCAATGACTTTTACAATGTACTTTAGAAAATGCTATCTAAACTAGGCAGATTGAGGTTATTTAATAGGGTTAGATGTCATTTCGTGCTCCTAAAATCTTCATAAAATCCCAGAGGGGGTGTAATATCATGGTGTACTTGTAGATCAAAGGTTAACCCTAGAATTGCTCTATAATGCCATTTAAAATTCAAAAACAGAAAGGAGTGTTTATAATTAATTCTGCAAATGTTTGGTCATTTGTTAAAAAGTGTTTTAACAGAAAATTAGTACTTTTCATGAGGGTTCTAAAAAATTTTGTTTTGGCATTTTTGGATCTTCCTATGATTTTCTAGGGATTTTAGAAGACAGAGCAATAATCTGGAAATTAATTAGGAAAAAGGAAAAACAGGGCACAGTCTCCGACGAGCTCCGGCGGCCAATTCCCGACGATGGGGTGGTCGCCGGCCGTCGAAGCTTGGCTTTTCATGATCCTCATGACAAGACGAAGCTCGGCAACATGCTATTTTTCAAGGTTGTGGCCGGGATAGGGGGTCTCACCGTGGGGGTGCCTCGGGGCGGCGGCAATCGATGAAATTCCGACGAGGTGGCTCGCCGTCGGAGGTTTGGACGGTTCTGTGAGCTTCACGGGATGGAGAGGGAGGGAATTGGTGAAGGAATTTGATTGAAATGGTTCGGAGGCGGTGTTTCACCGTGGGGGGCGGCAATGGCGTTGGCGGCGGCGGGGGGCAGCGAATTGGGGGGGTTCTCGCGCGGGGAAGGAAGAAGAAATGGAGGAGGAGGGAAATTGGGGAGGAGTCGCGCCAATTTAAAGGGGGAAATGGGGTAGGGGACGTAGGGAGCAGGGGGGGGGTCGGCATGGCAGCGTGGCGGCGGCGGCTGTCGGGCGGCTCGGGCTCAGGCAGGGAGAGAAAAGAGAGAGGGAGGGAGGGGAGAGGAGTGAGAGAGCTAGAGAGAGTTTGAAGTGAGGGAGGGAGAGCGAGGGGGGGGGGGTGCCACCGAGTAAAAGTGACGTGGGGTGGTCGCTTGTGTCGGGCGGCGCGGCCGGCGGCGGCGCGCCCCTGTTGTCGGGCGGGCGGGCACTGTAGCCCGCCCGGCAACAGTCTTATTTTTTTTTTTTAAGGCTAGAAGGAATTCGATGATTTGGCACTCTTCCCCAGCTTGAAAAATTTTGAAAATTTTTGTACGAGTTCACGAATTTATGTGGAGCACTTTTCGTTTAAGGTTCAAGTCATGACTTGGCCTCTAAGAACTCTTGAATTTCTAGGTTGATTATAGCTTCTATGAATTTTTAAGAGGTCTAATTCTTTTCGAAAAATCTTGAATAATTTCCCAAAATTCTATTTTGAAGTGTACTTAATTGTTATATAAAAATATAGCTAGGGTTCTGTGGAAATTTGGATGGTCAAGGGTTAGGGTTTGGATTTTTTCTGTTAACGAGATTTCGACACTTTTAGTTGAGATTTCTTCGGATTTTGCTAAATTGCTCTGTTGTTTGTCAAACTTTTCATAGTGTCTCTTTGAAGCATTTTAAATAATATTTCTTTTTATTTCCATGATTGAACCTGCTTTAAGTTGAGTGAAATTACCGATTAGGGTTTTGGATTGGAATGTGAATAGAAAATGACCATGTACCGCGGATTGAGGTTCCCTGTTTGGTGAAAGTGTTCAAAATTAAATTATTAAAATTTTTGTCTAGGTTAATGGAAGTGTTTTTAGGTACATTGATCATTATCTCAAGTGCTAGTTTTACTCAAAAGCGTAAAAAGTCCTTTTTAGGGTTTTCGTTTTGTCAATGACTGTTTAAGTGACACCTGGGGTGTCACACTAGCGGGCCCATCTCTATCCACCCCTCACTCTATTTGCGCCCTGAGCGGCTGTCGAACCCGTTCGTGGGACCAGCCTTCGAACTCTTTGGGCCGTCGGTGCATTTTTCAGCCCAAACCCCTGTCTGCCAGAATTTATTTTATGGCAGTGGCGTGGCAGAGGCGCCTGCCGCGACGGGACGCGCGGCAGGGACGTTAGTCTTCGCGGGTCATGAGTACAAATGCGCATGCGCTCGACCCTGCCTGACGGGCGGCCGCGTGGGTCCCCTCTGCAGCGACTGGCGGCAGGTGTCGCATAGGCGGGAGCAGATACCGCCCTACGCGAGGCGGTATCGTGGGTCCCGCTTGCTGTGGTAGAGGGAAAGCGCCAGGCGGGCGGGAAGCTTCTCGTGTCGCTCGTGGCGCTCGAGGGGGCCCGTTGGCCAGCGAGTGAGGTGAGAGGAAGTTGAAGCGACGAAGACGCGCTCGTGCGGGGCATACTGGTTAGGCGGGTCCCACTTGCAGCGATTTAGGAGCGATTCCCAGAGGGCAGGATATTTCCCGCGCTGAGTGAGGTGGTTCCGCGGGCCCAGACGCAGCGATTGGTACGAGAGGAGACTGGGAAGGCAGAGCGGCGCCCGCGCCGGGCGAGACGCCCAGGCGGGCCCCGTCTACAGCGAGAGGTGCGCCGTGTGGGTGGAAGGTATAAGTACTCACCTCTCATGCCCGTTCGCTGCGTTCGTCATCCGCGTCTCTTTACCTCCTGCGTCATTTCGTTCTCCTTTACTCTTCGCCCTTCGTCTTCCCGCACTCGTGCGTTCCTTCCTTGATCTTCTCCCGCTCTTCTCCAACCTCGTTCTGATCTCCATGGCTTCCTGGCTGAGGTCCGATATCCGGAGGGCTCGCCTTGAGGTCTAGTTAGCCGTGGCCTCCTCGTTGCCCGGACGGAGGCGAGGGAGTGGTTGCTCCTGGGCAATGAGGAGGTGCCCGCGCCGCCGGATGGTTATGTGGTGTCCTTTGCCCACTTCCACGAGCGCGGGCTGGGAGTCCCCGCGCACTCCTTCTTGCGGGGGCTCCTCCACTACTACGGCCTGGAGCTGCAGCACCTCAATCCCAATGGGATGCTGCACATTGCCACGTTTGTGGCGTTGTGCGAGGGCTATTTGGGGATCGCCCCCCATTTTGATTTGTGGCGGTACTTCTTCTCCGTCTCGCTCCAGATGAAGGAGGGGGCCCCACCTCCCTATCGGCTGTGCCAGTATCCACCTCCGCGGGGATCGCTCCGGCTCCTACATCCCCCTGCAGTTGCGGAGCTCTCACAGGGGCTGGCACGGGCAGTGGTTCTATCTCAAGAACGACGCTGCCGCGCCCCTGCCTGAGTTTACCGGACGCACGTTTGACGCGGCACCCGAGGTGTGGAAGTGGGGGCCGCCGGCCAAGGAGCGGAAGCGGCTGGACGAGGTCCTCGACGCCGTGCGGGAGCTGCAGGCCCGGAGGGTGCGCGGCGCCGGGGTTATCGCCGCGTTCCACGCCCGGCGCGTGCTGCCGCTGATGGTGTGGCGGCTCCGGCTCTGGGAGATGGCTCCCGGCTCGGATTTCTCCAGGTCGGTGATGTCGGTCGAGCTGATCTCGGAGCTGGAGCTGAAGCAGCGGCTCCGGGAGTCCCTCGCGGTGGAGGACCTCGAGGATCCGGTGGACGACCATCCGCCGATGCGCCCCGCCGAGGGAAGCTCTCTCTTGGTAAGTGCGATTCCTGTCTTGTCGTACCTCTCATCTTCCCTCCTCCGATTCTGACTTTTCTCTTTTGGCTGGTAACAGAGGATGGAGCTCGCGGTCCGACCCTCTCGCCCCCCGGTGCCTGAGGACGCGGCCGTCCGGGAGGCCAACCGCTTGGCCGCCGAGGAGCACAAGCGGAGGAAGGATGCCCGGAAGGCCAAGCGGGCCCTCAAGCTCCGGGCCAAGCTGGCCCGGGGTCGGCGCAGGCAGGGGTCAGACGACGACGACGATGACGACAAGGAGGAGGAGGAGGAAGAGGAGGAGGTCGTGGAGATCCCTCCCCCTACCCCGAGGCAGGAGTTGGTGCACGCACGCCAACGGGTCCCTGGGCCGGAGCCTCGGGGGCCGGAGGCCCGGGGCTCGGAGGCGGCACCGCCTCCGTCGACGATGCTCCCAGTGGGGAGGCCGACCCTCGAAGAGGAGACGCCTGCTCCAAAGGACGTTCGTGCCCGCCCCGAGTCGACGGGGTCGGGTCCGTTGGTCCCTGGGCGAGCGCGGTCGGGGCGGCTTGCCTAGGGGTCGGCGAGAAGCGCCCGGCGGCGGAGCAAGGGGGGTCGACCCCGAAGCGTCGTCGTACTTCATCGCGGGGGTAAGTGTGATGTGCGAGCCTTTTTCCTCCTTTTTCTTGTATTTAGCATCCGTTCTTTTTGCAGGCCCGTGACGGGGGGAGGGTCGCTCGTGGTGGCGCCGCGGAAGGCCCTGGCGGGACGGTGGCCCGAGCGCGCCTCGAAGGGCGCCGAGGGTGGGGCTTCGGAGCCCCCGCGCCCGTCGGCGGTGGCGGCGGAAGGACCGGAGGCCCCTTCGGCCGTTCCTCCGGGCCCGTCGAAAGCGGCGGTGGCTGCCAACCTGCAGCCAAAGGAGGTGGTGGAGGGCATCCCTCCGAAGGCGCCGTCGGCGGAGGTGGTGACGGCGGAGAGGCGGGTGGAGGCCCCAGCACCCGGGCCGAAGCTGCCCGTTTTTGGGCCTCCGACGGCGGAGGAGGCGGCGGCGTTGGGCGTCGCCGCTGGGGAGGCTGCCGCTGACTTGCTGATGGCGGCGGTGCCGGGGACCCGGCCGGCTACGGGGCCGGTGGAAGGAGGCGCCCCAGACTCCAGGAGCGCGCGGCGGGGCGCGGAGGGGGCCTTGTCCGCTTTGGACTCGGTCGCAGCCTTCCTTCGTGGCCAACTCGTCGAGGAGGAGGAGCTCGTTGCCGCGCGTAGGGCGGCGGCGGACGCCCTCGCCCGGGAGAAGGCCATGGAGGTGCGGCGGGCCCACGATGCTCTGACGGCCCTGGCGGTGCAGCAGGCCTGCCGGCTGGAGGCAGCGGCGGCCGTTTTGGAGGAGGAGACCAAGGCCCGGCTCGAGGCCGAGGAGGTGACCGCCTCCTTGGCCGCGGAGGTGGCCCAGAGCAACGTCGAGCTCAAGGGGCTTCGCGCCAGCACGTCGGGTAAGCTCCGATTCTGACTCCACCCCTTCTTTAGACTTAGTCACGGGCTGACCGTTGTGTTGTTTGTTTTTGCAGTTCTGACCGAGAAGCTGGAGGCGAGCGCGAAGGAGCTGTCGTCGCTCCGGGAGAAGCTGAAGGGGGAGGTCGAGGAGCACGGGACCCTCCGAACCGTCGTCCGTGCGGCCCTCGCTGATCTTGGCGTGGCCGAGGAGGTTGGGTCGAGCTCGCTTGCTCCCCAAGTTCCCCAGCTCGTCACCCGGGCGCGAGCCATGGCGGAGGATGGGATTTACCGGGGGGTGCATCGGGCGTTCGCCGTCGCCCGGTCGCACTATGTCAACATCGCCCTCGACTACTTGAGCGAGGGCTTTGCCGCCGGTTATACCGACGTCGAGCTGGACGCCATTGAGGTGGAGGCGGCCCCCTTCGCGCGGGAGCTTGCTGCAAGCACGGCGGAAGAAGAGGCAGGAAGCGTGCCCCCTCCCCCCCCGGCAGAGTAGGAGTTAGAGTAGTCTTTCGTTTTGTACATAGGACGGCCGAGGCCAAAAGTGTCCGGCCCTTTTTGTAAATCAGAATGGAATGAATATTTTCTGACTACGGAAGGTGTTTCTAAGTGCTTTTGTGAAGGCGTCGCTTCACAGAGTCGCGAGGGTGTTCGACCCCCTTTTTCCTTGTCTTCGATCCTCAGAAGTCTTAGGCCGCGGGTGGCTCCAACGTTCCATCTAGCTGGTGAGTGCCGTTGCCGTAACCTTCAGGGGTCGTAGGCGTTTGTGCAGTCCGACCAACTAGACTTCACGTCTTCTTCCACTCGTGACTTTCCCTTCTAAGATTCGGAGCGCGGGACGAGGGGTCGGGACCCTTGAAGAGGGTAGAGTTTCGTTTACCCTTTCCTTGAAATTTTGAAAGCGAAATGGCAAAATTTTAGCAAGTGTCAAGGTGCGCACGCGAAGCGCACCTCGCAGGTGTAGCCCCCGAGCGGGGTCTGACTCCCGCGTGACGGGGGTCGGGCGCCGCTTTAGCAGAAAGGCGAAATTTTAACGAGTGCTCGGGGTGCGCGCTCGGTACGCGCACCCTGAGGGTGTAGCCCCCGAGCGGGGTCCGACTCCCGCGTGACGGGGGTCGGGCGCCGCTTATCTCAGTTGGCACGGGGTCAAACTACCGTTAGTTCTAGGTCCTTCGTTGCAGATGAGACGGCAAAAAATTTTCATAAGAGTCAAGGTGCGCGCGCGATGCGCACCTTGCAGGTGTAGCCCCCGAGCGGGGTCCGACTCCCGCGTGACGGGGGTCGGGCGCCGCTTATTTCGGTGGCGAGGAACGATAAGACTACTACGAGTTCTAGGGATAGAAGCGACGTAGCTGTTCGATGTTCCATGCGTTGGCGAGTTCTTGTCCGTCCGCCATCTGCAACTTGTAGGAGCCGGGTCAGAGAACTTTTGAGACGATGAAGGGCCCTTCCCATGGAGGCGACAGCTTGTGGCGGTCGTTGTTGCTCTGAACACGTCGAAGGACGAGGTCGCCGACGTTGAACGCTCTTTCCCGCATGTAGCGGGAGTGGTAACGTCGCAGCGCCAGCTGGTATTTCGCCGATCACAGGAGCGCTACGTCACGCGCCTCGTCGAGCTGATCCATGGCGTCTTCGAGGGACGTCTGATTGCCTTCTTTGTCGTAGGCTCTGATCCTCGAGGCTCCGTAGTCGAGATCGATCGGTAGTACGGCTTCGGAGCCGTACACCATGAAGAAGGGGGTGAACCCCGTTGCCCGACTCGAGGATGTCCGCAAACTCCACAGTACAGCGGGGAGCTCGGCTGCCCATCGCCCACTGAACTGTTTCAGCCGGTTGTAGATACGTGGCTTGAGGCCTTGAAGGATCAGGCCATTGGCGTGCTCGACCTGCCCGTTCGTACGGGGGTGCGCCACGGCCGCCCAATCTACTCGGATATGGTAGTCGTCACAGAACTTAAGGAATCGCTTCCCTGTGAACTGCGTACCGTTATCCGTGATGATGGAATTTGGGACCCCGAAGCGGTGGATTATGTCGAGGAAGAACTCGACTGCCTCTTCTGGTTGGATCCTCGTGATTGGCCGGGCTTCAACCCACTTGGTGAACTTATCGACAGCTACCAAGAGGTGGGTGTAGCCCCCGGGTGCCTTCTTGAGTGGTCCAACCAGATCCAATCCCCAGACCGCGAATGGCCACGTGATGGGGATGGACTGCAGCGCTTGTGCCGGCAGATGGGTCTGCCGAGCGTAGAACTGGCATCCTTCGCACGCGCGAACGATGTGCGCAGCATCGTTGACGGCGGTTGGCCAGTAGAATCCCTGTCGGAACGCATTTCCGACGAGGGTTTTGTGTGCGGCGTGGTGACCGCAGACCCCTCCGTGAATGTCTCGCAGCAGCATCTTCCCTTGCTCGACGGGATGCAGCGCTGCAAGATTCTGGTGAGGCTCCTCTTGTAGAGTTCTCCGTCGATGACGGTGAAGGACTTGGCGCGTCGCGCGATGCGTCGAGCCTCCGTCTTGTCAGCGGGGAGTTCTCCTTTGAGGAGTCAGTTGAGGTACGGCGTCCTCCAGCCGTCCGGAGGGCTCATACCTGGTGCGGATGCCTCGTCGATCTCCATGACGCAGGGGTCGGAAGCGTCGTTGCCGATCCGTCCCCTTGTGCCTGGGGCGGCTCGGTGCCGACCCCTGGCGCGTCTTGGGGTCGGATCGATGGTCGGCTCTGTTCGTGGGCGAAGACCCCCGGCGGGATTTGTTCGCGCCCGGCCGCCATCTTGGCCAAGGAGTCGGCTTCTTCGTTTTGTCGCCTTGGGATGTGCCTGAGCTCGAGGTCGTGGAACTTGTGTTCCAACTTGCGGATCTCCTTGCAGTAGGCGTCCATGGTCTCGTTGTGGCAGCTAGACTCCTTCATGACTTGGCCAACGACGAGCTGGGAATCGCCCCGAACTTCGAGTCGTCGGATTCCCAATTCGTTGGCGATCTTGAGCCCGTTGACGACCGCCTCGTACTCGGCTACGTTGTTGGACGCGGGGAACGAGAGGCGGATTGCGTACTTCATGCGCACCCCTAGAGGGGAGACGAAGACGAGCCCGACCCCTGCTCCCTTTCGCATCAGCGAACCGTCGAAATACATCACCCAATACTCCTGGTCGATAGGAGCCGTGGGTAATTGTACTTCTGTCCATTCCGCTATGAAGTCAGCCAGGGATTGAGACTTGATCGCCGTTCGGGGGCGTATGTTATGCCCTCGCCCATCAGCTCGAGAGCCCACTTCGCAGCCTTGCCCGTCACGTCGCGGTTCTTGACGACTTCGCGTAGTGGGAAGGAGCTGACGACGGTCACCGGGTGAGACTCGAAGTAGTGTCGGAGCTTCCTCTTAGCAAGGACGACGCCATAGAGAATCTTCAAGATTTGAAGATACCGTGTCTTCGTCTCCGACAAGACTTCGCTCACGTAGTAGACCGGTCGCTGGACCTTGAGGACGTGGCCTTCTTCCGTCCGCTCTACAACGAGGGCGATGCTGACGACCTGGGTCGTCGCGGCGATGTAGAGGAGGAGAGGCTCCTTCGGGGTCGGAGGTACCAGGACTGGGGGCTTCGATAGGATGACTTTTATCCTATCGAGTGCGTCCTGTGCCTCGGGCGTCCATTGAAACCGCTCGAATTTCTTCAGGAGCTGGTAGAGAGGGTGTACGCGCTCTCCGAGACGTGAGATGAAGCGGCTCAGGGCCGCTAAGCACCCGGTCACGCGCTGTACTCCCTTCAAGTTTTGGATCGGGCCCATTCGGTTGATGGCCTCGATTTTCTCCGGATTGGCCTCGATGCCTCGTTCGGAAACGATGAATCCGAGCAACATTCCCCTCGGAACCCCGAAGACGCACTCTTCGGGGTTGAGTTTGATGTCGTTCGCTCGGAGTTTAGCGAAGGTCCGCTCTAGGTCGGCGATGAGCTGGTCGGTCTTCTTGGATTTGATGACGATGTCGTCAACGTATGCTTCGACGATGTCTCCGATGAGTTCGTCGAAGCATCTGATCATGCAGCGCTGATAGGTTGCGCCTGCATTCTTGAGTCCGAACGGCATCGTGACGTAGCAGTACGACCCGGACGGAGTGATGAAGGATGTCGCGATTTGGTCGGATTCCTTCATATGGATCTGATGGTATCCGGGATACGCATCCAGGAAGCATAAAGCTTCACACCCTGAGGTGGAATCGACTATCTGGTCTATGTGTGGTAAAGGAAAAGGATCCTTTGGGCACGCTTGTTGAGACTGGTATAGTCAACACACATTCTCCTTTTCCCATTCTTTTTTCGTACAAGGACGGGATTGGCTAACCATTCAGGGTGGTACACTTCCTTGATAAAACCGGCTGCCAGCAGTTTGGCTACCTCCTCCCCGATGGCTCTGCGCTTCTCCTCGTCGAAGCGGCGCAGTCGTTGCTTTACCGGGCGGGAGTCCGGCTTGATATGCAAGGAGTGCTCGGCGACTTCCCTCGGAATGCCTGGCATGTCCGAGGGTTTCCACGCGAAGATGTCGATGTTCGCGCGGAGGAAGTCGACGAGCACGCTTTCCTATTTGGCAGAGAGGGATGTCCCGATCTTGGCCACCTTCTCGGGGGCGTTGTCGGGGTCAAGCTGGATCTCCTTGGTGCCCTCGGCGGGCTCAAAGGATCCAGCGCTGCGGTTGGAGTCGGGGGCGTCTTCGGTGATCTGCTGTCGAATGACAGCAAGTTTTTCCGTGGACGCAATGGTGGTGGAGGCGAGCTCGCCGCTCTCCGTCTCGCACTGGTAGGCGCGCTGAAAGGAGGCGCCTACAGTGATGACCCCCTTCGGCCCAGGCATCTTGAGCTTCAGGTAGGTGTAGTTGGGGATAGCCATGAACTTCGCGTAACACGGCCTCCCCAAGATGGCGTGGTACGACCCGTGGAACCCGACTACTTCGAACGTGAGGGTCTCCGTTCAGAAGTTGGTCGGGGTCCTGAACGTAACGGGCAGGTCGATCTGCCCGAGCGGGACGGCTTGCTTTCCTGGAACGACGCCATGGAACGGGGCTCCGGTCGGTCGGATGAATGATCGATCGATGCCCGTAGTCTTCGAGCCAGAGGCTCGGATTTGTCTCCCCAGCGTACTTCGGTACGTTGGTCGGTGGCCGAAAGCGCTGTGGAAACGGAGCGCTTCGTATGTGGGAGCTGAAGACACGAGGGCCCGGAGCGTCAGGGCTCGGGCTCCTGTCCTCGTCATCGTCGTGGCGCCCCCCTCGGCGCGGATGACGTCCTCGGCCCACCTCAGGAACGCGTTCTGGCTGTCGTCGTCGCGCCTCCAGGGTGGCACGGGCATCGTGGTTTGCACCGAGACGTCCACGGACGCAGGCTTTTGAGGCCTCATCCGTCCCTGGGTGTGTCTGCTGTACAGACGCGTTCGGAGTATGCGGTTTACGCGCTTGCGATGGCGAGCTCTCCGCTTGTTGTGCCGCTGCTCGTTGCAGCAGCACCTCAACTTCACGTTGAGTGCGTCGGGCTTCGGGAGTGATAGGTTCAGGGAGCTCCCGAAGCAGTGCTGCTGCTGCAGCGAGGTTTTCGCTTGCCCGCGTGAAGTGTGGGGGGCCGTCGCCCTCCTCCATGATGCGCTGTCGTACGTCGCGCGCCATGGAGCGGGCACGTCCGTCGGGCTCGGCGCGAGCGAGCTCTCAGTCAATCTCCGCCTCCTCCTGTTCCAGCTGCCATTTGGCCTCGCGGAGTTCCTCCCGCCGCGCTTCTAACTGGTCAGGCTGTATGTCGCGGGGGGGAGTTCCAGAGACCGGTGGCAGCTGGGTGAGAGGGAGATTGTCCCTGGAGTCGAGTGTGTCTCCGGAATGTGCCATGAGGCATTCACGCGAGGGATTTTTGCTTCCGTCGCTGCGCTCCGGATCGGAACCTCTGTTCGCCTCGTCTAGGAGGTCAAAAAAGGATTCCGACGTGTAGCCCGTCATTCCTACGAACTCGGTGTCCGTGGAGCACGGGCTTTCGCACGATGGCGTACGAGTCATCGTTGTTGTACCAGGATTGCCCTGGTTGGGCGAAGAGACTGCGCGTGGGCCCTTGCGTGAGGGCTTCTGGGAGTGCGAGCCTTTGCCCGGGCATCGCTTCTTTCCACTGGCCGGGGCGGCCGGCGTGCATTGGGAAGAAGAGGCGGTGGCTGGCGACGCCGTGGCGGCTTCCAGCATCATGTTGCTCGCAGAGGTGGCAACGAAGTCGAGACTCCCGAGGGACACGATGGTCCCAGGAATCCATCCGTGGCTTGCCATCGAAACCTGAAAATATGATCGGCGAAAACACACCAGAGCCCCCCTTCCTGGCGCGCCAACTGTCAACGTTCGTTACTGTCGACTAGTGAATTTATCGTGGGGGGTGTGTTTTAAGGCTTTGATGGTTCGCGAGAGGACACAAGGATTTATACTGGTTCAGGCAACGATGCCCTACGTCCAGTTTTCGTGCTGCTTGTATTACTCACGACAGGGATTGCAATGAGGGGTTACAAGCGGAGGAGGAAGTGAGGGTGATTCCCGCCTCTGAGAGTGCTTGTGCGCTGGAGTGCTTGTGGGTCTTGAAGACTTGTCCTCCTTCTTTGATCTCCCTCCCCTTTTATATGGTGGCGTGAGGAAGACCGGTTCCGTGAGTTTGGACAGCAGCCGTACTCTGGTTAGGCCGAGCTGTAATGGCGACGCCTTTGGTGCGGTCGCGCCGTTCCTGTTCGACGGAGTGGCCTTGTGCTGTCGCTCGGTGGGGTTCCATCCGTATGGAGGAGACGTCACTGTAGGGGCCGGCCTGATGACGCCGTGGTGATGGCCGTCGCTCCGGGGCGTCCTGTTGTACAGGACGATGAGTCTCTGACAGGGGGCTGTTGGAGTGATGCCCATCCCGTGGACGGTGAACGTCGTGCGCATTTAACGTCCACTTGCCTGGGTTGGCGAGCGGCTCTACCTGTCAGCGGTCGTGGGAGTGTCAGGCATTTATTTCCCAACCGTCGTCGTCCGCCCTATTCGTGGGGCAGTAAGCGATTCGCCCGACCCTAGGGTCGGGCGAGGCGGAGGCGCGTTCGCTCGACCCGTATAGAGGCGAGGTCGAGCGCGCTGTCCGGGCATGAAGGATCCGACCCCTCTTCGAAGGGGTCGGGCGAGGCGGAGACCGCCCGTTGGCTTTACCCGTAGCGCGGCCGCATGGTACGGGGACTGGTTTAGGTGGGGATTATTTATACCTTGACCACGTCATTAAGGTCGAGGGTCATCAGGGTTAATTACCTCTGGTAGTGACCCTCAACAGTAGCCCCCGACTGAGGCCTAACCTCCTCGTGAGAGGGAGTCTGTTGTCACTCACATCGGGAGTGGCAAACTCGTGATGGTAGGCTCGCGTCGAGCCCTGTCGAGCTTACGTGTTCTGCGATCCCGTAATAGATCCCTTTTTGCGATTCCGCTCCCGAGACTCCCGCTCGTTGCGGTGCTCCGATCGTGGATACGGTTCGACTTATTTCGTTCCTCCAGCGCGTCTATCCGCCAGACGAGGAGGCCGAGCCGGGCCACGCTTTACCACGGAGGCCGAAGCGTGACGCTCGTCGAGTTGCTAACGGGAGAGTTCGAGTGAAGCCCGGGCTCCCTTCGGGGGGAGCTCCGATGGACCAGCTGGTGGTCGACCTCAATATTCCTGGTTGCCGTCCCAATTTGGTACTCGGATGCCGTTCGCTAGGCTCCGAGGGCTCGCTGCCTTTCTGCAGTGAAATACCCATGGGTCGGCGTGAACCGGGACTCGAACGCGGACGGAGATGCCCTCGGCGCTCGCACGCCAGGGTGTTGGCCGCTAGCGGGCCCATCTCTATCCACGCCTCACTCTATTTGCGCCCTGAGCGGCTGTCGAACCCGTTCGTGGGACCAGCCTTCGAACTCTTTGGGCCGTCGGGGCATTTTTCAGCCCAAACCCCTGTCTGCCAGAATTTATTTTATGGCAGTGGCGTGGCAGAGGCGCCTGCCGCGACGGGACGCGCGGCAAGGACGTTAGTCTTCGCGGGTCATGAGTACAAATGCGCATGCGCTCGACCCTGCCTGACGGGCGGCCGCGTGGGTCCCCTCTGCAGCGACTGGCGGCAGGTGTCGCACAGGCGGGAGCAGATACCGCCCTACGCGAGGCGGTATCGTGGGTCCCGCTTGCTGTGGCAGAGGGAAAGCGCCAGGCGGGCGGGAAGCTTCTCGTGTCGACCACGTCATTAAGGTCGAGGGTCATCAGGGTTAATTACCTCTGGTAGTGACCCTCAACATTGGTTTTGAAGCACCGACATGCAGAACTAGGATGATAGCATCCATTGGGAGGAGTCTCACCCTGAGGTTGAGAACCTCCAGTGGGAGTTGTGTGAATCGTCGCAGTAACATTAAAGTGGCCAGTAGCATGACGCCCCTGGGCACGGTGCGTGCTTTTGATTAAGTATGAGTGTCGGAGTCTGTAACCAATCAAGTCTTCCCCTGTTATGTTTCTAAAACTCTATTCGCGTACTCTGAATCACTATAAGACATAAATTTCAATTTATGAATCAATGTTGTATTAAAATTCTCTCTCCTTGTAAATTATTGCTGTTTATTCCTACCTGTGTTGTATTGTGTGTACGCTCGCTTCGCCGAGCGTTGCCCAATAGGATCCTGGCTGAACGATGACAGGATCCGTCCCGAAATGAGGCTTTCCGGATCGGGTCCATGTCAGCTTGGTATCAGAGTTGTGTTGGAAAACGGTACAACGTTTAAGGCATATTTTTGAAAATTACGTGCGAGTGAGGTACGAGCCCTATTAGGTAATAGGTTATCAGGTGGCAAGCTAACCTAGATCAGGAGCTAACCAAACCCAGTCTAGATTTATATTTCTGTAACGACGCACCTACGCTTAGGTAAGCGAGGTAAGGTACGCCGCTCGACTGCGGTGAAATGTCGAGAAATCCCTGTTGCATCCGCAACAGTAGCGTTCTATACCATGATGGTATGGAAGGAGGTACTATGTTCGTTGTAACACAGTACACCCCCTTTCCGTTTAGGGAGAAAAGTGGACCTCTACCGTACGAGGTGTGGGTTATGGACCTGTTGCGAATGCAGACCTTCGCAACAGTGGTGTCTTGTGTCATTGGCACACAAGAGATGAGTTTGTTCCTCACGACTTAGGTTTTGCGAAACACTCTCACACCTCCGCTGCCTGAGGTAAAGTGCAGTCTGTCACCGCGCAGTGAAGGTCAGACACGTGATCCCGTACGTGACCTACTCGGGGCGACCCATATGCCAATGATATGGGTTGTTGTCTTTACTTTGAAATATATTCATATTGCTGCCTGTGATGCCATTTTCTGCAGGTACACTAACCCCGGTACAGTAAGAAACGAGTAGTAACATCTAACTTGAGTGCGGATCTGCCACCGCCTAAGCGTATTTTCTTTTTACTTTGTGAGGACGTATAGGCCGATGTAGGATTGCATTGCATGAAGAAATATTAAAAATCCTTCAAACTTACACTATACCATCCAGGCATCAAAATTCCATTAATAATGGCTGTAACCCCATCAAAAAACAAGTCAGCCTGGATACATTCCTCCCTTAGAGATTACGTGGCATCAACCGAGTCTTGGTAGAACCCTGGTAAACCATTGAGCCTTTTATAGTACTTTCCTCGATGGGAGGATTGTCTCGTTGACAGGTCAACTTAGATGGTAAAGCACCTCAGGTAAACTGGTTCTCGCTAGATTTGCGACCTTAGTGACAAACTTGGATCACCCTTTTACGCAGGGATGAGAATATTTTACGTATCGGAAGATTTAGCATGCCTTGAACTATGTGTCAACATGTGGCTTCTGATTGATAAAATATTGTTCATCTCTGTGATGCAGATGGCGGATAACATGACCGAGCGGGGACCCGTAGAGTTCGGCATTGAGGACTCCACCCCTACCCGCATCACCAAGGAGTCGGGACGCAGGGGATTTGTAGAGATCCTACATTAGACCTTGCAGTCGCTAGGTTACGCGGAGACTCCTTGTTTGCAGATTCGGGAGTTGACGCAGTATAACCTGCCGCACTGCTCGGCCATGATTACGCTACCCACGCACCCTCAACTAGCCAATGGAGAGACTTGGACCCTCACTACTTTTGGCTCGGACCACACTGAGGCAGTCGAGTCAGCTGCTCATCAGGCTCTATTGAGGCTATGCGAGAGGCACATAGAGGACTTGGCAGATAAGCCAGCGGCAATGTTCCCGATACGGGACCAGGTCGACAGTACCTGGCGCCGCAATGTCAAGAATGCCCAAGTCAGGACCCTCAAGGGAGAAAAAGACCACGTCATTCCATTGTTCACGTTGAGCTTGGCGATGCTCAACTTACATGAGGACACTGTTCTCACAGCTCAGATGGACCGCCAGGCTTTGGGATGGGCTCATGAGGAGATAGCCCAACTCCAGGAGAGGGTCAAGAATTTGGAGAGCAGGAACAATAGACTGCGTGCTCGCTGCGATGCCTGCTACACGCATCTCTGAGTTGGAGGCGGTCTCTGAGATTAAGACTGCCCAGATCCATGCTAGGGAGAATGATTGCAAACATCATGTTGCAACACATTCACCAGTTGGACATACTCAGAGGGAATGCAGTTCAGATGGCGGAGGACCTCGTCCATGAGAACCATCATTTGCAGCATCAGATAGCGGGACTTTTGGAGGCATAGTAGCCACCTCCCGATAACGATGATGCGCCTAAGTTGGAGGTATCGGATCCCGATGCTTCGGACCCAGAGTCCGAGGAGGAGTAGTGTCACATCCCAAAAGCTGCAATCTTTTGTCCTTTTGAATTTGAGCTCACTGATTCGATCTTTTGATTTTGACCTTTTCCTGTTTTGAATTTAGGTCAGGGTTTTTGAGTTTCGTCGTTTTCAGAAACCCTAGTCGTGCTTTCAAGAGGTCTTTTGTTTTCTTAATAAAACTACCCTAATGTTTTTGCATAACAATTAACTATACATTAAAATAGAATTTTGGTGATTTTATGAAAATTTTCGGTAAAGGTTTAAACCCTTTTAAAATTCGAACAAGTTTGAACTAAGTTGAAAATTCACAGATCTTTAGATGCCGAACCAGGGAATCTTTATATAAGAAAAGTTGTTCGAAATAATTCTTTTAGCTCACACAAAAAGTTTGAAAAATTCTGGAGCTCAGGATCTAGAGTTTTCAATTGAATCTTGAAGGAGGAATTGAATTAATTGAATTTGAAAACAGCCTGACCGTGAATATGCTCACCGCCCGCAGCGGCCATTGCCGTGGCTGGCAGCCCGAGCGCTGCGCCGGCCGACCACCCAAGCCTTCCGCGCCATTACTCGCCCAAGATCAAATCTTGCAAAAAGATTTCTCCCTCACTGCTCCACTTCCCCTCCCCCTTCCTCTCTCCTCTCTCTCTCCACTGGCGCTATCTTTTCTCCGCTCGGGCACGACATTGTCGCTGCCGAAGCCACCGCCCCTAGCGCCAATCGCCGGCCACCGCTCCCCTCACCAATCAACAGTGCGCCACTGCCCTCTCTCTCACTTGGCTCCTCCCTTGACTACTTAAAGCCACGAGCAATCCTATATTCCTTTCCTTCTCCCCCTGCCTTCCTCCCTGCCAGTGCGCCACCGCCATTGCCGCCCGAGCCACTCGCACGTCGACGGCTCACCTCAGCACTCCCCAAGCCACACCACCGTGCCAAGCAAGCTTCCCTCGACCCCCTGTTGCTCTCCAACCACCGAGCTCACCGGCCGTGCCCTATTTTCACTGGAACACCTCTGTCGTCTCCTCGGCCGAAGGACAACGCCGGCGGCCACCTCTTCCCAAAATTCGTCACCACGGTAGCTCAATTCTTCAATTCCTTTCACCGGCTTTATCCTCTCACCATGGTGCACCAATTTGATAAGCTATCGGCCGCAGATCATCGCCGGTGAGGGAGTTTCTCCCGCACCACCGTCGGTCTTCACTAGAGCCGCCACCGGAGCTCACCGTCGCCAACCACCCTGCTGCCTTCCCTGCGGCCTTCATCTTCTTCAAATCGGTTCCTTGACTCACGGTGATGCTCCACGATTGCTCAATCCCCCTTCCAACCTTCTTCTCCGGCGAGATTCCCACCGGAGCACCGCCACTGCCTATTCCCCTGTTTCTGTGTTACTGTTCCATTCAATTTTTCCATTTTTCCTTTAATTATCCAGAAGTTGTAAAATGTATAGAAAACAGTGGAAAAATCTAAAAATGCCAAACCTAATTTTATTTGAATCCTTGAGAAATGAATTAATTTTCTGTTAAAGCACTTTTTCAAAAATGTCCCTGCAATTTCTTTAATAATGCGTTGTATTATTTCTGTTGTTGATTTTTATTTGAAGTTCCAGAAGGTTTCTAGGGTTGATTTTTGTACCATAATTTTATCTTGGCATGATGCATCGCCCAAAAGCCCAAGACCTTTAACAAAAACTTTAGTTTAGATGCTCAGTAGTAGATATATAAAGTTTCATGATTTTTCCATAGGTGTTAGTACATGTTTCTGATTTTATAAGTTTGGAAAACAGAACATTGTTTAATTTTTAGTAAATTCATAGAAGCTCAACTTGACCCCAAACCAGAGCCAAAAGTCTTAGTTTAGAGCCTACTTTAAACTAAAAATGGTCCCATGCCTGTAACTTAACTTTGAATTTCACCGGAAAAAGTCGTTACGACTTTTACGGCACCGTACGGTATTACCGATGTCGTAAACGGGCAACGACCATCGGAGGGCTCGTGTTCCTGTGAACGCAAGTCAAAACCACCCAAGCTTAGTCATGTAGTGACCCAAGCCACTTAGTAAAGCCAGTACATGTGATGTGTTTTGGGATTTTCCCGGAAATGACATCCGTGTGCCACCTGATATCGGATCCGGAAACCGGGAAACCCGTAACCGGAATCGGTAAAACTGTTTAGGGCATAACTTGAGCCGTAGAACTCCGATTGACTTCGTTCTTTTTGCATTGTGTTCATAGACTCAGTAGCTACCTCTCTGCATCATATCGCATCATTTGTGCATCATGGCATCATGGCATACATCTTATCGACGCGTTTTTACTTTATAGCTTACGAACCGCCAGAGAGTGACGCGGGTGCTGCTACGGGAGAAGCACCAGAGGTTGGTCCAGCTGCTGAGGAAGACACCACCTCTGCTGTTGAAGGCAAGCACCTCATATTGCTACCCTAAGTAATTTACTTAATGATTAATATGAATGCTTATGTATAGGACTGCATTAAAGTCGGGCATAGTGATAAAGTCGGGAACACCTATTATTGTTGCATGTACCCCTCCTTGGTATTGAATACTTCACCTTGTCAACCTGGGTAGAGTGTCTTTGTTCGAGTCACGAAATGCTTAGCCATGCTTAGATAACACGGTAGAAGTCGAGTGGTAAGTCCCACTCGCACGTATAGGATTTATCCTGGTTGCTTATGAGCTTGTGGCAAGTTCATATGTTGGTAAAAGTTGGAAAGTGTTAAAAACTGAAATCCAGACGGTGGGATAGGAGTGCAGCATGACATGGAGGTCTTGTGTGCCGTAGGCCCCGTCTGGGTTGACCTAGGACCCGGCCGTGTTATTCTTGGCCTGAGCACTTTCCGTTCATACCACATGTCCGATATAATGGTAAGACAAGCTGAGTATCTCACTGCGTACCAACGTTTGGCCGATGACTGCACGGTGTGTGTAACGAGGGATTCATGGGTGCCTGCGATGCCGTGATACTCGACGAGGGACTCACGTGTGCCTGCGAGGCCGTGATACTCGGCACCGTGTGGATTTTCCAACCGTGTGGGCACGAGTGTGAAAAAGGTTGACATGAGTACCCCCTTGTGTAACTTTAGCGGGTTGCATGAGCCGTATGGTCCTCAGTCGTGTGGGTACAGTTGGACTCCCCTGCAAGGTGTAAAATCGGTTCGAATCTGCCGCGATCTCGGTTATGATCAAGCTCAATGTCCTTTGGATAATATCATAGAGTTGTCAAATAACATGATGGGAACTGGGATGTTGTTGATGAAATTGGGATATGGTTATTGGTATCCATGGTTCTGATGGAACATGGATGATGGTATGTACATGGTTTATGGTTATATGGTACTTAGGAATTGGGTTTATTAGATGTTCATGCCCGCAAGAGTCCTTTTCACTTTATGCTTATTCACATATGCTTAGTTTCTGCTTTAAGCAATCGAGTCCATTTCTATACCTTATTTACCTTGCTACAGCCTCATTGCATTATCCTTGGAGTCGGGAACTAATTCCCACAACAGGGTAAGACTTGCGAGTACCTTCGTACTCAACGTTTGTTGTTTAAGTTTTTGCAGGTGAGGATGAGTTGGTCTTCGGCTACTTTGTCCCCGCCGATGCTGGCGAGGGCGAGGCGTAGTCAAGGCATTCGAGTGACCGTGATTTGCGATGTTCGTGGGCTGGGCATCGCAATCCTTTGCTGCTTTCTTGCTGCAACCACTGCGACCATCGTCTTTCTTAGAATCTCTTCCGCTCTTTAATTTGTTAGTTTCAAGACTTATGATGAACCTTGGTATGTAAGAATATTTTAAATTAATGCTATTAATTAATGTGACCTATGTGATGTATCACCTGTGACGTTGCCGACGTGCTTGGATCTTGGGCGTTGCTTGAGAAGCATGTCGGGGGACTGCCGGGTTTATATTCTCTTTTATCAGGTTGAGTTCTCGCATACCATGCATGGGCCGCGAGTCAACTTGGTAAACTTGAATGTAAATTGGTCGGGTCTCTCACAAGTAGATCAGAGATGGTTTCACAATGCCAAGTTTAGCTAGAGGATTCATGTAAGGAGTGCGTTGTGCTTGTCATGGTGCTAGCGTGTGTTCTCATGAGTCTATCTTAGTGGCGTTGTAATCTTTTGGATGTAAGAGTGGTGGTTTGACAGCCTAGAGAGTTGACAAACTAATGTACTGTCATCTTTTGGGGAATGAATGAAGTTTGATTTTATGAGTTATCCGTGCCGTGCATTTTCACATACTTTTGCATATGTCGAGTTGTGGTCATGGAATGAACTGCTCTACTAGGAACCCCTTCTCGCTTTTCAGCATGGTGAACACAAGGGCTAGACGTCAGGATGCGGAAAGCTCCAACCCGCCACCCCCGCCAGCTGAGCCAACCTTGGCTGCGGCTATGGCGGCCATGCTACAAAGCAGTCAGCAAACCAAAGAGATGCTGCGGGCCATTCTAGAGAATGGTTGACGCGGACCCGCCCAGCTTCGGGACGGATCATGTCAGTTGTTGAGCCAGGATCCTGTTGGGCAACGCTCGGCGAAGCGAGTGCACACACGATACAACACAGGCAGGAATAAACAACAGTAATTTACAAGGAGAGAAGATTTTGATACAACATTAATTAATAATTTGAAGTTAGGTCTTACATCGATTCAGAGTACACAAAAGAGTTTCAAAACATAACAGCGGAAGACTTCATCAATTACAGACTCCGACACTCAGACTTAAGCAGAAACATGCACCGTGCCCACGGGCGTCATGCTTCTAGCCACTTCAATGTTCACTGCGGCGACTCGCACAATTCCCACTGGAGGTTCCCGACCTCGGGGTGAGACTCCTCCCAGTGGATGCTACCAACCTGGTCCTGCATATCGGCGCCTGAAAACCACATATCGCTAACACGTGAGCTTCTAAGAAGCTCAACAAGACTTACCCGTCAACGTGGCTGACTACAGCCAACTCCTAGACATGCTAGCTGACTAGGGTGGGTTTACTTACAAAAAAGGACTTGCAAGCCTGTACTACTCTTGGTCAAATTTTAGCACAGATTAATTGATTAGAATATAAATTTAGTTAGCACTGAACTAATCAAACATAACAGAAGTAACAATAGCAATACTAATCATCATAGCATCACCCTCATTGTATCTCAACTTCTTTATTAAAATGTGGTGCGTTTCACGAGCATGCTCACTAATTGGGAGCGACAGCGGTTCGAAACGATTTTTATACCCTGCAGGGGGAAACCTAATCGTACGACACGTGCGTGTCCCAGACTCGCACGTGGCAACCGTTCACACCAGCTCCTGTAATGTCAATTCCCTCCTACGCCTGCCTTAGCAGCGCTGCATCCCACCAAACAACACGTCCCAGACGGTTTCTGTGGAGTTCCCACGCTGCCCACCCCAGGTCGCCTCTGATTCAGACACCGTAGGGCAGGTTTGACGTTGCAATCACTAGGCTACGTAGGTTTACTGGGCCCCATAAATCCCAGCATACGACTAGTACATTCAAAGCTCGATCAGACTCGGATCACACGGATCAGACAAGACTACGGTCACCCTGGTCCCGGACCAGTCGCCGACCTACTTGGTACCCTGTCTGATCCTCAAATTTTTATCTTTCATTAATCAATCCATCATCATGTGTCAGTCTCAAGTGATAGTTTCAATCAATAACCTACCAATCGCAAGCAGCATCGACTCTACTCGACTTCTACCGGCGAATACTTGCTAAGCATAGCATACAAAAGGGGTATCTATACCAGCTACCGATAGGGTTCCCTATGGAAACAAATGCAACTAAGGTTTCATTTAACTCCTAGCAACTTAATGCACAGACATGACACACTTAGTTATAAAAGAAAAGTTAAAACATTAGTTGTGCACCGGGGCTTGCCTGGTTCTCCGGCGTTGTTAAAGACTTCTTCTGCGGATGTCGAGGCAACTAGATCTGCAGCTACTTCGTGTGCTTCAGAATCTAGATGATGCAGTATAATTATGATATGTTCAATGAAAAGGGTCATGATGCCTTTATTAAGGATTAACTTGGGTTTCGACGTTTAGGAATTAGGGTTAACCCTAATTCCTCGATTTCGTCGTTTCCATTAAGTATATTGATTTTTATGATTTGTGGTTGAAAAGAAACTTCTCATTTTCTTTTCAGGAGATGAATTTTAGTTGGCATGTTCTTAACATTAAGATTTTCAACGTTGGTTAAAGTTAATTCGACACCTTTCTTCGGTTATTAATTATAATAACTACGACTATTAACCTAGGGTTAAAAATAAAACTTTTATTATACCTCAAGATTATTTTTAGCTCATAGTACTCTCTGAAATAGGCATTTTGAAATTTGGTTGAGGCCTAGATGAATTATCTAGATTTTATAAAAATTCCTCAAATTTCCTGTTATTAAATATTATAAAATAAGAAAGTAATAGTAAACCTTAGAATAAAATAATGAAATTTTATGTGGTCACTCATGCGCACCACAGCTAAAACTTTGCTTTTCGGTCTAACCTTTTGGATGACTTTTACAATGTATTTTAGAAAATGGTACTTTAACTAGGCAGATTGGAGTGTTTTAAAAGGGTTACATGCAACTTTATGGACCTAAAATCCCCACAAAATCTCAGGTGGTGTCTACTGTCATGATGTGTTTGTAGATCATCTGGGACCTAGCACTTCTCTAGAATTTAAACTAAAATTCAGAAACAGAAAAGAGTATTCTAATTATTTCTGAAGATTCTTGGTCGTTTTCAAAAATGTGCTTTAACAGAAATTTAGTCCTTTTCATGAGGTTTCTAACAAATGTTTGTTTGCTATTTTTGGATTTTTCTGTGAGTTTTTAGGGATTTTACAATGCAGAACAATTAATAGGAAAAAATAAAAATTATGGTAGAAAACAGGGGATGTCGCCGGCGAGCTTCGGCGGACAAATTCTGGCGAAGGGGTGGTCGCCGGCGTTCGAACCTTGGTCCTACTCCATCTACGCGACACGATGATCCTCGGCAACACGACGAAGATCGGGTTCTTACACGGGAAAGGGGTTCTCACCGGAGGAGTGGTGATGGCGGCGGCGGCGAGTGAAATTCCAGCGACTGGGGCTCAAATCCGGAGAAGGGGAAGTGCTGTGAGCTTCACGGGGGAGGAAGGAGGAAGTTATGCAAGGAAATTGGGGTAGGAAAAAACCGGAGCATGAAGCTCACCGAGAGGGGGGTTGTTCGGCAACAATGGCGACGGCGGGTAGCTAGAGGAGAGAGGAAGCTTCGCGCGTGGGGAAGGGAAAGGAAAAGGGGGGGGGGCAATGGACGAGGAATGCGCCATTGAAAGGAGTCTTGGGGCGGGAAAGTAAGGGGAGCAGGGGGGCATGGCCCCAGTGTGGCCGGCGGCGTGTGGTGTCCGGGTGGCGCTCGGGCGGCACGGTGCGGAGTAAAGAGAGAGAGAGTGAGAGGGAGGAGGAGCGCGGGAATTGAATGGAGACGTGCAAGTCGGGGCCGAGGTAGGCCGTGTCGGTCGGGTATGGCCGCCCCTGCCGCTTGCCGCTCGGGCGGGCGGCGGGGCACTGTGCCGCCCTGCTCGGCTTCAATTTTTTTTTTGATTTTTCTGCTATTGATTAAAGGTTGAATCCAATTCGATAGAAAAACATGCTTCCCGCATTCCAAAATTTTTGAAACTTTTTGTATAGGATCAGAAATATATTTGGAGCACTTTTCATTTAGGATTGAAGTCATGGTTTGGCTTCTAAAAATTCTTGAATTTCTAAGATGATTTTGGATTGTGTGAATTTTAAAGAGGTCTAAATCTTTTCCAAAAATTTTGAATAAATTCCCAAAATTCTATTTTGAAGTGTACTTAATTGTTATACAAAAATATGGCTAAGGTTTTATGAAAATTTTGATAGTCATGAGTTAGGGTTTGGATTTTCTTCCTGTTAACAGGATTTTGAAACTGCTAGTTGAAATTTTTCAAACCTAGTTATAGTGTTCTGTTGTTAGTCAAAGTTTGCGTAGTGTTCCATTGGAGTATTTCAACAACATTTCTTTTTATTTCCAATGTCAATTTTGCTTTTACGTGTGAAATGTGATTAAGGTTTCGAATTGGAGTGTGAATTCTTACCCGGTAGGAAATGACTATGTACAGTGGACTGAGGGCCCCTGTTTGGTGAAAGTGTTCAAAAATTAATTTACCAAAATTTTTGTGTAGGTTAATTGGAAGTGTTTTAAGGAACATTGTTCATTAGCTCAAGTGCTAGTTTTGCTCAAAAGTGTAAGTTAGGGTTTTCGTTTTGTCGATGACGTTTTAAGTGACACCTCAGGTGTCAGAATGGTGGCCCGAATCGAGGCGCCAGGAACCATAACCAGGACAGCACATATGCTGACTTCCTAGCCACTCATCCTCCAGAATTCAGAGATGCACGGGAACCAATGGAAGGGGACCACTGGCTTCGCACAATTGAGGCCAAGTTTGGGCTGCTTCGTTGTTCAGAGGCCCAGAAGACACTCTTTGCAGCCCAAATGCTCCACGGGCACGCCGGAGCTTGGTGGGCTAACTATCTGGTCACCCTCCCGACCAACACACCGGTGCCCTGGACGCAGTTCCGAGAGGCGTTCCGCGCTCATCATATCCCCGCGGGGCTCATGCAGAGGAAGGCCAAGGAGTTTATGGCCCTAACTCAAGGAAACCGCACGGTGCACGAATACTCCCGTGTGTTCAACCAGCTTGCTCTATATGCCCCAGAGCAAGTGGACATGGATACGAAGCAGAAACACCGCTTCATGGAAGGCCTGAACCTTACACTCCAGGGTCGCTTGGCCCTCAATCAAGGCGGCTCATTTAATGAGTTCGTAACAACGCCCTCATTGCTGAAGAGTACCTCGAGAAAGAGCAGCGGGAGAAGAGGCGAGCCAGCGGTGGGCCATCGAATGCCCCACCACCCAAGTACCGTTTGGTGTACACGGCACCCGATGGTAGGAAGTACAGGGCCACCCCGCCGCAGGGTTCGGAGTTTCGTCCGCCGCAGCAGCCATACCGGCCCCCACATAATCAACAACAGGCTGGCTACCGCGTACCTCCCCCGCCACAGAGGAATCAGGGTGTCTGCCCACCTCAACAGGGCACCCGTCCTGGGCCAGGCACCCGTTGCTTCACGTGCGGGCTACCCAGACACTTCGCCTGCGAGTGCCCCTCCAACCAGCAGGCCACGGGCAACCAGCAAGCAAATCAGGGGCAGGGCCAGCAAAGGGGCCAGAAGAACACGAGAACCGGTCGGGTGAACTACACCACGATTGAAGAAATTGCTGAAGGAGAGCAAGTGCTGGTGGGTAAGTTCTCGCTCTCTACCCATTCAGCCTTCATTCTATTCGATTTTGGTGCAACCCACAATTTTATCAGTAAGAATTTTGTCAAGGGAAAAAGTCTAGTCACCATTCCCCTAGAGCCACCATTTCTCATAAAATCACCTGGGGGCAACATATTGTCAAACTATGGCTTAAGGGAGACACCTCTAAATCTAGGAGGTCACATCTATCCTACCTCCTTCATAATCCTAGACGGGCAGGGTATCAATATTATTATCGGTATGAAGTGGATGAAACATCAAAATGCCCTCCTTGATATTGCTAACCGTGTAGTCCACTTAACCTCGCCACTTCACGGATCCATATCTGTAAACCTAGATCATCCTAGATCTGCCCTCAAACAAGTCTACCATGTTATCGGGAAAAGCTTGGATGAGATACTAGTGGTTAAGGAATTTCCGGATGTATTCCCAGAAGATTTACCTGGCTTACCACCGGACAGAGATGTGGAATTCCGGATTGAGCTACAGCCAGGCACAGCCCCGATCTCCCGTAGACCGTACAAGATGGCACCCAAAGAGCTAGTAGAGTTGAAGACACAGTTCAAAGAGTTGCTGGACAAGGGCTTCATACGGCCCAGTTCCTCGCCTTGGGGTTGTCCGACACTGTTTGTAAAGAAGAAGGACCAGTCCTTGAGACTATGCGTGGATTACTGCCCCTTGAACACAGTCACTATCAAGAACAAGTATCCACTACCACGCATAAATACTCTGTTTGATCAGTTGGCTGGAGCCAAGGTTTTTCTAAAGTCGATCTTCGGTCTAGCTATCATCAGATCAAGATCCGTCCCATTGATGTTCCGAAGATGGCCTTCTCCACTAGATACGGGCTGTATGAGTATTTGGTGATGTCGTTCGGACTCACTAACACACCAGCGTACTTCATATACCTCATGAATTCAGTCTTCATGCCAGAACTGGATAAGTTTGTAGTGGTGTTCATTGACGACATCCTAGTGTACTCCAAGACGGTCGATGAGCATGCTGAGCACCTTCGGATAGTTCTACAGAGACTCAGAGATCATCAGCTCTATGCCAAATTCAGCAAGTGCAAATTCTGGACTGAACGTGTCTAGTTTTTGGGTCATGTAGTGTCCGTAGAAGGTATTTCTGTGGATCCAGGAAAGGTGCAGATGTTGTTGATTGGAAAGCACCCACAACAGTCCACAAGGTGCGAAGTTTCTTGGGATTAGTGGGATATTATCGTTGTTTCATCCCCGACTTTTCCAAGATTGTCAAGCCTATCACAGAGCTGCTCAAGAAGGATCAAAAGTTCAAGTGGACAGAAAAGTCCGAAGAAGCCTTTCAAACTTTGAAGAAGCACTTGACCACAGCACCGGTACTCGCCCAACCGGATTTGAGCAAGCCCTTTGATGTGTATTGTGATGCGTCAGGCATTGGACTAGGTTGTGTGTTAATGCAAGAAGGTCGAGTAATTGCTTATGCTTCCAGGCAACTTCGCAAGCATGAGCTAAATTACCCCACACACGATTTGGAATTGGCAGCCGTGGTATATTGGCTCTGAAGGTGTGGAGGCATTACTTGTTGGGAAACCTAGTACACCTCTACACCGACCACAAAAGTCTCAAGTACATCTTCACGCAGAATGAGTTGAACATGAGGCAACGAAGATGGCTAGAGTTAATCAAGGATTACGAAATAGAGATCCACTATCATCCGGGCAAGGCTAACATGGTTGCAGATGCACTGAGCAGAAACGCCATTGTCACTACATGGATCAAGGGATTACAACCGAAGAACCAGAGCCAACCGTAAGAGTTCTACCTCATGGAGCCCTCTACAATTTAGCCTTAGTGCCAACACCAAGAGACGAGGTAGCCAAGACCTAGAAGCATGATAAGGGCATGGAGAAGATCAGATTAGGGCTGCAAGAAAAGAAGATGCAGTGCTTCCGGGAAGACGAAGACGGAGTTCTGTGGTTCAAGAACCGACTAATAGTACCAAAGGATCACGAGCTCCGAAGAAAGATCATGGATGAGGCTCACTTATCCAAGTACTCTATTCATCCTGGCAGCAACAAGATGTACCAAGATTTGCGGAAGAAGTTTTGGTGGACCAGGATGAAAAGAGAAATTGCCCGGTACATAGAGGAATGTGACACCTGTCGCAGAGTAAAGACCGATCATCTAAAAGGTGCAGGGTTGTCACAACCTTTGAGCGTTCCGTCATGGACATGGGAAGACATAAGCATGAATTTCATTATTGGACTACCCCTGACGGCTCAGAAGTTGGATTCAATTTGGGTCATAGTGGACCGTTTGATAAAGACGGCCCACTTCATTCCGGTGTCAACCAGATACACCATGAAGAAGTATGCACAGCTGTATATTGACCCGATAATCTGTCTGCATGGAGTGCCCAAGACAATCATCTCTGACTGAGGTACCCAGTTTATCGGTCGATATTGGAAGCAACTCCACGAATCACTAGGAACCAGGCTAATCCATAGCTCAGCCTACCACCCCCAGATAGATGGTCGGACTAAAAGAGTGAACCAAATACTTGAAGACATGCTCCGAGCTTGTGTTTTGGAGCACGGAAAAGGATGGGACACTTATCTGTCATTGACGGAGTTCTCGTACAACAATAGCTACCAAGCCAGTATCAAGATGTCACCTTTTGAAGCACTTTACGGTCGTAGTTGCAGAACGCCACTCAACTGGTCAGAAGCAGGCGAAAGAATTATATTGGTACCACATCTAGTGCAGCAGGCCGAAGAGAAAGTATGAGTCATACAAGCAAATCTGAAGGCTGCCAAGTCAAGACAGAAGAGCTATGCAGATAGAAGGCGTAGACCATTAACTTTCGAGATAGGAGACTACGTCTACCTATGAGTCTCGCCAATGAAGGGAGTTCAACGATTCGGGGTCAGAGGCAAGTTGGCACCCCAATACATAGGTCCGTATCCTATCACAGCCAAGCACGGACCAGTGGCATACCTAGTGGAGATGCCAGAAAGATTATAGGGAGTACATAACGTCTTCCATGTCTCCTAATTGAAGAAGTGTCTGAAGGCACCCGTAGACCAAGTGATTCAAAGGGTGGAAGAATTGCAACCGGATTTAACCTACCAGAGCACCCAATCCGGATACTGGATGAAAAGGAACGAGTTACAAGGAAACGGACACTCAAGTTTTACAAAGCTCTATGGAGCAACCACACGAAAGACGAAGCCACATGGGAGTCGGCAGAGTTTCTTCAGTCACACTACCCCAAGCTACTCCCAGCCCCCTAGGTACCTATGCCTATCCTAACCCTCTCCTTAAATCTCGGGACGCGATTTCTTTTAGGGGGGAGGGCTGTGACACCCCAGGTGTCACCAGGGCCTAAATCAACAACCTTAAAACCCTAGAAGTCAAATTACATCACTTAAAAACAAATCGATGCTGGTAGCAAAAAGAAATGTTGTTGGAAATACTCTAAAGGAAAACTATGAAAGTTTTGACAAAAAACAGAACACTATGAATAGGATGGAAAAATTTCAACAAGCAGTGTCGAAATTCCGTTAACAGGAAGAAAATCCAAACCCTAACTCATGATTATCAAAATTTCCATAAAACCCTAGCCATATTTTTGCATAACAATTAAGACCACTTCAAAATAGAATTTTGGGAATTTATTCAAAATATTTGGATAAGATTTAGACCTCTTTAAAATTCACACAAACAATAATCATCTTGGAAATTCAAGAATTTTTGCAAAGCCAAATCAGGACTTGAACCTTAAATGAAAAGTGCTCCAAATAAATCACTGAGCCTACACGAAAATTTTCAAAACTTTTGGGACTCAGGAAGCATGACTTTCAATTGAATTAGGGATTCAAGTTTTGAGCAATAGCAAAAAAAAAAAATTAAACAGGAGCAGGAGCGCTACAGTGCCCTGCCGCCCGCCACGACCGAACGGCGAGCGGCAGGGCAACCTCCCCGGCCGGCACGGCTTTTTGGGCGCACGTCGTCTTCAATTCTTCCCGTCCTCTCCTCCTCCCCCTCTCTCTCCTCCTCTCTCCCTCTCTCTTCCTTTCTCCCTCGGGCGCAGTTCCTTCTCCACTGCCATTACGCCGCCGCACGAGCTGCCATGCCGGCCATGCCGAGCTGTCCCCCCCCTCCCCGCTCCAACTCCTTTAAATTGCATGCACCTCCTTCTCCTTCCCCCCTCTTCCTCCTTTCTGCAACGCCCGGCGCCAATTTCCATTGTTGCCGAGGAGGGCTCTCGGTGAGCTCCACCTTCCAGCCCTCCTCCACCCTATTCTCTTTTCCTAACCCCTTCCTCTCTGCCCCGTGCAGCTCATAGCGCTCTCCATTCTCTGGAATTGAGCTCCAATCGCCGGGAACATCACGTCGCCGCTGCCACCGTCGCCCTCCCCGGTGAGAACCCCTCTCCGGTAGTAGAACTTGGCCTTCGTCGTGTTGCCAAGACTCGCTGTGTCGCATAGAAGGTGTAGGGCCAAGGGTCGAGCGCCAGCGAACACTCTTCCGCTGGGAAACGGCTCCCGAAGCTCGCCGGAAAACTCCCCAGTTCTGCTGCCATTTTCTCTTTTTAAAATTTCATTTTCCTATTTACTATCCACTCTTGTAAAATGCCTAAAAATTCACAGAAAAATCCAAAAATGCCAAACTAAAATTTGTTAGAACCCTCATGAAAAGAATTAATTTTATGTTAAAGCACTTTTTCACAAACGCTCACAAAATTCCTAAAATAATTAGAATACTCTTTTCTATTTTTGAATTTTAGTTCAAGTTCTAAAGCAGTGCTAGGGCTAAAATTTTATCTACAAATACAGGTTGACAGTACACATCCTCCGGAAGTTTATGGATATTTTACAACCATAAAGTTGCATACAACCGTTTAAAAATACTCCAATTTGCCAAGCTAAATAACCATTTTCTAAAATACATTATAAAAGTCCTCCAAAAAGTTAAACCCAAAAGCAAAATTTTATCTTTGGTGCTCATGAGTGACTACACAAAATTTCATAATTTTATCCTAGGGTTTACTATTGATTTCTGATTCTATAATATTTAATAACAGGAAATTTGATGAATTCTTATAAAATCTAGGAAAGGCATCAACCAAATTTCAAAATTCATATTTCAGAGAGTGCTATCAAGTAAAACTAAAGTTGTGGTATAATTTAAAAGTTTTATTTTTAACCTAGTTTGAGTAACGGCAAATTTAAACAAATTTTATGAAATTCAGCAAAATCGGTATGACCTCAATTAAATTTTAAAACTCTTACTTCAGAAAAAGCTCAGTCGACAAACATGGTCCTTGGTGGGAAGAAAAGTTCACTTAAACCCCCAATCGTTAAGGATGAAGCCTCTTAATAAAAACGACGAAGTCGAAGAATTAGGGTTAACCCTAATTCTTGAACATCGCTGTTTGAAACCCTAGATTATTCTTGATAAAATCCTTATGACTCTTTTCATTGAACTCATCATAATCATAATGCATCATGTAGACTCTGAAGCGCACGAAGTAGCTGCAGATCCCGGTTCCTCAATCTCCGTCGAAGAAGTCAGCGTCAACCCCGGAGAACCAGGCAAGCCCCAGTGCACAACCAAGATTTAAATTTTTCTTTTATAACTAAGTGTGTCATGTTTGTGCATTATGTTGTTAGGAGTTGATTGAAACCTTAGTTGCATTTGTCTCCATAGGAAACCCTACCGGTAGCTGGTAGAGATGACCAATTAGTTGCTATACTTAGCAAGTTCTTACCGGTAGAAGTCGAGCAGAGTGGACGCTACTCACGATTGGTAGGATCTGGATTGAAGCTATCTCACATAAAGTACATGACACTCTTTTACGGATGATTAAAGAAAGATAAAATTTTGAGGGTCAGACAGGGTACAAGTAGGTCAGCGACTGGTCTAGGACCAGGGTGACCGTAGTTTTGTCTGATCCGTGTGGTCCGAGTCTGATCGAGCCTTGAATGTACTAATCATATGCTCGGTATAATGGGGCCCAGTAAACCTACATAGCCCAGTGATTGCAAAGTCGAACCTGCCTTACAGTGTCTGATTCGGAGGCGATCTGGGGTGGGCAGCGTGGGAACTCCACAGAAACCGTCTGGGACGTGTTGTCTGGTGGGATGCGGCACTGCTAAGGCAGGCGTAGGAGGGAATTGACTTTACAGGATCTGGTGTGAATGGTTGCCACGTGGGGGTCTGGGACGCGCACGTGTTGTATGATTAGGTTTCCCCCTGCAGGGTATAAAAATCGTTTCAAACTGCTGTCGCTCCCAGTTTGTGAGTATGCTCGTGAAGCGCACCACATCTTAATAAAGAAGTTGAGTTTCAATGAGGTTGAAGCATGATGATTACTATTGCTATATTCTTCTGTTGATATGCTTGATTAGTTCAGTGCTAACTAAAGTTACATTCTAATTACTTAACTTGTGCTAAAATTTGACCAAGAGTAGTACAGGATTTGTGAGTCCTTTTTGTAAATAAACCCACCCCTAGTCCGCCATCATGTCTAGGAGTCGGCTGTAGTCAGCCACGTTGACGAGTAAACCTTGTTGAGCTTCTTAGAGCTCACGCTTTAGCGATATGTGGTTTTCAGGCCCCGACATGCAGAACCAGGATGATAGCATCCATTGGGAGGAGTCTCACCCCGAGGTTGGGAACCTCCAGCGGGAGTTGTGTGAAACGCCGCAGTAACATTGAAGTGGCCAGTAGCATGACGCCCCTGGGCACGGTGCATGCTTTTACTTAAGTATGAGTGTCGGAGTCTGTAACCGATCAAATCTTCCGCTGTTATGTTTCTAAAACTCTATTCGCGTACTCTGAATCACAGTAAGACATAATTTCAATTTATGAATCAATGTTGTATTAAAATTCTCTCTCCTTGTAAATTATTGTTGTTTATTCCTGCCTGTGTTGTACCGTGTGTACGCTCGCTTCGCCGGGCGTTGCCCAACAGGATCCTGGCTGAACGATGACAGGATCCGTTCGGAAACGAGGCTTTTCGGGGCGGGTCCGCGTCAATGTGCGAGGAGGAAGCACGGCACGGGGTCGACGGGCGTCGGCGGTGACCGACGGCAGCCGGCGACGGCGGCGTAGCTCAACGGGGTTACGACGGTGACGCGCGTCAGCTATGGCGCACGAGGTGCGGCGCCGCTGTGGAGGAAATGGAAGAGAGGAGTACGGGGGTCCTATTTTATAGGGCTAGGGGGGCTAGGGGAGCTTCTTGGCAGTACTCCAAGGATGGACGGCGGTGGGTGCTTCAAGATTCGTGTTGCACGCGCTAGCTAGTCCGTGCGTCATGTGCCTGCGTGCGACGGACGACGCGGAGCTGGGCTATCACGGCGCGACGCGGGCTGCGGCGGAAGCAGTGAACACGCGCTGGGTTGGGCTGGCCAGCTGGGCTAGCTGGGCTGCTGGCTGCTGGCTCAAAAGGGAAGGAAAAACATTTTCCTAATAATCTAGATTAACTCTAGCTAAACCACTCAATTAAATATTATTTCAAACTGCACCCAGCAATTCAATAAATCCCTAATGCACTTCTATTCAGCATGAATGCGCAAGCACCTTAATAATCTATAGCAATTTAATTTAGTTAGAAAATAATCTTTTGCAAATAAGGAAAAAGTGAGGCACACTTCTATGTCTAAGCAAATTTGAATAAAAATTTGAAAACCTAAAAATTGGGGTGTTACAGAAGTACGAACTCACAATCCTGATCGTCTTATACTTTTCTATTTTGAATTCAAGTTAAATTTTAAATTTGTTTCCTTTGATGGGGGTGCGCGTCACCTCGACCGTTTCCTCGTCATCAGATTCTGGCACACCTAGTGGGACATCCTTTTCCCCTCATCTTCGAGTTCCAACATGATCACATTATGTGGCTTTGATCTAAATGTCAAAGTATATAAAACAATAATTATATATGATGTGATATACATGTTCGCATGCTTGAAAACTCACATATGGTTTTCTTATATGAAGGAAAGCATGGCTGGACGTGTTCAAAATTTCATCACCATGTTAGCTTCATAACCATTGTGCCCCAAAGGTATGAATTTTTTGGTGATTGAATGAACATGATCTCGCTTGTTAAGTGCAGCTCCTACTACCAGTTATAACCTCAAGCGCGAAGTGCCTCGACAAATGTTGATGACAATCCATGTTGAGCCCATGATGAGTACATGGTTCAAGAATGGATCAAGACCTGGGAGAATTGAGATCAAGCTAGGAGAGCTTGTATAGCTAGGTTTTGAGTCCCTAGAAAAAACCGGTACAATTAAGAGGGGTTGGGGATGTCTAGTTATGTCTCACTAGTGTAGAGGTTTCTTGACAACGTGTGTGAAGGTCCCACAGCACTTTGAGAGCAGCTAGGAAGGCGAGGAAGACGCTTTGTGAAGCTTGGAAGCAAGGATGCAGCAAAGACATCAAATTCCAGTTTCAGCAGAATCGTCGTACCATACGACGGTATCGTCATAACATTTTCGAGAAGAACCGGAAATCGGCGCTGCCAGGAAAAAAGAGTTGTCATACCGTACAACGGTATCGTCGTACTATTTTTCAGAAGATCTAGAAGTTGGGCCAAGCAAGGGGTAAGAGTCGCCGTACCATACGACGGCGTCGTCATACCATTAGAGCTGTTGGAGCTGAGCTGGAGATTACTGGAGAGATATAGTCATCGTACCGTACGACGGTATCATCATACCATTCTCCAGAAGACCTGTTTTAGAGTTGAGTTTAGGAGTTATAGTCATCATAACATACGACGGTATCGTCGTACCATGATTTACTGTGCAGAGGGACTTGAGTGTAACGGCTAGTGGGCGTGGTTGGCCCTATAAATCCCTCTCGGTTGTTTGAGAGATTTTTGGCTAGTGGAATAGCAGAGGAACCCTAAGAAGGTCAAGAAGTCAAGGAGAGAAGCACTTGGGCAAAGAAGAGAGGATCATTGAGTGCTTCTGGGAGAGTAATAAGGAGTGTTCATCCACCTCTAGGATAATGGGCTGTAGTGGGGCATCTTGGCTTATTACTCTTGGTCTTATGGCAGGGCCTAGACCGGTTAGGAGTTGCTGATTGAGCTTCCGTGTAGTTTGTGGAAGACTTCACAAGTTTGTACACAGTTTGGAGCCCCCGTTCAAAGAGGCATCAAGAGAGAGCGCCCGAGCTAGGAGGCTTATCACCAGGAAACAAGGTGCTGCCCAGGGCGGCGAAGAGAGCCAGTGTCTTCACTCAAGGAGCGGAGCGCACCTTGGGTGATACCGTTCTGAAAACGGCGGGAGGGACCAAGACTCTGGTGGGAGTGGTCCAACGAGGACTAGGGGAGGCGTCATCCTCCGATACCTCGGGAAAACATCGACGCGTCAACCTTTTTTCTATCACTCTTTCTCTAGCTTGTTGTTCTTGTTGTATTTCCTTTGAGTTAGTAGAATTAGATAGGTTGCTCGTTGTTTTTCTTCTCTTTTGGTGGCTATCGTGCTGGTGTGTTTGCCTTGCTTAATGTTTTTATATCACTAGTATGATAGGGTTCTTAGCCACTAGACTTGCATAGGATTGTGTTTTGACTACTTGAGTTTTGAGAAATGTGTGACACGCTTGTGTTCGTCCAGACCTATTCACCCCCCCCTGCCTTCTCGATGTCTTGATCCTTACACACCATCCTTGTGGGTTCCCTTTGGATCGACATTCCCATGGGTCCTCTCCACGCAACAAGCAGTGCGGATTCTCTCCGCACCACAGCCACATCATCAGTAGTGGCCAACAAAGAGCAAGAAGTTAACTCCAAGCACGGGGAGGATTTCATCCCCGTTATGTCCAAAGCTGCAAAGCAAAGGGCAAGAAGAACTGCTGCTAAAGAAAGAGTGGCCTCAATTGGTGCGTACTAACAATGTGCGCGGGGCTTCATCTTCGCTCTCGGTTCCTCCTTGCTTCTCCAGCACTCCAAAGTTCAAGGCTCCAACCCTTACACCTAAGCCAAGCTCTCATCATGCAACTCTTGGGGAGTGGCACGTCTACAAGAAGACACACAGTCTAAGTAAATCAACAAAATCAAACGCGTCAGTGTCCTCCAAGGATAAGAAGGTGATTGCACCGCCGTCAAGTTCCCCTACTATATTGGGGGTAAAATTGTTAACACACCCTTAAGAATATTGGAGGCGCCACCCGTAGTGAAGTTTAGTTCGTTGCCAACACCATCACTTACGGACAAAGGGAAGACCCCATTGATGGAAAATGATGCAGAGTCCTCCTCTGAGGGAGAGTCCTACTATGTGACAACTCCCCTCCGTCCTGATGCTCCTGAGTTTGTTCCTTCGTCGGTCTATAACTTCGATGATGCTCAAGATAACAGATGCGAGCTTCGGTGGCCGGGTGTCTATCTTTTCGATAATGACATCAAAAAGGGGCATGTTGATCTTCAAGCTACGATTTCTGATACAATATCATCAGAATTAATCTTTTTGAGACAATCTCAACAAGGTTCTATATCACCAAATCGTCGCCAAAGACGTCGACGTAATGCTCGTCGAGCATGGGCAAATCTACCAGCAGCAACTGGTTGTCGCAACCCCGTCCGATAAAATCGTACGGTTGCTCATCCAGGATCATTTGGGAGGGCCGCTTGCCGAAACAAGTGACTTTACAGTACAATAATTAACAAGGACTCGCATAAATGACTTAGAGATACATTAATTCTGGTTATGTTACAACTGATTTCAGAAATTTTGGAAGTGCGGAAACGTAGTTTTGATAACAAACACGTGGTCTTTTCAGCGGAAGCAAAAATCTAACACTCGGCGCCTCGATCAAACACCCCAGCCCGATGGTGTTTAATCTCCACGGGAGGGAGAAGCGGGGACCCACTCGAAGGTCCACTCCGAGGGCGTCTCCTCTTCCCAACCACCCTGGCTACAGTCAGCACTAATACCTGCAAAACAGCAACCAACAAACCGTGAGCGACTGACGCTCAGCAAGTCTTACCCGTCAATAGGCCTTCTAGGGCCGACTCCTAGTATGCAGGGAGTATTTGTGGCAGCAGGGTAAGTATTTGCAAAAACAGCACTATTGGTAAATCCTATTTTCAGGTTTTAACCAAGATTTTAAGAGTTCACTAGCAGTAGTAAAATGTGCTCTTAATACTAAACAAACATGGTTGAAATACAATTTATTGATATCTCCATAACAGCAGTTTTCCCACCATAAGACCCACATTCTCGGCAAGATGTGACACAGTGGACAAGCGGTACTCCTAACCGGGAGGGGCGGCGATTATAATCGATGTACATCCTGCAGGAGAAACCCGAATAACACGACACGTGCGCACTCCACGAGTCGCACGTGGCCACCTTTCGCTGCATCGCGACAGTGTCGGCCCGACTGCCATCTCTCCAAGGACATGGTCCTCCAGGCAACGCCCTGCGTCCCTGTACGGCCCCAAGCCTTTCCCACTAACACATACCCAAGAAACAAAAATGCGAATTCATCCACCATAACGGTCCATTCATCCGAAAAAGAGATGGCTGGTCGTCCAATCACTGCGCAATGAGCTACGTCAGTTTCCTGGGTCCCATATGCCAGTATGCATTCGGTACACAACTCAATACTTGCCCATGGGTGCCGACATTCAGTACCATTGTTAACTTAATCATTTCAGCAATATTGGCCAACAATTAATTTCATATTTTGTGCCCATTCTTTAAAGACTACACATGTGACAGTCACCCACCTCCCACAAGATTTTAGCTATCGAATGAGTAGTCTCCATACTACTCATGTGCTACCGATTCCTAACATTAGCAAGGCATGCTAGCGCTTAGCCGACGCTACTGGATTATCCCATAGGAACTCCTACTAAGGTTATGCAACTAGGTGTCAAACAACTCCTCAACGTAATGCACAAACAAGACCTGCAAGCATAGTGACAAAGTAAAACTTTAAATCTTAGGTGTGCACCGGGGCTTGCCTCGGTTCGGGGAGAAGTTAGCACAGTCGATGGCGGGGTCGGCCGCGGGGAAATCCTCCTCAGCCTCGGTGGCCGTCTGCAGCTCGGTTCCTATATGAAGATGCAAGGTAATCTTGTATTAACAGAGAAGTGAAGGTGCATGAATTTCTTTCTAACAAATTTAGTGTGTTATTTCGGTAAACGGGATTTAACTAGACTGGTCGGACGGCAAAGATTACCAAAGGACTGACGGAGAAGAACGAACGACAACGGAGACCGGTTGCCGGAAAAGAGACGTTGACGCGCCGATACTTCTGCAATATCGCGGAAGAATGGGGCGACGGTTAGAAACGATAACGACGGAAGAAGGAACCGTCGGCAGAGCATGGTTAACGAGCTCACCTGAGCACGAGAGCACTTGCTCTGTTTCGGGTCCTGCGGAGCCCTTCGGCGGTAATGGCGGAAGGCAGAGGAGACGAGAGCAGAGAGACGAGCGCGCAGAAGAGCAAAGGAGTGCGCGCGAGTGAAGTGTTTCGTCTCTGGAAAAGATCAGTCTCCGTTCCTTTTGTCTCTCCAGGACGACGCAAGTTGGCACGGCGGCAGCGTACTGCAGCGCATGGGCGCCGGGCGTGCGCGTCCCATCACGAAGACTTTCGACGCGGAGGCGGCACTGCTGTGTACGGCCAGGCGCTTTTACGGTTGGGAAGATGACCGGCAGCATTAAAGGCGTGGCCGCTTCGAGCTCGGGTCCGACGAGTCTGTCCGGCCTCGGGGTCGAGCGAGGCGGGACGAAAAGCGGCTTGTCCGACCTCGGGGTCGAGCGAGGCGGAGCGAAATATCCGACCTCGGGGTCGAGCGAGGCGGAGCGAAATGTCCGACCTCGGGGTCGAGCGAGGCAGAGAGCGATGACGACGGATCGGGCGAGACGGAAAATAATGTCCGACCGCCGGGGGTCGGAGTCGGGCGAATCGCGAAAATCATCCGACCTCTGGGTCGGAGGTCGGGCGAATCGTAAAATCCCTCCGACCTCTGGGTCGGAGGTCGGGCGAAACGGACCCACAAAGACGGGGTCGGGAAGGCAAGGAAAGGAACAGAGAAGCGGCACCCGGGTGGAACAGGGACTCGGGCGGCGGCTTGCATGATCCGGGGAGAACAGAGGAAAACTGGGCGGCGCGATGGTGGAGAGCAGGGGTGGTTCCGGCGGCGCTAGCGAGAGTAGGCTCGGCAAGACGACTACGGCGGCAAAGCAGCCGCACGGCAACAGCGCGACGCAGCAGGGCAAAAGCCGGTCGGGTCAATTCTGCATCGGCAGAAGGGAAAAAAAAGAAACAGAAAAGAAAACGAAGATTGGATTTCAAATTAGATTTTGAATTTAAGTTCTTTTGATTAGATCCTATGATTTCATTACTTAGGGTTTTGAGATTTTTATTGAACACAATTAAGTCTTTATTGACAAAAGATTTAGCGAGAATTTAGTTCGGGATGTTACACTGGTGATCTTGTGATGGTGAAGTCTCAACAGGATTTTATCATTAATACACTTATTCTTATAGCTCAAAAAGAGAAAGACCATCCGAGTTTACGTGATCTAACATGGAGATATGTTCAAGCCTCTCTAGAAAGAACTATCTGCCAAGACATAAAGTCTTTACTTCCTGGAGTCTCTACTTCGGATGATGGCATGGGTGGTGAGCTCATGAGGCGAGCTGAAGTTGGCACACCTTACAGCAATGCTGCAGCAAAAAGAGGATGAGTTGGCCACTCTACGACAACAAATGGCTGCTCTACAACAAAGAGAAGAAGAGCTTGCTGCACGTCGTCAAGAAGTGGCAGCAGAAAATGCAAGACGAGAGAGTGAAAGAAATGCAACTGGGAGTCAAAATAGTCACTAGCTTGCTCCATCCACTCTGGTTAGCCACGAGGCGATTCAAAGAATGATTGCTGAGGGAGTCAAAGCACAATACATGCAGACGCACTATTCCATGCGGCCGGGGTATGTAAAACCTACCCGCCGGAAGTGGACATGGTGCCATTCCCAAATAATTATCATCAACCGCAATTCAGCAAGTTCAACGGATGCAGTTCTCCTCATGAACACGTGGCCCATTTCTTAGCAGCTTGCCAAGATACGTCTCATAATGGGGCCCTTCTACTACGACAATTTGTATAAGCGTAGTCAGGTCCCACCTTTACTTTGTATAGCAAATTAGCACCCAGTTCAATTAGGACATGGGAGCAAATACAAGATGCCTTGCTCGAGCGCTTCTATAGCACTCAAAGGACGCTGGGAATCACGGAGTTGACACAAACACTCCAATGTTCAAATGAAAAAGCTGCTGATTTCATCAACAGGTGGCATAATTTAAGTCTACATTGTCCACAGCCCATCTCTGAGCCAGAAGCAGTGCGCATGTGAATGAACAATCTAAGCCCTGATATGGCCATATATCTTCAAGGCCTGCGCCCCATTAGTCTTGAAGAGCTGGCCTCGAAGGCGACGGATATTGAAAACTTCATGCAGCATGTTACAAGATAACCAAGAGCTTACAACAAACCTTTGGACAAAAATGGTCAGCATGATAAGTTGCCCGCTAAGCACAAATCAGCGAAAGCAATGGAAACAACTGTATCACCACCACAAATCCGTCCAAGAAGTATTAGAATGAGGAATCAAGAAAATAGAGGTGCATACGCTCCTAGGAGACCCACCTTGAGTGAGTGACAAAACAAAGAATATTCTTTTCCGAATGAAGAAGTTGAGGATCTTTTTATGGGACTACGAGAGTTAGATGTTATTGAGCTCCCTATGCCGAAATGACCTGAAGAAGCAAATTTATTGAAGAGCCAAATTTCTGTCACTACTATCGAATCTTGGGCCATACACTCTGTTTGGTAGTGAAGAACATAATACAAAAAATGATTGATGATGGGACAATCGATGGTGATCTTCTCAACAAATTAAATAAAGGAAAAAAGGTGGCTACATCAAATATGGCCACTGTTGAAGAACATATGGTAAATTATACAAATTCAAATATGATGACAAATTATGATCAGATTGTGATGATATCAAAATCTGAGTTTGTTGATATGGCTGCATCAGGTCGTACTGTAAAATTCAAACCTAAGCAACGAAATGAAAGCAAGACTCTCCTTTGCAGGACCACCACTCAAAGTCGTGGCAAATCAGCCTCCTGGAGATCAAGAGAGCGTCGACAGCAACTCGGAACATGCCATGCTGTCCAAGGGATAAGACCGGCGAGCACAGTCTCATACTTCCCGCGAAATATATGGAGGCGTGATGACGAGCTCCCTGAAGAGTGTGCAACTCTCGTCATTGGAGTATTCGAAGATGAAGATGATGATTGCCTTCACTTCCCTAAAGGAGAAAATAAAGAAGTCGATGAAGTACAACTTAGGTCGGGTCGTCAACTTCCTGATTCCTATCCTCCATCTAAGCAGCCCAAGGGCAAAAATGTAACTCAAGTGATGTGCCCGACCATGTTCCTAATGCGTTGGTCAAATATAATGTAATTTCACACTTAAAGAAAATACCAGCTATGCTTTCGGTGTACGATGCTCTATGTTTGTCTTCCGATTTGCGCAAAGCTTTTATTATATCTCTTTCATTCCCTGAGGATTATAATGTTGAAGTGTCACAAGCAGAAATAGGAACAATCAAAGATAAGGATATGACATTCACTGATGAGGATTTGTTGTTGGGATATAAGAAACATAAAAGGCCTCTCATAATGTTTGGTGACATTGAAGACATACCTACTAGTCGTATAATGGTTGAGGGTGATTCAGCTATAAATTTGTTACCACTACGCACTCTCAAGAGAATTGGATATTCATTAAAGGATTTGAGTCGCTCAATGTCATTATCCATGGATTCAATCAATCCGGTCAGGAGGCTATGGGCATTATCTCCCTAGTCTTGAAGTTGGAAAGACTAACCACTTATATTAAATTCCATTTCATTGATGCAGCCACATCATATAATGCCCTTCTTGGACGTCCGTGGCTGTGACACCCCAGGTGTCACTTAATAACTCATTGATAAATTTGAAACCCTGAAAAATTAAATCATGCAAATTGAAACAGAATTCACACGTTAGTCAATAAGCAATGTTGTTTTAAACACTTTCAAAGGCATCCACAAAAATTTTGGTGAATTACAGAACACTTTTATTGAATCAAGAGTTTTAACGCACGGTACCAAAACCAATTCTTAACAGGAAGGAATTCAAATACCTACTTCGAAATCCATCAAAAATTCCATGTAACCCTAGCAATATTTTTACAATGTGATTGAGTTCACTTCAAATTAGAATTTTTAAGATTTTATCATAATTTTTGGAACAGATTTAAACCCCTTAAAAATTCAAAACAACTTGAATTTATTTGACAATTTGCAAATTTTGAAACTTCTTCCAAATAATTCACGGAGCACCCATAAAAAGTTTCAAAATTTTCTGAGCTTAGGAAGTACAAATTTTGTTGGTTTAGATTGGGATTTTGAAATAATTCAAAAAAAATCAAACAGAGAATCGCTCGCCGCCACGGTGGCCAATCCGGCGCGCCGCAGTGGCGCAGCGTGCCGAGCGCCAGCCGGCGCTCCTTTTCGTGCTGTGACATCAAGCCTCGCTGGAAATCTCGTGCCAAGATCCTCTCTTTCTCTCTCGCGTGCTCGCCCGCTCTCTCTTTCTATTTTTTTTCCCCCTCTGGCACGCCACCGCCCACGATGCCAATCGCTGCCGCCCGACCACTGCGCTCGCCGCTCTCTCTCCACGCGAGGCTTTAAAGCACCTCTCACGCGGGCACGCTCCTTCCAAACTGAGCCAAGGACGAAGCACCCCCTCCCTGCCTTTCTTCTTCTTCTCCACGCGCGAGCGCACAGACGCCATTGCCACCCAACGGTGAGCCCCTTTTTCCAGCCGATTTCCCCACTTCTCACCATGACTAACCACTTCCTCTCATCCGCGCGCAGCTTTCAGTCCATCAAGACGCTCTCCGGTCCACCCGTTCGACGGGAACGCCCGCTCGCCGCTGTCTGCCACGTTGCGCTTCGTCGCCCACAACGTTCCGGTGAGTTTCGGTCCCCGTTGTGGTGTTGCTGGCCCCCTGCAGGGCATGTAGAAGCTTTAGGACCAAACTCCAAGCTCAATCTTGCACCATCGCACCGCTACGAGCTCGCCGGAGTCGTCCTTGACGCAGCCGCCGTCGCTCTCTGTCTTCCACTAGCCGGCCGCCGGTCACCGTCGTGCTTCCGGAGCAACTCGCACCGCACGGAAGTCTAGGGAGCTCCCCTCCGCTGTTCCCCTGCTGCCGGCGAGGCCACACCACTGCCGATTGCTCGCCGATTGTTGCCATCCCTGTTTTTCCCCCTGTGCCTTCGAACCTCCATTTTCGATTTTAGTTTCAGTTTCCTATTAATTAGCCAGTTTTTTAAAATGCCTAGTAAATTGAGGAAAAATCTAAAAATGGTAAACCTAACTTTATTGGAATCCTTGTAAAATACACGAATTAACTGCTAAACACTTTCCCATGAAAATCCATGAAACTTACTGGATAGAAAGGTAGAAGTGTTCTGTTTTGAATTACTTCTGGAGTTCCAGAACTCATCTGGAGCTGGAACTTCTGCCAGAAGTGTGTCGTTGCAAGCAAAACTCAAATATTCTGTCTGGAATTACTTCTGGAGTTCCAGAACTCATCTGTAGCTGGAACTTCTGCCAGAAGTGTGTCGTTGCAAGCAGAACTCAAATGTTCTGTTTGGAATTACTTCTGGAGTTCCAAAACTCTTCTGGAGCTGAAACAACTGTCAGATGTGTGTCATGGCATGTAGGACTCAAATGTTCTGATTATGCTTTACATCTCGAGTTCCAAAACTCATCTGGAGTTGGAACTTTTGTTAGATGTAGGTCATGGCACACAGAACTCGAATGTTCTGTTTTTGCTTTACATCTGGAGTTTCAGAACTCATCTGGAGTTGGTACTTATGTCAGATGTATGTTATGGCACACAGAACTCAAATGTTCTGTTTTTGCTATACTTCTAGAGTTAGAACTTTTGTTAGATGTATGTCATGGCACAAATAATTCAAATGTTCTGTTTTTGCTTTACATCTGAAGTTCCAGAACCCTTTTGGAGCTAGAACTTCTGTCAGAAGTGTGTCATAGTCAGCAGAACCCCAGATTGTGTCACAGAAAACAAAAACCGTCTGTGATTTTTCCTAGAATTTGACCTTAACAAGATTCCACGCATACCTGGAATAATCTCATAGCAGAAACTCGTTAGAATTGTTATAAAATCTAGGAGCTTCAGTTCAACCTCAACCCAACCCCAAGAATCATTTTCCGATAGTACTATCAGATAAAAATCATCTCCTAATAGAATCTAGAAATTTCATAATAGGCCATGCTTGTTAAGCAAATAATCAACTTATTTAAAAGCCGAAGTCAAACCTTGTCAGGAGTAAACTCTTAATTTAAAACACCATATTTCCTTATTTAACAATAACTCATCTCATTCTTGATTGCATCATGAAGACATCGAGGTGAACGAAGTAGTTGTTGATCTAGAGTCTTCGAACCCCGAAGAAGTCATCATCACCAACATAGGAGATCAAGGCAAGCCCCGGTGTACAACCAAGTTTTAAAGGGTTTCCTTTTAACAATATGTGTCGTGATTGTGCATTAGGTTTCTAGGAGTTTATTGAAACCCAAGTTGCATCTATTTTCCTTAGGCAACCCTATCGGTACTTGGTTTAGGTAACCATTATAGTATGCTATGCTTAGCGATACTTAACGGCAGAAGTCGAGCACAGTGGACGCTGCTCTCGACTACTAAGGTTTGATTGAAACTTTCACCTGAAACATATGACACATGACTGTGGATGATTAAGGAAAGTTAAAATCCAGAGGATTAGACAGGGTACAAAGTAGGTCGGCAATTGGACTGGGTCTAGGGTGGCCGTAGTCTTGTCTGATCCGTGTGGTCCGAGTCTGATCGAGCATTGAATATACTGATCATATGCTGGGTATAATGGGGCCCAGTAAACCTATGTAGCCTAGTGATTGCAAAGTCGAACCTGCCCTACGGTGTCTAATTCGGAGGCGATCTGGGGTGGGTAGTGTGGGAACTCCACAGAAACCGTCCGGGACGTGTGTTCTGGTGTGATGCGGCGCTGCTAAGACAGGCGTAGGAGAGAATTGACTTTGCAGGATCTGGTGCGAACAGTTTCCACGTGCGGTCTGGGACGCGCATGTGTGGTATGATTAGGTTATCCCTACAGGTGTAAATCGGTTCGAATCGCTATCGCTCCCAGATTGTGAGTTTGCTCGTGAAACGCACCACATCACATTATAATTAAGTTGAAGAGCTATAAGGATGATGACTGAGATATGATGATTATTATATGTTGTTCTTTTATGATTGACTAGTTCAGTGCAAACTAAAGATATGTTTCTAATCACTTAACCTGAGCTAAAACTTGACGAAGATTAGTTCAGGGAATGCGAGTCCTTTGGCAAGAAACCTACCCTGAGTCAGCCAGCATGTCTATGTGTCGGCTGTAGTTAGCCAATTTGACGGCTCAGTCTTGTTGAGCTTCTTAAGCTCACGCTTTGCGAATACTGTGAGAGACCCGACCAATTTACATTCAAGTTTACCAAGTTGACTCACGACCCACGTATGATATGCGAGAACTCAACCCGATAAAAGAGAATATAAACCCGGCAGTCCCCCGACATGCTTCTCAAGCAACGCCCAAGATCCAAGCACGTCGGTAACATTACAGGTGATACATCACATAGGTCACATTAATTAATAACATTAATTTAAAATATTCTTACATACCAAGGTTTATCATAAGTCTTGAAACTAATAAATTAAAGAGCGGAAGCAATTCTAAGGAATACAATAGTCGCAGCGGTTGCAGCAAGAAAATAGCAAAGGATTGCGATGCCCAGCCCACGAAAATCGCGAATCACGGTCACTCAGATGTCTTGACTACGCCTCGCCCTCACCGGCATCGGTGGGGACAAAGTAGCCGAAGACCAACTCATCCTCACCTGCAAAAACTTAAGCAACAAACGTTGAGTACGAAGGTACTCGCAAGTCTTATCTGTTATGGAAATTATTTCCCGACTCCAAGGATAATGCAATGAGGCTGTAGCAAGGTAAATGAGGTATAGGAATGGACTCGATTGCTTAAAGCAGAAACTAAGCATATGTGAATAAGCATAACATAAAAAGGACTCTGGCGGGCATGAACAACTACTATAACCCATGACCAAAGGTACCATGTAACCATAAACCATGTACATACCATCATCCATGTTCCATTCGAACCATGGATACCAATACCCATATTCCAATTGCCAACATGTTATGTGACAACTCTACGAAATTATCCAAAGGACACTGAGCTTGATCATAACCGAGATCGCAGCGGATTCCAACCGATTATACACCCTGCAGGGGAGTCCAATTATACCCACACGACTGAGGACCATACGGCTCATGCAACCCGCTAAAGTTATACAAGGGGGTACTCATGTCAACATTTTTCACACTCGTGCCCACACAGTTGGAAAATCCACATGTGCTGAGTACCACGGCCTCACAGGCACACGTGAGTCCCTCGTCGAGTATCAAGGCCTCGCAGGTGCCCATGACTTTCTCGGTCCACACACCGTGCAGTCATCGGCCAAACGTTGGTACGCAGTGAGATACTCAGCTTGTCTTACCATTATATTCGACTTGTGGTATGAACGGAAAGTGCTCAGACCAAGAATAACACGGCCGGGTCCTAGGTCAACCCAGATGGGGCCTACGGCACACAAAACGTCCATGTCTTGCTGCACTCCTATTCCACCATCCAGATTTCAGTTTTTAACACTTTCCAACTTTTACCAACATATGAACTTGCGACAAGCTCATAAGCAACCAGGATAAATCCTATACGTGCGAGTGGGACTTACCACTCGACTTCTACCGTGTTATCTAAGCAGGACTAAGCATTTCGTGACTCGAACAAGGACACTCTACCCAGGTGACAAGGTGACATAATCAATAGTAAGGAGGGGTACATGCAACAACAATAGGTTTTCCCAATGTTACCACTAAGCCTGACTTTATGCAGTCCTATACGTAAGCATTCATATTAATCATTAAGTAGTTACTTAGGGTAGCAATATGAGGTACTTGCCTTCAACAACAGCGGTGTTGTCTTCCTCAGAAGCTGGATCAACCTATGGTGCTTCTCCCGTAGCAGCACCCGCGTCACTCTCTGGCGGTTCGTAAGCTATAAAGTAAAAACGCATCGATAAGATGTATGCCATGATGCACAAATGATGCAATTTGATGCAGAGAGGTAGCTACTGAGTCTACAAACACAACGCAAAAAGAACAAAGTCAATTGGAGTTCTACGGCTCAAGTTATGCCCAAAACAGTTTTACCGATTCCGGTTACGGGTTTCCCGGTTCCCGGGTTTCCGGTTCCGATATCGGGTGGCACACGGATGTTGTTTCCGGGAAAAATCCCAACACATGACACGGACCCGCCCAGAAAACTTCGTCTCGGGACGGATCCGGTCGGTCGTTGAGCCAGGATCCTGTTGGGCAACGCTCGGCGAAGCGAGCGTACACACGATACAACACAGGCAGGGATAAACAGCAATGATTTACAAGGAGAGAGAACTTAATACATCATTGGTTCATAATTTGAAATTTAAGTCTTACAGTGAGTCAGAGTACGCAATTAAAGTTTTGAAAAAGATAGCGAAAGACTTCATCGATTACAGACTCCGACGCTTAGACTTAAGCAAAAGCATGCACCGTGCCCACGGGTGTCATGCTACTAGCCACTTCAATGTTCCTGCGGCGATTCGCACAACTCCCACTGGAGGTTCCGATCTCGGGGAGGGGCTCCTCCCAATGAAAGCTACCTGCTTGGTCCTGCATGACGGTGTCTGAAAACCACATATCGCTAACGCGTGAGCTTCTAAGAAGCTCAACAAGACTGACCCGACAAATTGGCTGACTACAGCCGACTCCTAGACATTAAGGCTCATGGGGGTGGGTTTACTTGCAAAAAGGACTCGCAAGCCTATACTACTCTTGTCAAATTTTAGCACCAGATTAATTGATTAGAATATAAATTTAGTTAGCACCGAGACTAATCAAACATAACAAGAGCAACAATAGCAATAGTAATAATCATGATTTCTTCTCATTGTATCTCAACCTATTTACTAAAACGTGGTGCGTTTCACGAGCATACTCACTAACTGGGAGCGACAGCGGTTCGAAACGATTTTATACCCTGCAGGGGGAAACTCAATCGTACGACACGTGCGTGTCCCAGACTCGCACGTGGCAACCATTCACACCAGCTCCTACAACATCAAGTCTAGCCTACGCATGTCTTAACAGCGCCACATCCCACCAGACAACACGTCCCAGACGGTTTCTGTGGAGTTCCCACGCTGCCCACCCCAGATCTCCTCCTAGTCAGACACCGTAGGGCAGGTTCGACGTTGCAATCACTAGGCTACATAGGTTTACCGGGGCTCACAACACCCAACATACGACTAGTACATTCAACACTCGATCAGTCTCGGACCACACGGATCAGACAAGTCTACGGTCACCCTGGACCCGTTCCAGTCGCCGACCTAATTGGTATCCTGTCTGACCCTCAAACTTTTATCTTTCCTTAATTAACTCATCATCAGGTGTCATAATGTATCAAATGATAGTTTCATCCAACAACCTACCTTTCGCGAGCAGCGTCCACTCTGCTCGACTTCTACCGGTAATACCTGCTAAGGATAGCATACTAAGGGGTATCTATACTAGCTACCGATAGGGTTTCCTATGGGAAACAAATGCAACTATGGTTTCAATCAACTCCTAGCACTTAATGCACAAACAAGACACACTGAGTTATAAAAGGAAAAACTTTAAACAACGGTTGTGCACCGGGGCTTGCCTGGTTCTCAGAGCTGTTGAAGACTTCTTCTGCGGAGGTCGAGGCAACTGGATCTGCAGCTACTTCGTGCGCTTCAGGATCTACATGATGCAGTATGATTAAGATAAGTTTAATTGAAAAGTAACTCATTGCTTTTACCAATAGGGATCTAGGGTTTTGATCGGCGACGCCTAGAATTAGGGTTAACCCTAATTACTCAACGTTGTCGGTTAAATCCAATTCTTAATTGTTGAATGAGGTTCAAGGAAATCTATTCAACTCATGAAGTGACTTTTAGTTGGCATGTTCCACAACTTCAACCTTAGTTAAGGTTAACTCGACATTTTACATCGGTTAAACATTATTTAATTTCTTCGACTATTAAACTAGGGTTAAAATGAAAATTTTAATTCCACCTCAAGATTATTTTTAATTGATAGCACTTTCTAAAATAAGCATTTTGAGCTTTGGGTAGGACCTAGATGAATTTTCTAGATTTTATAAAAATTCGTCAAAGTTCCTGTTTTTAAATCTTATAAAATCAGAAAGCCATAGTAAACCTTAGAATAAATTTATGAAATTTTTTGTGCGAATTCATGAGCATAAAAGCTAAAAATTTACTTTTGGGTCTATCCTTTTAAATGACGTTTACAATGTACTTTAGAAAATAGTATTTTAACTAGGCAGATTGAAGTGATTCAATAGGGTTACATACAACTTCGTGGTCCTAAAATCTTCATAAAATTCCAGGAGATGTGTGTGGCCATGGTGTATTTGTGTATCAAAGATCAGCCTAGAACTGCTCTAGAATGCAAATTAAAATTCAAAAACAGAATAGAGTGTTCTAATTAATTCTGCAAATTTTTGGTCATTTGCTAAAGAGTACTTTAATAGAAAATTAGTTCAGTGTTCAAGGATTCAAATAAAATTAGGTTTGGTATTTTTAGAATTTTTCATGATTTGTTACATGCCTAACAATCTCTGGCTAATTAAAGGAAATCAGGAAAATCAATGGAACAGTGGCGGCACGGCAGGGGCGGTGCTCCGGTGAGCTCCTCGCCGGAGAAGAGGGTTAGGGTAGGGATGGAGCAGTTGTGGAGCTTCACCTCGAGTCTATATACTGATTTGTGGAGGATGGAGGCCACGGGAAAGAGGGGAACAAGGCCGGTGACGTGGAGCTCGAAGTGCCGACAATGGCGGCCGACGGGGTGGCGCACGGCGTTCTTCGTTGATGACGGAGTGCTGTGGTTGGAACCATGTCAAATCGATGCGCAAGAGTGAGATGAGCTATCTTGTGAAAGGAATCGAAGAAACATTATACCGTGGTGGCGAATTTTGGGAATTGGTGGCCGGCGGCGGTGTCTTCGGCTGAGGGGGAAGGTGGCGGCGTTCCGGCGAAACTAGGGCACCGCCGGTGGGCTTGGTGGTCGGAGAGCTTCAGGGGATGGAGGGGAACCTAGGAGGCATGGTGGTGCGGCTTGGAACTCGCCGGAGTGATCTGTCGACGAGCGAGCGGCACTGGCGGCAATGGCGGCAGTGCACTGAGTAGGGAAGAAGGATGCTTTGCGCTGCGCGGTGAAGTAAGGAGGAAAAGGGGGAGAAGGAGAAGTGATGTGCCATTTTATAGGAGCTCGGAGTAGGGAACATAGGGGAGGGGGGAAGGAGGAGTATGGCCGGTTTGGCCGGCCATGCCTGGCGGTGCTCGGGCGGCGCGCGTGGGCGCCGGGGCAGTGAGGGAGAGAGCGAGAGAGAGCGAGGGAGACTGAGAGAGAGAGGAGGAGGAAATGCGGGCACCGGCAAGGGAGTGAATTGCGACGTGTGCCACAGAGTTCGTGTCGGGCAGGGCGGTATCCTGTCGCTCGCCGCTCGGTCGGGCGGGCGGCGGGCACCGTAGCCCGCCCGGAAACGATCCTTTTCTTTTTTTTTTTGATTATTTTGCTATTAGTCAAACCTGAATGTAATTCAATTAAATGGCGCACTTTCCGAGCTCAAAAATTTTTAAAAATTTTTGTGCAAGCCCAGGAATTTATTTGGAGACTTTTCATTTAGGGTTCAAGTCATGATTTGGTCTCTCAAAATTCTTGAATTTCCAAGATGATTATAGCTTGTGTGAATTTTTAAGAGGTTTAAACCTTATCCAAAAATTTTGAATAAATTCCCAAACTTCTATTTTGAAGTGTGCTTAATTGTTATGTAAAAATATGGCTAGGGTTTTGTGGAAATTTGGACGGCCACGAATTAGGGTTTGGATTTAATTCGTGTTAACAGGATTTCGACACTATTAGTTGAATTTTTCCGACTTTGCTATAGTGTTCTGTTGTTTGTCAAACCTTTCATAGTGTTCTTTAAAGCATTTTAAACAATATTTCTTTTTATTTTCAAGATTGAATCTGCTTTTAAGCGAGTGAAATTATGGATTAGGGTTTACAGTTGTCGATTTTGCCCTGGTGACACCTGGGGTGTCACAACACACATCTCATGTACTGGCTTTACTAAGTGGCTTGGGTTACTACAAGACTAAGTTTGAGTGGTTTTGACTCACGTTAGCAGGAACACGAGCCCTCCGACTGTCGTTGCCCGTTTACGACATCGGGGAAAACCGTAACGGTGCCGTAAAAGTCGTAACGACTTTTCCGGTGAAAATCAAAGTTAAGTTACAGGCATGGGACCATTTTTACTTCAAATTAGGCTCTAAACTAAGACTTTTGGATCTGGGTTGGGGTCAAGTTGAGCTCCTCTGAATTTATCAAAAATCTAACAAGGCTCTGTTTTTCAAAATTATAAATTCAGAAACATGTACTAACACCTATGGAAAAATCATGCAACTTTATAGACTAGTGAGCATCTAAACTAAAACTTTGGTTAAGGATTTGGGCTTTTGATGACTTTCCTAATGTACTTTAGAAAAAGACAAATAAATAGCCATTTATGTATATTTCCAATGACATGCATGCACAAATGTTGCCTTAAAATTCTGGTAAAAATGCAGGGGATGCGTCATGCCAAGATACAATTATGGTCAAAATATAGAGTCTATCAACCTTCTGGAACTTCAAACAAAAGTCAAAAACAGAAACAGTTCATTGAATTATTGAGGAAATTCCAGGGACATTTTTGAAAAGGTGCTTTAACAGAAAATTAGTTCATTGTTCAGTGACTCAAATAAAATTAGGTTTGGCATTTTAGATTTTTACATGATTTTCTATGCACTTTACAACTTCTGACTAATTAAAGGAAAATGGAAAAAATTAATGAAACAGTAGACAGAAACAGGGGTGACATGGCAGGGGCGGTGCTCCGGTGAGCTTCTCGCCGGAGGAGGGGGCTATGGGGAAAATTGAAATGTCGTGGAGCATCACCGTGAGATAGCGCACCGATTTGTGGAGGATGATGGCCACGGGGAAGGCGGCACAGTGGTCGACGACGGTGAGCTTGAGGCGGCGTTAATGGCGGCCGAAGTGGTGGCGCGTGGCGTTCTTCGTCACCGGCGATCACCTGTGGCCGAGATCATGTCAAGTGGGTGCGCAAGGACAAGAGAGAACAGCCAGTGAAAGGAATTGAAGAACCGGGCTACCGAGGCGACGAATTTTGGAGAATGGTGGCCGCCGGCGTGGTTCTCGGCCGAGTACACGGGCGGCGGTGTTCCGTAGAAACGGCGGCACGGCCGGCGGGCTTGATGGTCGGAGAGCAGCAGGAGTCGAGGGGAGGTTGGGCGGCAAGGTGGCGAGGCTCGGGAACTGCCGGCGTGAGCTTTCGACGTGGGGCGGCAATGGAGGCGGCGTGCTGTGTGGCGGCAGAGCTTGCGCGCGGAGGAAGAACAAGGGGAGGAAGAAGGAAGGGGCGGCGCTCGGCTTTATGCACGAAGGAGAGGAGCCAAGTGGGGGAGAGAGAGCAGTGACGCACGCCGTGGATTGGAGCAGAGGGCGGTGGCCGGTGATTGGCGCTAGGGGGCGGTGGCTTCGGCCGGAGGTAGCGTGTCGTGCGGAGGAAAGAGCGTGCATCAGTAGAGAGAGGACGGGAGGAGACAGGGGAGAAGCAGTGGAGCAATGGAGAAAATCTTTGGGGAGATCCTCTGCCAAGATGAAGTAATGGTGCGCAATGGGGAGGAGGTGGCCGACGCTGCCCCGAGCTGCCAGCCATGGCAGTGGTCGGCTGAGGCGGTGGGTACTGTTCATGGTCAAGCTATATTCAATTTTGATTTTTAATCATTCCAAAAGCTCCTTCTTAATTCAACAGAAAACCCTAGCTCGCGAGCTTAAGAATTTTTGAAACTTTCTGTGTGTACTAAAGAAATTATTTGGAACAACTTTGCTTAAAGGAAGATACCCTGATTCAGCCTCTAAAGATCTGTGAATTTTCAACTTAGTTCAATTTTGTTTGGAATTTTAAAAGGGTTTAAACCTTTACCAAAAATTTTGATAAAATTTTCAAAATTTTATTTTAATGTGAAGTTAATTGTTATGGAAAAACATTGGGGATAGTTTTATTAAGAAAACAAAAGACCTCTTGAAAGCCGATTAAGATTTCTGAAAACGATGAAAACTTCAAAACCCTGACCCAAAAGCCAAAACGGAAAAGGTCAAAATCAAATTCAAATCTAGTGAGCTCAAATTCAAAGGGACAAAAGGTTGAACTTTTTGGGATGTGACAAATATGTGGTTTTCAGGCGCTGACACGTTTAACCAGGATGATAGCCAGTGGGAGGAACCTCGTCCAGAGTTCGGAAATCTTCAGTGGGAACATTGTGATTCGCTACAGTGAATGTTGTGTGCCTAGTAGTATGGTGCCACTAGGCAAGACCCATACTTTTACTTAATTATGAGAGTCGGAGTCTGTACCTTGTTTGAAGTCTTCCGTTGTGTGTCGTGATTTCAAAAACTCTATTCGTACTCTGATGATGTAAGACTTAATTTTAATGTATGGAATCATGATGTATTGAAATTCTGTGACACCCCAGGTATCACCGCTTAATGCGTCGACAAAATTTTAAACCCTGATAGTCAAATCAAGCACCTTGACGCATAGATCGACACTTCAAGTAATAAGAAATGATGTTTAAAAACACTTCCAATAGCATGAACAAAAATTTTGATAAAGCATAGAACCCTTTTAGTAAAATCAGGGGAGTTTCACCAACAGTAGAAAAATCCTTCTTTAAACAGGAAAGGATCCACACCCCAATTCGAAATCCATCAAAATTCTTGTATAACCCTAGCAATATTTTTGCATAACAATTACGTTCAGTTCAAAATGAAATTTTTGAGATTTATTCAGAATTTTTGGAAAATATTTAAACCCCTTTAAAATTCACACAAATTAGTTTTTATTTGGGAATTCAAGAATTTTTAGAGATTGAATCAGAACTTGAACCTTAAATGGAAGTTGTTCCAAATAAATCTATAAACACCCACAAAAATTTGCAAAATTTGTCAAGCTGGGGAAATATGAATTTCAATTGAATTCTTGTCGGGGGATTTGAATTAATAAAAAAAAAAATTGAATTTGAAGGCTGGCCGCCATGGCGGCCAATATGGCGCGCTGCAGCGGTGCAGCGCGCCGAGCCAAGCGCCGGCTGGCCCTGGTCTGCACCGAGCTTCTCCCCGCCGGGAATCCCGCGCCAGGGCTCTCTCCTCTCCTCTCCCCTTTCTCTTTCCCGCGAGCCTTTCCTCACTGCGGCACGCCACCACTGGCGCACGGCCGCCTAAGCCCGCCGCTCGCCGCCCTTCTCTCTCTCTATCCCCCCCCCAATGGCATGATCCGACAAGAATCTCGGCCAAGATATTTTCCTTTTCTCTACTCCTTCCTCTCTCTCCCTCCCACACTGCCGCACCGATTTTTTCTCCTCCCCGGGGCGCACTCCACCGCCCTTTTCTCCCCAATCCTCGGCCGCTCTATCAATTCTCCTCCCTCCCTCTCTCCCGACGCATGATAAAGTCGACCAAGTCTCCTCCCATGTTCCCCGTCCCTATCTCACTCACAGCACAGTACAGTATCCCTCTCCCTCTCCTTTCTTCCTCTGTCCCACGCACGCTCCACCATTGCCGCCGAGACGCGCTCCGTCGACAGCAAGTTTCGGTGAGTATTCCTCATCGTTATCGTGCTGCCGGTCATCTCCGAGGCGCGTAGTTGGTGTAGGATCAAGCCACGAGCCTTGCCGTGCACCGCCACGCCGCCGCGAGTTCACCGAAGGTCTCACGGTGGTTGCCGCCCACCGCGCGAAGCATTGCGGTGGTCGCCGCCGGTCACCAACCTCCCTGGGGTAACCTCGCGCCGCATGCAAGCCGTAGACACCCTCCTCTGCTCTCCCCCACCGCCGGCGAGCACTCTTCCGCCGGGAATTTCTCGCTGGAGCCCCGCCGGAGTCCTCCCCTGTTTTTGCCCTGATTCAATTAAATTTTCATTTTCCTATTAAATTGATCAAACTTGTAAAGTGTCTAACAAATCAAGGAAAAATCCAAAAATTCCAAACCAACATTTGTTAGAACCCTCATGAAGAGACTAATTTTCGGTTAAACCACTTTTTCAAAAATGTTCATGGAATTTCTTGAATAATTATATTACCCTTTTCTGTTTTTAAATTTTAATTTATGTTCCAGAAAAGTGCTAGGGCGAAAATATGAATCATAAGTGCAACATGATGGTATACATCTTCTGAAATTTTCTTGGGATTTTACAACCAAAAAGTGATATACATCTCATTAAAAATACTCTAAACTGCCAATTTAATTTATCCTTTTCTAAATTATGAAAGTCATCCAAAAATAAAGACCCTAAAGAAGTTCTAGAAAATTCTAGAAAATTCAACTTGGCCTCAACCAAACTTCAAAATTCATATTCCAGAGAGCACTGTCAATGAAAAATGGTTTCCTGGTGAGATAAGAAGTTCACTTAAACCGACACTCATTAAAGGTAAGCTTCTTAATAAAATGCCGAAGTCAAGTCGATAGGGTTAAGTCCAAACCCTAAGCTATATTCTATGATGGAACCACCATATTACGTTAAATAATTTAACTCATCTCAATACTATTGCATCATGTAAACATTGAAGCGAACGAAGTAACCGTCAACCCGGAGTCGTCCAACCTCGAAGAAGCAGTCAACACCAACCCCGGAGAACCAGGCAAGCCCCGGTGCACAACCAAGTTTTTAACATTTTTCTTTTATAACTATGTGTCATGATTGTGCATTAGGTTTTTAGGAGTTGATTGAAACCCTAGTTGCATCTGTTTCCACAGGAACCCCCTATCGGTAATTGGTATAGGTGACCATTATAGTGTGCTATGCTTACCAGTAGCAGTCGAGCGGAGAGGATGCAGCTCGTGATTGGTAGGGTTTGATTGAAACTCTCACATGAAAACATGACACCTGGTTATGGATGATTAAGGAAAGATAAAACAGGAGGGTCAGATAGGGTACAAAGTAGGTCGGCAACTAGACTGGGTCTAGGGTGACCGTAGTCTTGTCTGATTCATGTGGTCCGAGTCTGATCGAGCCTTGAATATACTAATCGTATGCTGGATAATGGGGCTCAGTAAACCTACGTAGCCTAGTGATTGCAAAGTCGAACCTGCCCTACGGTGTCTGATTTAGAGGCGATCTGGATGGGCAGCGTGGGAACTTCACAGAAACCGTCTGGGACGTGTGTTCTGGTGGGATGGGGCGCTGCTAAGGCAGGCGTAGGAGGGAATTGACTTTGCAAGATCTGGTGTGAACGGTTGTCACGTGCGGTCTGAGACGCGCACGTGTCGTATGATTAGGTTTTCCCCTGCAGGGTATAAAAACCGTTTCGAACCGCTGTCGCTCCCAGTTGGTGAGTCTACTCGTGAAACGCACCGCATTATAATCAAGAAGATGAGATGCAATGATGAGGATGAAGTTATGATGATTACTATTGTATATTACTTCTGTTATGATTGATTAGATCAGTGCCAACTAAAGTTACCATTCTAAACACTTAACTGAGCTAAAACTTGACCAAGAATAGTTCAGGTTTGCGAGTCCTTTTTGCAAGGTTAACCCACCTCGAGTCAGCCAGCATGTCTAGGTGTCGGCTGTAGCCAGCCTTTTTGACGGGTCAGCCTTGTTGAGCTTCTTAGGAAGCTCACGCTTTGCGAATGCGTGGTTTTCAGGCGCCGACGTGCATTCCCAGGATGAGAGCACCCAGTGGTTCGTCGCAGTAAAATCTTGAAGTGGCTAGTAGCATGATGCCACTGGGCAAGGTTCATGCTTTTGCTTAGTCTGAGAGTCAGAGTCTGTACCTCGTTCGAAGTCTTCCACTGTTGTTCGTGATTTCCAAAACTTATTCGTACTCTGATGTAAGACCTAAATGTTTAAATTATGAGACAATGATGTATTAAATTCTCTTATCATGTAAAAGATTGCTGTTTATCCTGCCTGTGTTGTACCATGTGCATGGTCGTTTCACCGAGCATTGCCCAACAGGATCCTGGCGAGATGCGGGATCCGTCCCGGACTAAGTTTTTCTGGGGCGGATCTGCGTCAGCTTGGTATCAGAGCCGTGTTGGGAATATGATATTATATTTAGAGGCCTATTTACAAAAATTACGTGCGAGTGAGGTAGGAGCCCTAATAGGAGTAAGTAGTATCAGGTGGCAAAGCTAACCTAGTACAGGAGCTAACTAAACCCAGTTAGATATACATTTCTGTAATGACGCACCTACGCGCAGGTAAACAAGGTAAGGTACGCCGTTCGACTGCGGTGAAAGGTCGGAAAATCCCTGTTGCATCAGCAACAGTAGCATTCTGTACCATGATGGTAAGGAAGGAGGTACTATGTTCGTTGTAACATAGTACACCCCCTTGCCGTTTTGGGAGAAAAGTGGACCTCTATCGTACGAGGTGTGGGTTATGGACCTGTTGCGAATGCAGACCTTCGCAACAGTGGAGTATTGTGCCATTGGTGCACAAGAGATGAGTTTGTTCCTCACGACTTAAGTTTTGCAGAACTCTCTCATACCTCCGCTGCCTAAGGTAAAGAGCAGTCTGTTGCCGTGCAGGAAAGGTCGGACACGTGATCCCCGTATGTGGCCTACTCGAGGGGCGACCCATATGGCAATGATATGGGTTGTTGTCTTTACTTTTGATATATAATATATTGCAACTGCCTGTGATGTCATCTTCTACAGGTACGCTAACCTCAGTATCGTAGGAAATGTGTAGCAACGTCTAACTTGAGGGCAATCTGCTACCGCCTAAACGTATATTCTGTTTATTTTGGTGAGGACGTATAGGCCGATGTAGGATTTGCACTGCATAATAAAGTGTAAAACCAATGAAGTGTTCAATATCTGAATAACCTTGGAACGTTGAAATCCTTCAAACTTATACTAAAACCATCCAGGAGCAAAATTCCATCAATACGGCTGTAGCACTTCCAGAATAAAAGATGTCAACTTGGACCTCCCTCCCTTAGAGAACGCGTGGTGCCCAGTTCAACAAACAAGTCCTACATAGAACTCTTTGTCCAAATTGAGTCTTTTCTACGGTACTTTCCACGAGGAGGAGATTGTCTCCTTGATAGCTCAACTTAGATGGTAAAGCAACCTTGGTTTTGGTCATCGCTAGTTTAACAATGCTCATGTTAGTCGACGTATCGATGTTGGATCACTCTTTTACGCAGGGATGAGAATATTTTACGTATTAGAAGATTTTTGCACGCCTTGAACTATGTGTCAACATGTGCTTTCTGATTACTAAAATATTGTTCATCTCTGCGATGGAGATGTCTGACAACAAGGTCGAGCAGGCACCAGCGGAGTTTGGAGTTGAGAACCCCACTCCCACTCGCGTCACCAAGGAATCGGGACGCAGGGGATTTGTGGAACTACTCCGCCAGACGATGCAATCGCTAGACTATACAGAGTCTCCTTGGTTCCAAATCAGGGAGTTCCAACAGCATGGCCTACCTTGCTGCTCAGCCGTATTTACTCTCCCCGCTCATCCTCACCGAGCTGATTGGGAGACTTGGACTGTTACCTCCCTTGGTTCTGACAAGGATGAAGCCATTGAGGCTGCTGCCCAAGAAGCTTTGCTGAAGCTTTGTGAAGGACACTTGGAGGATTTGGCAGATCAGCCAGCGCGCTGTTCCCAGTATAGGACCAAATTGACGGTACCTGGCGCGCAACGTCACGAATGCCATGGCCAGGACTCTCAAGGAGGAGAAAGACCATGTGACTCCACTGTTCACGTTGAGCTTGGCAATGCTCAACTTGTATGAGGATACAACCTTCACTGCCCTGTGTAACCGCCAGGCTTTGGGACGTGCTCACGAGGAGATAGCCCGACTCCAAGAGAAGGTTAAGAGCTTGGAGAGCAGGAACAAACGGGCTGCATGCTCGTTGTGATGCCCGAGATACGCAAATTGCCGAGTTGAAGGCAGTGTCTAAAATCAAGACTGCTTAGATTCATGCCCGGGATAATGACTGCCACATCATGCTACAGCATATTCACTAGCTGGAGATACTCCGGAGTGAGGCCGTGCAGATTGCTGAGAACCTCGTTCATGAGAACCATCATCTGCAGAATCAGATTGAGGGACTCTTAGAGGCACAGCAGCCACCTCCCGCGAACGACAATGCACCTGAGTCGGAAGTGTTGGATCCCGATGCTTTAGATCCAGAGCCCAAGGAGGAGTAGCTCGGAGACGAACTAGCAAGTCGAGTTTATCTAGTCGTTCGCATGGGAGTGTGTTCTACTCGTTGTGGTGTTCAGTGTTATGATTCTCGTAAGACTGCCGTAGCAGTAGGGTAGCAGTCGTGATGTAAGGATGGATTGATGACAGTACAGGAAGTTTGTGAAACTAATGTACTATCAACATTTTGGAATGAATGATGTTGGATTTTATGGGTTATCAGTGCATTGCTTTATGACACCCTTTCTCATATGTCAATAAAATATCATGGAATGAACTGCACTAATGGGGACCTTTTTGCTTTTCAGCATGGTGAACACGAGAGGTGGACGTCAGGACGCTGAGAGCTCCAACCCGCCACCCCCGCCAAATGAGCCGACCTTGGCCGCGGCTATGGCAGCCATGCTGCAAAGCAGCCAGCAAACCCACGAGATGCTGTGGGCTATAATGGAAAGTGGTGGCCAGCACCGAGGTCCCCGAAACCAAAACTAGGACAGCAACTATGCTGATTTTCTGGCGACACATCCCTCAGAATTTAAGGATGCCCGGGAACCAATGGAAGCATATCATTGTCTTCACACAATCGAGGCCAAATTTGGATTGCTCTGATGCACGGAGCAACAGAAGACCTTGTTCTCCGCCCAGATGCTTCAGGGGCACGCAGGTGCTTGGTGGGCCAACTACCTTGCCACCCTCCCACCGAACACCGTAGTACCCTGGACGCAGTTCAGGGAAGCGTCCCACGCGCATCACATCCCCGCGGGCTTGGTTGCGTGTTGTTGCAAGAGGGACGGGTAATTGCTTTTGCTTCGAGGCAACTCCGTAAGCATGAGCTAAATTACCCAACACACGACTTGGAGTTGGCAACTGTAGTGTTAGCTCTGAAGGTGTGGAGGAATTATTTACTGGGAAATCTAGTGACTCTCTACACCGACCACAAGAGCTTACAGTACATCTTCACTCAGAATGAGTTGAACATGAGGCAACACAGATGGCTAGAGCTGATCAAGGATTATGAACTGGAGATTCACTACCATCCCCACAAGGCCAATGTAGTTGCAGATGCATTGATAGGAACGCTCACTGCCATTAGCTAAACCAAGGGTTACAATAGAAAAGCTAGAGCTGACTTTGAGAATTCTACCCCATGGATCCCTATACAACCTAGCCTTAGTTCAAACACTTAAGGACGAGAGTTGCCAAGGCCCAGCAGCTTGACAAGGGCATGGAAAAGATCAGATTAGGGCTAAAAGAAAGGAAGATGCAGTGCTTTTGGGAAGACGAAGACAAAGTTCTCTGGTTCAAAAACAGGTTGGTAGTGCCAAAAGATCACGAACTCCGAAGGAAGATCATGGATGAAGCCCACTTGTCCAAATACTCCATTCATCCTGGCAACAACAAGATGTACCAGGACTTGAGGAAGAAGTTTTAGTGGACAAGAATGAAGAGAGAGATTGCTCGGTACATAGCAGAGTGCGACACCTGCCGGAGAGTGAAGTCAGATGATCTGAAAGGTGCACGATTGTTGCCACCTTTAAGTGTTTCCTCCTGGAAATGGGAAGATATCAGTATGGACTTCATTGTCGGTTTACCTATGACTGCTCAGAAATTGGACTCTATTTGGGTCATAGTAGACCGATTAACTAAGACCGCCCATTTCATCCCCGTGTCTACCAGATAAAGTATGAAGAAGTATGCCCAGCTCTACATTGATCGAGTAGTGTATCTGCATGGAGTGCCCAAGACCATAATCTCCGACTGAGGTACCCAGTTCATAGGACGCTTTTGGAGGAACTCCACGAGTCGCTAGGAACTAGGTTAATCCATAGCTCCGCCTATCACCCCCAGACTGACGGCCAAACTGAAAGGGTAAATCAGATCCTCGAGGATATGCTCGGAGCTTGTGTTTTGGAGAATGAGAAAAGTTGGGATAGTAATCTGTCATTGGCGAAATTCTTGTACAACAACAGCTACCAAGAGAGTCGCCTTTCAAGGCATTGTATGGTCGTAGCTGCAGAACGCCACTCAATTGGTCAGAAGCAGGTGAAAGAATTATAATTCGACCTGACCTACTATAGCAGTCCGAGAAAAAAGTACGGGTCATTCATGCTAATCTGAAGACCGCCATGTCGGGATAGAAGAGCTATGTGGATAGAAGACGTAGACCACTGAGCTTCGAGATAGGAGATTACGTCTACTTAAGGGTCTCGCCCACCAAAGGAGTTCAGCGGTTCGGAGTCAGAGGCAAAGTTAGCACCCTGATACATCGGTCCGTATCTCATCACTGCCAAGTGCGGACCAGTGGCATACCAAGTGGAACTACCAAAAAGGTTATATGGGGTACACAATGTCTTTCATGTCTCCCAACTGAAGAAGTGCTTAAAGGCACCCGTAGATCAAGAAATTCCAGAAGTGGAAGAGTTGCAACCATTCTAACCTACCCAGAACACCCAATTCAGACACTGGATGAGAAGGAACGAGTTACCAGGAAGCGAACTGTCAAGTTCTACAAGATCCTGTGGAGCAATCACTCTGAAGATGAAGCCACATGGGAATCTGCAGAGTTCCTTCGATCACACTACCCTGAGTTACTCCCAGCTCCATAGGCATCCATACCTACCCTTACCACCTTTTAAATCTCAGGACGTAATTTCTTTTTGGGGGAGGGCTGTGACACCTCAAGTGTGACTTAAGAACTCATCGACAAATTTGAACCCTGAAAAATTAAATCATACAAATTGAAACAGAGTTCACACTTAAGTCAATAAATAATGTTGTTTTAAACACTTCCAAAGGCATCCACAAAAATTTTGGTGAATTACAGAACACTTTTATTGAATCAGGAGTTTTAACCCACAATATCAAAACCAATTCTTAACAGGAAAGAATTCAAACACCTATTTCGAAATCCATCAAAAATTCCATGTAACCCTAGCAATATTTTTACAATGTGATTAAGTTCACTTCAAATTAGAATTTTTGAGATTTTATCAGAATTTTTGGAAAAGATTTAAACCCCTTAAAAATTCAAACAAACTTGAATTTATTTGAAAATTTGCAAATTGTTAGAGATAGAATCAGGACTTTATCCTTAAACGAAACTTGTTTCAAATAATTCATGGACCATCCACAAAAAGTTTCAAAATTTTCCAATCTAAGAAATTATAAATTTTATTGGAATTAAGATTGGGATTTTGAAATAATTCGAAGAAAATCAAACAGAGAATCGCTCGCCGCCAAGGCGGCCAATCCGGCCCGCCGCAACGGCGCAGCATGCCGAGCGTCGGCCGGTGCTCCTTTTCATGCGGTGCCATCAAGCCTCGCCAGAAATCTCGCACCAAGATACTCTCTTTCTCTCTCGCGCGCTTGCCCGCTCGCTCTCTCTGTTTTTTTTCCCCCTCTGGCACGCCACCGCCCACGATGCCAATCGCCGCCGCCCGACCATTGCGCTTGCCACTCTCTCTCCACACGAGGCATCAAAGCACCTCTCGCACACGCGCTCCTCCCAAAATGAGCCAAGGACAAAGCACCCCCTCCCTACCTTTCTTCTTCTTCTCCACGCGTGAGCGCACCGACGCCATTGCCGCCTAACGCAAGGTCGCACGGTGAGCCCCGTTTTTTGGCCGATTTCCCCACTTCTCAGCATGACTAACTGCTTCCTCTCATCACGCGCAGCTTCTGGTCCATCAAGACGCTCTCGGTCCACCCGTTCGATGGGAACGCCCGCTCGCCGCGGTCCGCCACGTCGCGCTTCATCGCCGACGACGTTCCGGTGAGTTTCGGTCCCCGTTGTGGTGTTGCTGGTCCTCTCTAGGGCATGTAGAAGCTTTAGGACCAAACTCCAAGCTCAATCTTGTGCCGCCGCACCACTATGAGCTCGCCGGAGTCGTCCTTGACGCCGCCGCCTTCGCGCTGTCCTCCCGGAGCACCTCGCACCGCGCGCAAGCCTAGGGAGCTCCCCTCCGCTGTTCCCCCGCCGCCGGCGAGGCCACCTCACTACCGATTGCTCGCCGGAAGTCGCCACCCCTGTTTTTCCCTTTGTGCCTCCATTTTCGATTTTAGTTTCAGTTTCCTATTAATTAGCCAGTTTTGTAAAATGCCTAATAAATCGAGGAAAAATCAAAAAATGGTAAACAAAACTTTATTGGAATCCTTGTAAAATACACGAATTAACTGCTGAAACACTTTCCCATGAAAATCCATGAAACTTCCTGGATAGATAGGTAGAAGTGTTCTGTTTTGAATTACTTTTTGAGTCTAGAACTCATCTGGAACTGGAACTTCTGCCAGAAGTGTGTTGTTGCAGGCAGAACTCAAATGTTCTATTTGGACTTACTTCTGGAGTTCCAGAACTCATCTAAAGCTGAAACTTCTGCCAGAAGTGTTTCGTTGCAAGCAGAACTCAAATTTTCTATTTTGAATTACTTCTAGAGTTCTAAAACTCTTCTGGAGCTGGAACATCTGTCAGATGTGTGTCATGGCATGTAGGACTCAAATGTTCTGATTTTGCTTTACATCTAGAGTTTCAGAACTCATCTAGAGTTGGAATTTTTGTCAGATGTAGGTCATGGCACACAAAACTCAAATGTTCTGTTTTTGCTTTACATCTGGAGTTGGAACTTTTGTCAGATGTATGTCATGGCACACAGAACTTAAATATTCTATTTTTGCTATATTTCTGGAGTTGAAACTTTTGTTAGATGTATGTCATGGCACACAGAACTCAAATGTTCTGTTTTGCTTTACATCTAGAGTTCCAGAACCCTTCTGGAGCTAGAAGTTCTGCTAGAAGTGTGTCATAGTCAGCATAACCCCCAGAAGTGTCTCACGGAAAACAGAAATCCTCTATAATTTTTTCAAGAATTTAACCTTAACAAGATTCCATGCATACCTATGAATAATCTCATAGCCAAAACTCGTTAGAATTGTTATAAAATCTAGGGGCTTCAGTTCAACCTCAACCCAACCCCAAGAATCATTTTCCGATAGTACTATGAGACAAAAATTCATATCAGAATCTAGAAATTTCATAATAGGCCATGGTTATTAAGCAAATAATCAACTTATTTAAAAGCCGAAGTCAAACCTTGTCAGGAGTAAACTCTTAATTTAAAACATCATATTTTCTTATTTAACAATAACTCATCTCATTCTTGATTGCATCATGAAGACATCGACGTGAATGTAGTAGCTGTCTGTCGAGGGTCAATACTAGAGGTGACCATCATTAATGGCCCACGACCTTAATAGCACGAGGGAGGCAAAACAACGTCCGTCTCGCCCGACTCCTGTGCCGCATGAACACTCGATGGGTGGGGTGTTCACGGGTAACCTCCGCCTCACCCGACCCACCCCCCTTCGAATAGGGATCGAATTCCCCGAACTCATCCGGTGCGCTCGACCTCCCCGCGTTGAGGCCAGGAGACCGCCTACCACGCTGTAGATAGGCAGGGCGGCGGCGGTTGGGCAATAAATACCTGTGACACCCACGTCCATGGACAAGTGAGGATAGCGACTGCTCAGGTAGGTGGACAGTAAATACTCACGACACGCGCCGGCTGAAGGACGGTCACTGTTGCGGCAGCTCCCGTCAGAAGCCCACTCTCCCGCAAGACAAGACGCTCTTGAGCGACGACTTGATGAGAATAGGGGCGACGATGACGGCGCCACTCCTCCGACCCCCGCCGAAAGTCGTTCCTCCATACGGACGGGACGTCCCCGATTGACGGGCACTCTCCACGCCACCGGATCGGAAGGACGCCGCCATACCGATGACATGGTCCACAGCAGTGAAGCCCAACTTGGGGCGTACGGCCACGACCACCACTCCGCTGTCTCTTCCTCTCTATCCTCCTTCTCCTTGACAGCCATGCAACCCTGGTCTCACCCCTTGCGATATAAAAGAGGAGACCGGGGACCCCCAGGGGGAGGAGAAAAAAGAACAACAGACACCGAACACTACATCCCACAATTTCATCCAGAGACTTGGGAAACCGTCCCTCTCTCGCCCGTTTGTAACCGCCTACTACAAACAAGCGCAACACAAGCAGCTCGAGACAGGACGTAAGGAAAAATTGCCCGAACCAGTATAAATCCTTGTGTCCTCTTGCGAACCATCTGAACCCCAAAACGCGCATCCCACGATAATCACTCGTTGGTGGTAACGAACACCGACAGTTGGCGCGCCAGGTAGGGGACGCTTGCGCGTTTTTGTCGATCACCCTTTCGGGTTATGATGGCCAACCACGAAAACGGATGGATTCCCGGCAATGTTGTGTGCTTCGGGACTCTCAGCTTTGTTCCCACACCAAAAGGGCAGCTTGGCACCGGTTGACGCACCAGCTTCGCCAGCCGTCGCCCCTGATTTCCGTCGCGTGTTGTCCACATCAGCGAACGGAAAGGCGCGACGGCCTGCCAGAGGTTCGCGCTCTCCGAAGCCCTCCCACAGGGGCTGTGACACCCCAGGTGTCACTTAAACGGTATCGACAGATTTAAACCCTAGCAGTTAAAATTCACTCGTTTAAAAGCAAATTCAACCTGAAAAATGAAAAGAAATAGTGTTTAAAATGACTTAAAGGAACGCTATGAGACGTTTGACAAACAACAGAACACTAAAGCAAAGTCCAGAAAAATCTTGACTAGCAGTGTCGAAACCCTGTTAACAGGGACTGAAAACCAAACCCTAATTCATGGCTATCAAAATTTCCATAGAACACTGACCATATTTTTACATAACAATTAAGTACACTACGAAATAGAATTTTGAAAATTTATTCAACATTTTTGGACAAGGTTTAAACCTCTTAAAAATTCACATAAGCTAAATTAATCTTGGAAATTCAAGAATTTTTAGAGTCCAAATCATGACTTGAACCCTAAATGAAAAATGTTCCAAATAAAATTCTAAGTCTACACAAAAATTTTTAAAAATTTTAGAGCTCGTTAAGTGCGCCATTCCATTGAATTAAATACCAGCTTTAGTAATTAAATTAAAAAAAAAAATTTCAACCGTGCCGGGCGGGCAACAGCCCGCCCGACACGGCTTTGCAGGGCGGCCGGCAGGGGCAGCACGCCGCTCAGGCAGCGCCCCATGCCCTGCCCTGCCCGGTGCCGGCTCCCCCCCTCTGCTTCTTTCTTTCCCCCCCCCCATTCTCTCTCTCCCACTCCCGTCTTCCTCCTGCGCCGCGCCGCCCGGCAGCCCACTGCGCCGCGCCGCCCGACAGGAAGCCGGCGCCGCCGCCCCTGCCTGTCCCCTGCCACGCTGCTCCACTGCCCTCCTCCCCCCCCTCCGGTTCTATAAAAAGCGGCGCACTCTCTCTTCTCCTCCCCCTGCTTCCTCCCCCACGCGCGCGGCACCTCTCCTGCCCGGCCGCCTCCGCCATGGCTGCTCATACCGAGCTCCACGGCGAAGTCCATCCCCGGCCGTTCCCCGATCCAATTCCCTCGACAAAGCAGTGCCTCTCACCCCCGTGGAGCTTCCCAACCTCCCCAATTCCACCAAATCAAGCCACCTCGTCGGGAATTGCTCGCCGTCGCCGCCACCGTCGACCTCCACGGTGAGACCCCTCTTCCCGGCCGAAACCTCGACAATTATCATGTTGCCGAGCTTCGTCGTGTCTCGTAGATCATGAAAAGCCAAGGTTCGACCCCCGGCGACCACCCCACCGCCAGCCAGGCCTCGCCGGAGCTCGCCGGAGCACCACCCCTGTTTTTCTTTTTCTGTTTTTATTTTCCAGATTATTGCCCTGTCTTGTAAAATTCGTATAAATTCACACAAAAATTCAAAAATAGCAAACCAAAATTTGTTGGAAACCTCATGAAATGTACTAATTTTCTGTTAAAACACTTTTTATCAAATGACCAAAAAATTAGCAGAAGTAATTAGAAACCCTCTTTTCATTTTTTGAATTTTATTTTGAAAACTAGAGCAATGCGAAGGCTGCCCTTTGATCCAAAAATGCACCATGGCCACACACACCTCCTGTAATTTTATTAAGATTTTTGGAACATGTGATAATATGTAACCCTATTGAAGAACTGCAATCTGCCTAGTTAAAATGCTATTTTCTAAAATACATTGCAAAAGTCCTTTTCAGTAATGAAACCCTAAATGAAAGTTGTAGATTTGAAGCTCATGAGTGACCACATAAAATATTTTAGACTGAATCAAAGATTTACTAGGTCATTCTGATTTTACAAGATTGGAAAACAGGAACTTCGATAAATTTTTATAAAATCTAGAAAAATCATCTTGGCCCCACCCAAAGCTCAAAATGCTTAATTCAAAGAGTTCTATCAATTAAAAATAATCTTGAGGTTGAATTAAAACTTTCATCCCAACCCTAATTTTAGGCGTCGAGTAATTAGGGTTAACCCTAATTCTGGGCGTCGCCAAAACGGAACCCTAAATTACTATCGATAAAAGCAACAAGTCTTTTCAATTAAACTTATCCTAATCATACTGCATCATGTAGATCTTGAAACGCACGAAGTAGCTGCGGATCCGACTGCATCGACCCCCGCAGAAGAAGTCGACGTCAACGCCGAAGGATCAGGCAAGCCCCGGTGCACAACCAAGTTTTAACTTTTTCTTTTATAACCAAGTATGTCTTGTTTGTGCATTAGGTGCTAGGAGTTGAGTGAAACCATAGTTGCATTTGTTTCCCCTAGGAAACCCCGACGGTAGTTGTTGGATGCCCTTAGTATGCTATGCTTAGCCGATAGTTGTCGGTAGAAGTCGGGCAGTGTGAATGCTGCTCGCGAGTGGTAGGTTTTTAAATGAAGTTATTTGTGAGATGTGCCACAACATTGAGAATATGTAAGAAAGATAAAAGTTTGAGGGTCAGACTGGGTACAAGTAGGTCGGCGACTGGTCCGGGACCAGGGTGACCGTAGTCTGGTCTGATCCGTGTGGTCCGAGACTGATCGAGTGTTGAATGTACTGGTCGTATGCTGGGTGTTATGGGCCCCGGTAAACCTACGTAGCCTAGTGATTGCAACGTCGAACCTGCCCTACGGTGTCTGACTAGGAGGCGATCTGGGGCGGGCAGCGTGGGAACTCCACAGAAACCGTCTGGGACGTGTTGTCTGGTGGGACGCGGCGCTGCTAAGGCATGCGTAGGCTGGAATTGACGTTGCAGGAGCTGGTGTGAACGGTTGCCACGTGCGAGTCTGGGACACGCACGTGTCGTACGATCAGGTTTCCCCCTGCAGGGTATAAAAATCGTTTCGAAACGCTGTCGCTCCCAGGAGTGAGTATGCTCGTGAAACGCACCACATTTTAGAAGGAATAGGTTGTTTCACCATGGAAAAGAATTATGATGATCAATATTATTATCATTGCTTGTCGTCTATGTTTGCTTAGTTCAGTGCTAACTAAATTTACTTTTCTAATCACTTAAACTTGTGCTAAAATTTGACAAGAATAGTGTAGGCGTGCGAGTCCTTTTGGCAAATAAACCACCCCCCTTCAGCCTTCATGTCTAGGAGTCGGCTGTAGTCAGCCACTTTGTCGGGTAAGTCTTGCTGAGCTTCTTAGAAGCTCACGCGTTAGCGCTTTGTGGTTTTCAGGCATCGACATGCAGGACCCAGCAGGTAGCTTCCAGGTGGAGGAGCCCCTCTTCGACTTCGAGAACCTCCATTGGGAGCTGTGCGAGTCGCCGCGTTGATTGTTGAAATGGCTAGTAGTATGACGCCCGTGGGCACGGCGCATACTTTGCTTAAGTCTGAGTGACGGAGTTGTAATAGATTAAGTCTTCCGCTGTTTTTGCTAAAACTTTATCGCGTACTCTGAATCCAATGTAAGACCTAAGTTACAAACTATGAATCAATGATGTATTAAGTTCTCCCTTCTTGTAAATTATTGCTGTTTATTCGTGCCTGTGTTGTATCGTGTGTACGCTCGCTTCGCCGAGCGTTGCCCAATAGGATCCTGGCTCAACGACTGAACGGACTCGTCCCGAAACAGTGTTTTCTGGGCGGGGTCGTGTCAGGGGCCCGCGCGCAACCACTTCGCTTGGCCGGTGCAACACCAACGAAGTCGCGATGACCCGCGTATCATCGCACGAAGGCCTATGCACCACGGACGTCGAGTTTGTGGGGATGGCAGGTTACGCGTCGGAATCCTTCTTCGACCTCCTCGACGAGGCGTACGAAGATTCTGGCACGGAACACAGCGAGGGAAGCCATAATCCTTCTCGCAAATGCCTCATGGCGCACCTGGAGGACCTCGCTAACCCGGAGAACGATCGCCCTTTTACCCCCACGGTGGCGGTAACCGGGGCTCCGTCTCGCGACGTACTGCCTGAGCAGTTACAAGCACGGAGGGAGGAGCTCCAGGAGGCTAAACGTCAACTGGAGCAAGAGCAAGCGGAGATCGACCGCCAGCTTGCTCGGTACGAGGCAGGAGGGCGCGCTCGCTCTATTGTCTGGGACGTGCACCGGCGAATCGTCGAGGAAGGCGACGGGTACCCGCGCTTTCCGCAGGCCAGCCAAAACCTCGCCGCGGCGGCAGGGTTGCTCCGAGGGCTCCCTGAGCCCGCCACACCTGAGGCTCGACGCACTCAACGCGAAGTTGAGGCACTGCTAGAGCGCGCAGCAGCGCATCAGGCGGAAAGCTCGTGGTCATGGATTCGTGGGCCTCGCACCCAGAACGTGTCTATTCAACAGACACCCCCTAGGATAGACGGGGCCTTGAAGGCCTTCGTTCACGGCCGCCTAGGGCCGAACCGTGACGTCGGCGCCACCTTGGAGGCGCGCCGGCGCGAACCGGAATACGGATCCAGCACGGGCCAAGCATGCCACCCACATCGAGGGGGGCGCTTCGACGAGAATGAGGATAGAAGTCTGAGTCCAGATACTCCGGGACCTCGGGCCTTCAGTTCTCACATCCGGGGCACAGCGTTCCCCCAGTGTTTCCGGCCACCGACCAACTTACCAAAGTACGATGGAGGAAACAAACCCGAGCCTCTGGCTCGAGGACTACCACCTCGCTTGCCGAGCTGGTGGTGCGGACGATGACGGACGATGATTATTTCATCATCCGGAACCTGCCGCTTTACCTGACCGATTCGGCCAGGACATGGCTCGAGCACCTCCCCGCCGATCGGATCGCAAGCTGGTCCAATTTAAAGGAGGCCTTCGTAGGGAATTTTCAAGGGACCTACGCACGCCCAGGCAACCCCTGGGACCTCAAGAACTGCTGGCAGAAACCTGGGAGACCCTCCGGGAGTACGTCCGACGTTTCTCCCAGTAGTGCAATGAGCTGCTGGACGTGGGCGACGCCGACGTCATAGGGGCGTTCCTGTCCGGGACCACTTGTCGCGCCCTTGTCCATAAACTGGGGCGCAAGACTCCACGAATGGCCAAGAAGCTCTTGAACATCGCAACCAGTCATGGTTCCGGTGAGGAAGACGTGGGCGCGATCTTCGACCGCCCCCACGACACCAGGACGCCGGCGAAGGCCCCTCTAACCATCCGCACAAGAAGAAGCAGAGCCGACAGCTCTCGTCTGGGGAACGGGTGGCCGAAAGGGCGCCAAGGCGCCAGCGGCGGACACACCGGACCACTTCGAGAAGAGGTGGAACGGGCCATGTCCCAACCACGAGTATCCCGTAAAGCACCTCTACAAGGACTGCTCGCTCATGAAGCGGTTCTTGACCCAGGAGGCCAAGAAAGGCAAGCTGAAAGGTAAGCCTCGACAGGCCCCGGAAGCGCCAATGACGGCAACGACGATTTCCCAGAACTGACGGATGCCTCATGGTCTTCGCTGGGTCGGAGGCACACGGGAGCAAGCGTCGCGCAAAGCTAGAATGCCACGAGGTGTTCGCGGCCAAACTTGCAACGCCAACTTTTCTCCGGTGGTCGGAGGCAGTGATCACGTTTGATCGGTCCGACCACCCTAGCCATGTCCCACGGCCGGGTCGATAACCTCTGGTAGTTGACCCCATCATTGGCAAGAAGCACCTCACCAAGGTGCTCATGGATGGAGGCAGCAGCCTCAATATCCTCTATGTGGAGACACTCGACGCCATGGGCATCGATCGGTCGCTCATCCGACCCATCGAAGCGCCCTTCCACGGCGTCGTCCCCGGCAAACAAGCGGTCCCCCTCGGGCAAATCAATTTGCCCGTCACTTTCGAGACTCCGGCCAACTTCCGAACGGAGACCCCCACGTTCGAAGTGGTCGGCTTCCACGGTCCTACCACGCCATCTTGGGACGACCATGCTACGCGAAGTTCATGGCCGTTCCCAACTACGCCTACTTAAAGCTCAACATGCCAGGGCCGAAGGGGGTGATTAGAGTCGGTGCTTCCTTACAGCACGCTTACCAGTGCGAAACGGAGAGCGGCGAACTCGCCTTTGCGACCATTTCATCGACGGAAGAGTCGCTGTCATCCGGCAGCAAGTCACCGAGGAAGCGCCTGACTCCAACCATAGCACAGGGTTGTTTGAGCCCATCGAGGGCGTCAAAGAGATCCAGCTCGACCCCGACAACGCCAAGGAGAAGGTGGCGGAGATCGGAACCTCCCTCTCCCCCAAATAGGAAAGCGCACTCATTGACTTCCTCCGCGCGAACATCGACATCTTCGCGTGGAGACCCTCGGCTATGCCCGGCATTCCGAGAGAAGTCACCGAGCACTCCTTGCACGTCAAGCCGGGGTCCCGACCGATGAAGAAACGACTGTACCGCTTCGACGAAGAAAAGCGCAGAGCAATCTGGGAGGAAATCGCCAAATTACTGGCGGCCGGTTTCATCAACGAGGTATATCATCCCGAGTGGTTAGCCAATCCTGTTCTTGTACGAAAAAAGAATGAGAAATGGAGAATGTCTGTTGACTATACTAGTCTAAACAAAGCGCGCTCAAAGGATCCGTTTCCTTTGCCATGTATAGACCAGATCGTCGACTCAACCTCGGGGCGTGAAGCCCTCTACTTCCTTGATGCGTATTTCGGATACCATCAAATCCCCATGAAGGAGTCCGACCAGCCCGCGACAGCCTTCATCACACCATTCGGCTCGTACTACTATGTCACGATGCCATTCGGACTGAAGAATGCAGGCATGACATATCAGCGGTGCATGATCACGTGCTTTGACGAGCTCATCGGAGACATCATCGAGGCGTATGTGGACGACATCGTGGTCAAGTCCAAGAAGGCCGACCAGCTCGTGACTGACCTGGAACGGACCTTCACCAAGCTCCGAGCAAATGGCATCAAACTCAACCCCGAACAATGTGTTTTCGTGGTCCCGAGGGGGATGCTACTCGGATTCATCGTCTCCGAGCGCGGCATCGAAGCCAACCCGGAGAAAATCGCGGCCATCACTCGGATGGGCCCGATCCAGAACTTGAAGGGAGTACAACGCGTGACCGGGTACCTGGCGACGTTGAGCCGTTTTATCACGTGCCTTGGAGAGCGCGTACACCCCCTCTACCAGCTTCTAAAGAAGTCGGAGCGATTTCAATGGACACCCGAGGCACAGGACGCCCTCGACAGGATAAAAGCTATCCTGACGAACCCACCGATCCTGGTGCCTTCGACCCCTAAGGAACCACTCCTCCTCTACATCGCCGCGATGACCCAGGTGTCAGCGCTGCTTTGGTTGTAGAGCGGACGAAGGAAGGTCACGTCCTCAAGAACCAGCTCCCGGTCTACTACGTGAGCGAGGTCTTATCCGACACAAAGATCCGATATCTTGAAGATCTTTTATGGCGTCATCATCGCCAAAAGGAAGCTCTGACACTACTTCGAGTCGCATCCAGTGACTGTGGTCAGCTCCTTCCCCCTACGCGAGGTTGTGGAAAACCGCGACACGGCTGGGAAGGCCACAAAGTGGGCGCTCGAGTTGATGGGCGAAGGGATTACGTAGGCCCCCCGAACAGCAATCAAGTCCCAGATCTTGGCCGACTTCGTGGCAGAGTGGACCGAAGTCCAGCTACACATAGCTCCTGTCGACCAGGAATACTGGGTAGTATACTTTGATGGTTCGCTAATGCACAGGGGAGCAGGGGTCGGTCTCGACTTCGTCTCCCCCTTGGGGGTGCGCATGAAGTACGCTGTCCGCCTGTTGTTTCTTACTTCCAACAATGTGGCCGAGTACGAGGCACTCATCAATGGGCTCAAGATTGCCGACGAATTGGGGATTTGGCGACTCGAGATTCGGGGTGATTCCCAGCTTGTCGTCGGCCAGGTCATGAAGGAGTCCAGCCACCCCCAGGAAAGGGGGTTGGACCGACCCCAAAACCTCCCAACCCAAGCGTCATGGAGATCGATGAGGCGTCCGCGCAGGGGACAGATCCTCCGACCGAGTTGGAGGACACTGTACCTTGACTGCCGCCTCAAAGGAGAACTCCCAGCGGATAGGACGGAGGCCCAACGCTTCGCCCGTCGCGTCAAATCTTTCGTCGTCGTCGATGGGGAACTCTACAAGAGAAGTCTCACCAGGATCTTACAGCGCTGCGTCCCGATCGCACAGGGAAAATAGCTGCTGCAAGACATCCATGGTGGGGTCGGCGGTCACCATGCTGCACACAAGACCCTTGTCGGAAACGCATTCCGGCAAGGATTCTACTGGCCGACAGCCATCAACGATGCCGCGCAGATTGTCCGCACCTGCGAAGGTTGCCAGTTCTACGCCCGACAGACCCACCTACCAGCACAAGCGCTGCAGACCATCCCCGCCACATGGCCGTTGGCGGTCTGCGGACTGGACCTGGTTGTACCTCTCAGAAAAGCACCCGGGGGCTACACCCAACTGTTGGTGGCGGTCGACAAGTTCGCCAAATGGGTCGAGGCCCGACCGGTAGTGAGGATCCGATCAGAGGAAGCAATCGAATTCTTCCTCGACATCATCCACCGCTTTGGGGTACCGTACTGTGACACCCCACAATAACCCTAGTTAATCAACGACGGTAACAACGATTTATGATGCTCAATAAAGGGTTAGGAATTCCAGTGTATCCATTTGAGCAAGGGAAACACGATATTGACATCCAATTCACCGATTAAAATTAATTAGAAAATTTTCTTTTTTCATTGATTAATTAGTTTAATTGGGAGTTAATCAAAAATTGCGCGCTAATCTTTCTCGTAACCGGATGGAAGAACATTAATAGTGGTTTAAAGTTTAAGTTCCATAATTTACCTAATCGAAAAACTAATTGTCGAAGGGGTTAACTTATAATGAGTATAGTGTTTGATAAAAGAACTCAAATTTTGCAGGTAACAATTCAAATTCAAAGTTAACCTTCTTTTCAATTCATACAATTCCATCATTTTAGGGAAGTCTCTAAAGCAACTGAAATTAAGTTTATTCACCTTGCCTTGGGGGAAATAAATTCCAAATTCCTAAACTAATTTATTTTTTCTCCCTTCTCCTTTTTCCTATTTTCTCTTTCCCTCCCTTTCTCCCTTCCTTCCTTCTTTCTCTGCTGGCGTCGGCCGACCACTGTTCACGCACGTCGCGCCATCCCTGCACCTGGCCGACGCGTTGTGCTCGCACTGGCGCTGCTCTCCACGGCACGCCGCCTCTCCACCGTGCACGCCAGCGAGCGGCCGCAAGCAGTCGACGTGCGCCTTAATTTCTCCCGCGCGCTTTGCTGCAGCCCTCGTCCGGCCGCCTACCGCCGTACGGGCGTTTTCACGCCGGCCATCATAGCGAGAGCACGCGCACGCTAAAAAAAAACCGCCTCTGTGTGCTACCAATTTCTCCTCAGCCGGGTTCTCTTCTTCCTCCCCGCCTCTCCCTTTCTTCTTCCTCCCCAAAACTGCCGCCACGGTCCGCTGTCGCCGCCCCCATCAATTTGTCGTAGCCGGTGAGTCTCCCTCCAATTCCTCCCGCCGGCGAGGTCCTCCTGAGGGCTTCTCTTCGTTTCAATTGACCGCGTCGAGTATCCTGGAGCAGGGACGACGAATCGGTCACGCCATCGCCGGAGCTCGCCGCGCTGTGTAACGTCCCGCCTCCTCGAGGCCGGGCCCGCTTACATCAGGTAGCTTTTTATAGGACGTAGGCTGGCCTCACAGACCAACACAAGTCTTTTCTGCGCACATTTATCCTCACCTGTGCGCACCCGGGAATAACTTCCCGGTCGATCACCCATCCTAAAATTGCTCCAGACCAAGCACGCTTAACCTCGGAGTTTTTTGGAACTAGGCTACCGGAAAAGAAGTTATAACTTGTTGATATGAGTAATTAATCCTATTAAGCCCTGGATCGGCGTGTCACACGCTGCCACCTCCCCTGTCGCCAACCCAACTCCAGCCATTTTCCCGGCCACCCTCCTTTCCCGGCAACTCCGTCGCACCTCCCCGTTGCTCGCACCATCCTCTGTCGACCCTCCCCGACTACCGAGCTCCTGGAACGCCGCCGCCGCCGCCTTCACCGGTCAACCGCCACCGGCATAGCTCCGGTGAGCCCCGCCACCTCTTCTTGGTCGAGTGTGTTCCTCGTGCTGTGCTGGGCACGCCGGGCACCATGACGGTCGCCGCCAGCGTCTCTCCGGTGAGAACCGCCGTCGGGAACCGCCGGAATGCCCCCTATGTGCCGCCACTCTGCTTTGTGCCACTGACCTGTGTGGCTTAGCTCGAATTCAATTTATTCAATTTCCAGAAAGTTCACTAGAACTCGTAAAACAGGTGGCAAATTCTGGGGGCGCTGTCGTGTAATCCGGCAGCGGCGCATGGAGGCCGTCAAAACTAATGAACCTCTCTCAACTCAACGTGTTGTTGTGGGGCAGTACTACCTGCACATCTCTCTCTCTCTCTCCACAGAATATCTCTTCTCCTAGGAACCGCTCATGTGCGTAATGCTTATTTTTGTGTACAGTAGGAGTAGTACCTACTTGTATCTGACTTTACTTTCACTATTTTTATTTGTTATCATCACAACAATATCTTTAAACCCCTCTTCTGTGTAGGTTTTTAACTTTCGCCAAAAATAGAATCTGCTCAGAAAATTGCAAACCAAAATTTGTTGGATTCCTCTTGATCAGATCTATCACCTGGAATGTTCAAACCTTTTTGTTAATCAATTGTTTGGGCACAATAATTCTTAGAAATAAAACTGTCTTGGAATTTTTATAATTAATTTGGCCATCTAAAAATCTTGATTTTTGGACAGATGGCATCTTTTTGCACAACTTAACACCACAAAAAGTTACAAATTAATTTGACATCTCTAACTCTATGTTTCCTAAAATGTTGCTTAAAACCTATACATGAATTTAATTATTAATATCTTTTTAAGTTTTTTAGTGACACGACCCCGCCCAGAACACATAGTCTCGGGACGGTGCCGTTCAGTCGTTGAGCCAGGATCCTGTTGGGCAACGCTCGACGAAGCGAGCGTACACACAATACAACACAGGCACGAATAAACAGCAATTATTTACAAGAAGGGAGAACTTAATACATCATTGATTCATAGTTTGTAACTTAGGTCTTACATTGGATTCAGAGTACGCGATAAAGTTTTAGCAAAAACAGCGGAAGACTTAATCTATTACAACTCCGTCACTCAGATTTAAGCAAAGTATGCGCCGTGCCCACGGGCGTCATACTACTAGCCATTTCAACAATCAACGCGGCGACTCGCACAGCTCCCAATGGAGGTTCCCGAAGTCGAAGAGGGGCTCCTCCACCTGGAAGCTACCTGCTGGGTCCTGCATGTCGATGCCTGAAAACCACAAAGCGCTAACGCGTGAGCTTCTAAGAAGCTCAGCAAGACTTACCCGACAAAGTGGCTGACTACAGCCGACTCCTAGACATGAAGGCTGATGGGGAAGGTTTATTTGCAAAAGGACTCGCCAGCCTACACTATTCTTGTCAAATTTTAGCACAGGTTTAAGTGATTAGAAAAGTAAATTTAGTTAGCACTGAACTAAGCAAACATAGACGACAAGCAATGATAATAATATTGATCATCATAATTCTTTTCCATGGTGAAACAACCTATTCCTTCTAAAATGTGGTGCGTTTCACGAGCATACTCACTCCTGGGAGCGACAGCGTTTCGAAACGATTTTTATACCCTGCAGGGGGAAACCTGATCGCACGACACGTGCGTGTCCCAGACTCGCACGTGGCAACCGTTCACACCAGCTCCTGCAACGTCAATTCCAGCCTACGCATGCCTTAGCAGCGCCGCGTCCCACCAGACAACACGTCCCAGACGGTTTCTGTGGAGTTCCCACGCTGCCCGCCCCAGATCGCCTCCTAGTCAGACACCGTAGGGCAGGTTCGACGTTGCAATCACTAGGCTACGTAGGTTTACCGGGGCCCATAACACCCAGCATACGACCAGTACGTTCAACACTCGATCAGTCTCGGACCACACGGATCAGACCAGACTACGGTCACCCTGGTCCCGGACCAGTCGCCGACCTACTTGTACCCAGTCTGACCCTCAAACTTTTATCTTCCTTACATATTCTCAATGTTGTGGCACATCTCACGAATAACTTCATTTAAAAACCTACCACTCGCGAGCAGAGTTCACCCTGCTCGACTTCTACCGACAACTATCTGCTAAGCATAGCATACTAGGGGGTATCCAATCTACCGTCGGGGTTTCCTAGGGGAAACAAATGCAACTATGGTTTCAATCAACTCCTATCACTTAAATGCACAAACAAGTCACACTTAGTTATAAAAGAAAAAGTTAAAATTTGGTTGTGCACCGGGGCTTGCCTGGTCCTTCGGCGCTGATGTCGACTTCTTCTGCGGGGGTCGAAACAGGTGGATCCGCAGCTAACTCGTGCGTTTCAGTATCTACATGATGCAATATGATCAAGATATGTTTACTTGACAAGAAATTGTTGCTCTTATCAATACTAATTTAGGTTCCGATTTGGCGACGCCCAGAATTAGGGTTAACCCTAATTACTCGACGCCTAAAATTAGGGTTAGGATGAAAGTTTTAATTCAATCTCAATATTATTTTTAGTTGATAGAACTCTTTGAATTAAGCATTTTGAGCTTTGGGTGAGGCCAAGATGATTTTCCTAGATTTTATAAAAATTCATCGAAGTTCCTGTTTTCCAATCTTGTAAAATCAGAATGACCTAGTAAATCTTTGATTCAGTCAAAAATATTTTATGTGGTCACTCATGAGCTTCAAATCTACAACTTTTATTTAGGGTTTCATTACTGAAAAGGACTTTTGCAATGTATTTTAGAAAATAGTATTTTAACTAGGCAGATTGCAGTTATTCAATAGGGTTACATATTATCACATGTTCCAAAAATCTTAATAAAATTACAGGAGGTGTGTGTGGCCATGGTGCATTTTTTGATCAAAGGGCAGCCTTCGCATTGCTCTAGTTTTCAAAATAAAATTCAAAAAATGAAAAGAGGGTTTCTAATTACTTCTGCTAATTTTTTGGTCATTTGATAAAAAGTGTTTTAACAGAAAATTAGTACATTTCATGAGGTTTCCAACAAATTTTGGTTTGCTATTTTTGGATTTTTGTGTGAATTTTTACGAATTTTACAAGACAGGGCAATAATCTGGAAAATAAAAACAGAAAAAGAAAAACAGGGGTGGTGCTCCGGCGAGCTCCGGCGAGGCCTGGCTGGCGGTGGGGTGGTCGCCGGGGTCGAACCTTGGCTTTTCATGATCTACGGGACACGACGAAGCTCGGCAACATAATATTTGTCGAGGTTTCGGTTGGGAAGAGGGGTCTCACCGTGGAGGTGTTTCGGGACGGCGACGGCGAGAAATTCCGGCGAGGTGGCTCGATTTCTTGGAGGTTGGAGGGTCTTGTGAGCTTCATGGGGCAGGGAGACACGGATTTGACATGGCGAATTTGGTGGAGGAAGAGCGGGAGGTGGGGTGCACCGTGGAGGTGGGGCTTCGGCCGTTCATGGCGCGCGGCGGCCGGGCAGGAGAGGTGCCGCGCGTGTGGGGGAGGAAGCAGGGGGAGGAGAAGAGAGAGTGCGCCGCTTTTTATAGAACCGGAGGGGGGGGAGGAGGGCAGTGGAGCAGCGTGGCAGGGGACAGGCAGGGGCGGCGGCGCCGGCTTCCTGTCGGGCGGCGCGGCGCAGTGGGCTGCCGGGCGGCGCGGCGCAGGAGGAAGACGGGAGTGGGAGAGAGAGAATGGGGGGGGGAAGAAAGAAGCAGAGGGGGGGAGCCGGCACCGGGCAGGGCAGGGCATGGGGCGCTGCCTGAGCGGCGTGCTGCCCCTGCCGGCCGCCCTGCAAAGCCGTGTCGGGCGGGCTGTTGCCCGCCCGGCACGGTTGAAATTTTTTTTTTTAATTTAATTACTAAAGCTGGTATTTAATTCAATGGAATGGCGCACTTACCGAGCTCTAAAATTTTTAAAACTTTTTGTGTAGACTTAGAATTTTATTTGGAACATTTTTCATTTAGGGTTCAAGTCATGATTTGGACTCTAAAAATTCTTGAATTTCCAAGATTAATTTAGCTTATGTGAATTTTTAAGAGGTTTAAACCTTGTCCAAAAATGTTGAATAAATTTCCAAAATTCTATTTCGTAGTGTACTTAATTGTTATGTAAAAATATGGTCAGTGTTCTATGGAAATTTTGATAGCCATGAATTAGGGTTTGGTTTTCAGTCCCTGTTAACAGGGTTTCGACACTGCTAGTCAAGATTTTTCTGGACTTTGCTTTAGTGTTCTGTTGTTTGTCAAACGTCTCATAGCGTTCCTTTAAGTCATTTTAAACACTATTTCTTTTCATTTTTCAGGTTGAATTTGCTTTTAAACGAGTGAATTTTAACTGCTAGGGTTTAAATCTGTCGATACTGTTTAAGTGACACCTGGGGTGTCACATTTAGGAAAAATCACCAAATTTGGTAAAAATGTTCGTGAGCTCATCAGTTCCCTTGCATAAAAATTACATTGCACAGAAACATCAAGAAGTTGAGGAAATTATATTTTTACTTGAACTCACTATAAAAATAATTACAACACCACTAACTATACTTAGGAAGGGGATACTTCAAACTAACTTAATAAAGTTAGGAGTATTAAAATGTCCTGAACACTCTTATCCAACCACATCATGCTAATGGTAGAACAACCCTTTATTCTTCAAAATCTTGGCCATCATCATTTTTTTTTTTACAAACTGCATCTTTATCATATAGGGACCGATCCGGAGTTTCCGCCGGAGAACGCGACTTTAGAGGAGGCACCCGCAGGAGCTAACTTCTCCCTTGAGTGTGCTGACTTCTCTATAGACCAAGGCAAGCCCCGGTGCATACCTATGTTTTATAAATTTTATGTTTAACACTATGTGTGTAGGAATTGCTTGTGTATTACGTTTCGAGGAAATTGCCGTGAAACCTAGTTGCATGACTTGATAGGAATTTCCTATGGGATGTCTTGGTTAGAGCCATCACGATAGACTGCTACGCATTAAGGGCAGGAAAACGGTAGATTATGAGTAGTTTGGAGACTACTCATGTTGGATCGAAGAAGTGATTTCGAGGAATGTGAGTTAACATTTAATAATAAAATCTAAAACCTTATCGGGTGCGGTTGCATTGGTCAAGTTCGAGTTGTGTACCGAATGCATCTGGTAAATGGGACTAGAAAACCGACGTAGCTCATTGTGTTTTGTTGGACAATTGGCTATCTCTCTTTCCGGGTGAATGGACCATCAAGGTGGATGAATTCGCATTTTGTTTTTCTTGGGCTCGTGCTAGTGGGAAAGGCTTGGGGCCGTACAGGGATGCAGGGCATCGCCTGGAGGACCATGTCCTTGGAGAGATGGATGTTGGCCAACTCTATCACGGTGTTGCGAAAGGTAGCCACGTGCGACTCATTCAAGTGTGCCCGTGTTGTGTCATTCGGGTTTCTCCTGCAGGATGTAAATCAATTATAATTGCTGTTCTCATGGTTAAGAGTACCACTTGCTCCCTTCTGCTGCAACGATATGTAAAGAGTGGATTAATCATGAAAATGGTTGTTTCAACCCTAAATTGTCATGCTAAATTCTTGATTGTTTAGCATAGTGGCATATTTAGTATGTTAATAGTGAACCCTGTTAACTTGGCTAAAAATGGAAAAGACAATTAGCGCTGTTTTCGCAATACTAGGTCAACTTCCACCAATACTCCCTGCATTCTAGGAGTCGGTTATTAGATGGCCATGTTGACGGGTAAGTCTTGTTGAGTATTAGTTGCTCAGGTTTTGTGGATTAATTATTTTTACAGGTGATTTCTCTAACTTTGGCTCTTTTGGCTTTGGTGGTTGGGAAGGGAAAGCACCCTCGAAGTCGACCTTCGAGTGGGTTCCCGCTTCTTCCGCCCATGAAGATTAAGCACCCTAGGGCTAGCGTGCTTAATTGTATCGTCGAGTGGTAAATTATTAGTTTCCGCTGTCCACGCTTGTTTTCAAAACTACGTTTCCGCACTTTAAATCTCTAAACCAAATGATGTAACCTCAGACTTAATGTACACTTTAATCATGTTTGCGTGTCCCCGTTAAATCTTGTACTGCATGGTCTTTTGCTTCGCCAAACGACACCCCAAATGATCCTGGATAAGCAACATATGATTTTATCGGACGGGGTTGCGACACGTACTCCATCATCACGGACAATGGTACGCAGTTTACGGGAAAATGATTCCTCAAGTTCTGTGACGACTACCACATCCGGGTCGATTGGGCAGCCGTGGCGCACCCCCGCATGAATGGACAGGTCGAGCGCACGAACGGCATGATCCTCCAAGGGCTGAAGCCTCAGATCCACAGTCGACTGAAACAGTTCAGCGGTCAGTGGGCAGCCGAGCTCCCCGCAGTACTCTGGAGCCTGCGGATGACCCCTAGCCGGGCGACAGGTTTCACCCCCTTCTTCATGGCATACGGCTTTGAGGCCGTCTTGCCAACGGACCTTGACAACGACGCATCGAGGGTTAAGGCCTACGACGACAAAGGAAACCAGACGTCCCTCGAGGACGCGATGGACTAGCTCGACGAGGCACGAGACATGGCGCTCCTCCGATCGGCAAAGTACCAGTAGGCATTACGTCGGTACCACAGCTGAAACATACGGGAGAGGGTGTTCGACGTCGGTGACCTCGTCCATCGCCGCACCAGAACTATCAAGAACCCGCACAAGCTATCGCCGACATGGGAAGGCCCCTACATCGTCTCGCAGGTCCTCCGACCCGGCACCTACAAACTGCAGACCGCGGATGGACAAGAGATCACCAACGCTTAGAACATCTAACAGCTACGTCGCTTCTATCCCTGAACTCGTAGTCAATTCGGTTTTCCCACCCCGCGAAACAAGCAATGCCCGACCCCCACTGCACGGGAGTCGGACCTCGCTCGGGGGCTACACCTGCAGGGTGCGCGCACCACGCTCGTGCCCTAACACCTGTTTTTTTGCTGCTTACTTGCAAAATCTATGAGAAAGGATAAGTGGGGATAAGAAAAGCACGAGGTTGAACCGGTCGAACAGCTACGAGGCTCACCGGCGAGACCGAACGCTCATCCTATCCATGGCTTATCCTTGCCAAGGCTTTGACCCCTCGTCCGGCATTTAAAACTCAAAAAGAAAAAGTCGTGGGCGGTAGGAAGCGTGAAGTTGAGCTGGTCGGACTGTGAAATGCCTACGACCCCCCGAAGGTTATGGTGACGATGCCCACTAGCAAGACCGAACGACGACTCTGCCCATGGCATACGATTTCTAGGTCTCAAACAAGGGAAAAAGGGGACGAGCGCTTTCGTTAATTCATGAAAAACATTTTTGCAAATGCACCTCGATGGTCAAAACACTTAAGATTGTGCTTTTGATTTACAAAAACCCGGGCACTTCGGCCTCGGGCGTCCCAGATACAAACTAATTTTTATCTACCTCTACTCCTACTGGGGGGGGGGGGGGGCTGTCCTCTTCCTCTATCCGTGCAGCTAGGGCGTGCGCCAAAGGGGCCACCTCCTCCTCGATGGCGTTCAGCTCGTCGTCGGAGTAGCCGGGCGTGAACCCCTCGCTCATCAAATCCAGGGCTATGTCGGAGTAGTGCCACCGGGCGATGGCAAAAGCCCGGTGCACACCCCGACGAAGCGCATCCGCCGCCATCCCGCATGATCGGGTGACGAGGCGGGGGACCTGAGGCGCAAGGGAGCTCAACCCTACCTCGGCAACGACTCCGAGATTGGAGAGCGTCTCCCTCACAACGACCCTCAGCGCGTCATGCTCCTTGGCTTCTCGCTTGAAGTCGTCTTGGAGCCGCGACAGCTCCTGCGCGCTCGTCTCCAGCTTGCCGATGTGTACTGCAAGAATTATGTGGCGGTTAGTCAGTGGCCCGCCGGTTCGTCTTGCCCTACTAAGAAAAAAGAAAGAAAAGACCAAGGGCGTAGCTTACCTCTCACCTCCGTCGGGAGCTTCTCGACCTCGGCACAGCTCCGAGTCGGCTCCTCCGCCAGATCGGTGGTCACCCCCACGGCGTCCTCCTGGGCCTTCATCTCTTTCTGGAGAGTTGCCCTAAGGTGGCCGAGGGCCAACCTCACCACCTCCACCTCCCTGGTCCGCTCCACCGCCAGTGTTGTGACGGCGTTGCGGACCCAGCACGCCGCCTCCAACTCCTCCTTCATCCCGCATGCCTCTTCGAGCGCGACGCGGAGCCAGTCCTCCGCCTCTTGAAGGCGGTCCGCCGCGGCCCGTTCCGGGCAAGGGCATCCACCGCCACACCATGGGCAGCGGCGAGCTACTCCGTGAGCTGCCCATGTGCCTGGAAACACGCAGCGAGGTGGTCCCGCAGTGAGGCCACAGCAGAGACCAGCGCGAACACAGATGACAGGACCCCCTCCTGGGCCTGCTCCTCACTCTCGGGCTCCGGGGCGCCCTCCTTCGCCGGCCCTTCAGCCGGGGCGGCCGTCAGCACCGCCGCTTGCCCGCTGCCGACGCCACCCTCCGTCGCCACGGCGGCCACCATCGGGTCCTCCTCCGCCAGGGGCCCAAAAACGGGCGGCTCCGGCACGACCGCCGGAGCCTCCTCCACCACCTCCGGTGGGATGGCTGTTGCCGCCTCCGCCTGTGCCGAGGGCCCGACCGGGACGCCCCCGGCTCCACCGGCGTGGCCTCCGACCCCTCCGCCACCGCCGCCACTGGCGCCGTCGCCTGCTCCTAGGGCGACCCTGCTGCCGGCTGGGACTCTGCCACCGACGGCGCCTGCAGCCCCTCCTTCGGGGTCGGCCGCACGATGGGGCCGGAGGGGGCGAAGCCCATCCCGACTCTGACCTGTGAGGCTTTGGCCTCGGCTCCTGCACGCGCGGGTGCACCCCGCTCGACCCCTGCCCTCCCGGGCCAGGACGGGGGATTTCCACCACCTCGTCCTCCTCCTCCTCCTCCTCATCCTCATCGTCGTCCCCATTTTCCTGCTCATCGGACCCTTAGCGACGCCGACCCCGGTGCAGCTGCACCCGGAGCTCCTTCGCCTTCTTCGCCACCAGGGCATCCTTCTTCCTCTTCTGCTCCGAGGCCGCGAGGCGGTTCGCCGCCCTGACGGCCGCGTCCTCGGGGACGGGGGCGGGGGAAGGTCGGAGGAGGTTCGGCTGCTAAAGTCCAAAGGAAAAAACAGTTAGAATCAAAGAAGGAATCAACAAGAAAGAAAAATCACGGGAGGAAGATGCGACAACTTACCAGTTGGACGCTCCCAGTTGCAGGGCGCGTCTGGGGATGGCCGTCGAGAGGGGCGTCGGCATCCTCGAGCGCGAGGGTGTCCCTCAAGCGTTGCCGCATCTCCGAATCAGAGAGGGGCTTGAGGGACATCGCCGTCCCAGAGAGGTCCGCGTCGGGCCCCATCTGGTAGAGCCGGAGCGGGCGCGCCATGAGTGGCAGCACCCAACAGGCGTGGTACGCCGCGATGACCCCGGCGCCGCGCACCCAGGAGCCTGACCGCGCTCAGCAGGTCGGCCAGCCTCTTCTTCTCTTTCTTCGCCGACCCCCACTTCCACACTTCGGGTGCCACGTCGAAAGTGCACCCCGTAAACTCCGGTAGGGGGCTGGCAGTGTCATTCTTCACGTAAAACCATTGTCCGTGCCAGCCCCTATTGGAGATCTTCAGCCGGAGCGGGATGTAGGCTTGGGCGCGCTCCCCATGGAGGTGAACGCTGGCGCACCCGACGGAGGCTGGGCTCCCCTCCTTCGTCTAGAGGGAGACGGCGAAGAAGTACCTCCACAAGTCAAAGTGGGGGTTGATCCCCAGGAATCCTTTGCACAACACCGCGAAGACGGTGATGTGCTAGATCCCGTTGGGGTTGAGGGGCTGGAGCTCGAGACCGTAGTGGTGGAGCAGCCCTCGCAGAAAGTGGTGCACGGGGACGCCCAGGCCGTGCTCATGAAAATGCGCGAAGGAGACGATGTAGCCTTCGCCGGCGCTGGAGCCGTCTCCTTGCCGGGGAGCAACCGCTCCCTCGCCTCCGTCCACGCGACGAGGAGGCTGCGCTTCACTAGGCCGTCCAGGTGCGCCCCCCGCACATCGGACTTCCACCAACTCACCATTTCGAGAAGTAGAAGGGTGTGAAGGAAGCGGGCGAGAAAGGAAGATTTAGGACAGAGTGCAAGGAGTGTGTGCGAGGAGGCGAAGCAGCACGAGGAGGCAAAGCGTTGAAATGATGGGTGAAGGCAAGCGAGCGCGCGATACGTATATATATCCGCTCACCCGCAGGGTGTCTTCCCCCAATCGAGGCGAACAAGGCCCACGCGGCTGCCTCAATCCACACGAGCGGGCGCGCGTGCACTCATGTGGCCCGAAGACCGATGCTGCCGCACGTCCGGTCTTAGCAAGCGCTGCTACCCCAAATTAATATCGGCAGGTGGCGAGATGGGCTGAAATATGCCCCGATGGCCCAAAGAGTTTGAAGGCTGGCCCAGCAAACGGGTTTGACAGCCGCTCAGGGTGAAAACAGAGCGAGGGGTGGAAATAGATGGGCCTGCTAGCGGCCAGTACCCTGGCGCTCGAGCGCCAAGGTATCACGATCCACGTCCAAGTCTTGGTTCGAACCAACCCATGGGTATTTCACCGTAAAAAGGCAACGAGCCCTCGGAGCCTATCAAACGCCTTCTGGGTACCAAAATGGGATGGCAACCGAGAAGATTGGAGTCAACCACCAGCTGGTCCATCGAGGCCTCCCCGAAGGGGCCCCCAGGATCCACTTGAACTCACCCGTTATCAGCTCGACGAGCACCACGTTTCGGCCCCCGGGGTAAAGCGTGGTCAGGCTCAACCTCCTCACCCGGCGAACGGACGCACAGGATGGACGACACAAGTCGAACCGTGTCCTCGAACGGACCATCACAACGAATGGAGGTCTCGAGGATGGAATCGCAAGAAGAGATCCAATAACGGATCGCAGGACACGCCGACTCAGAAAGGCAGAAGGCAAGCTTATGCTCGCAAAATGAACCTTCCCCTCCTGATTTGTGCGATATCTGATCCCCTTTCGTGCAGGGGTCAGACCTCACTCGGGGGCTACTGTCGAGGGTCAATACTAGAGGTGACCATAATTAATGGCCCGTGACCTTAATAGCACGAGGGAGGCGAAATAACCTCCGCCTCCCGACCCCTCTGTCGTGTGAACACCCGACGGGTCGGGTGTTCACGGGTAAACTCCGCCTCGCCCGACCCACCCCCCCCCCCCCCCGCCCCGAATAGGGGTCGGATTCCCCCAACTCGTCTGGTGAGCTCGACCTCCCCGCGTCGAGGTCAGGACACCGTACGAGACTCCGCCTCGCCCGACCCTAGGGTTGGACGAACCGCCTAACACGCCACAGAGAGGCAGGGCAGCGGCAGTTGGGCAATAAATACTTGTGACACCCACGTCCGTGGGCAGGTGAGGATAGCGACTGCTCAGGCAAGTGGACAGTAAATACTCACGACGCGCGTCGGCCGAAGGACGGTCACTGTTGCGGCAGCTCCCGTCAGAAGCCCACTCTCCTGCTAGGACAAGACGCTCTAGAGCGATGACTCAACGAGAACAGGGGCGACGATGACGGCGCCACTCCGCCAACCCCCGCCGAAAGTCGTTCCTCCATTCGGACGGGACGTCCTCGATTGATAGGCACTCTACACGCCACCGGATCGGAAGAACGCCGCCATACCGATGACGCCGTCCACAGCAGCGAAGCCCAACTTGGGGCGTATGGCCACGACCACCACTCCGCCGTCTCTTCCTCTCTATCCTCCTTCTCCTTGACCGCCATGTAACCCAGGTCTCACCCCTTGCGGTATAAAAGGGGAGACCGGGGACCCCCAGGGGAAGGAGAAAAAAGAACAACAGACACTGAACACTACATCACACACTTTCATCCAGAGACTTGGGAAGTCGTCCCTCTCTCGCCCGTTTGTAACCCCCTACTACAAACAAGCACAAGTAACACGAGCAGCTCGAGACTGGACGTAGGGCAAAATTGCCTAAACCAGTATAAATCCTTGTGTCCTCTTACAAACCATCCAAACCCCAAAATGCGCATCCCACGATAATCACTCATCGGTAGTAACGAACACCGACACTGTCGATCCAGAGTCTTCGAACCCCAAAGAAGTCATCATCACCAACACAGGAGATCAAGGCAAGCCCTGGTAGCACAACCAAGTTTTAAAGTTTTTCCTTTTAACAATATTTGTCGTGATTGTGCATTAGGTTTCTAGGAGTTGATTGAAACCCTAGTTGCATCTGTTTTTCTTAGGCAACCCTATCGGTACTTGGTTTAGGTAAGCATTATAGTATACTATGCTTAGCGATACTTAACGGTAGAAGTCGAGTAGAGTGGACGCTGCTCGCGACTGCTAGGGTTTGATTGAAAGTTCCACCTGAAACATATGACACATGACTATGGATGATTAAGGAAAGTTAAAAGCTGGAGGATCAGGCAGGGTACAAAGTAGGTCGGCAACTGGACTGGGTCCAGGGTGGCCGTAGTCTTGTCTGATCTGTGTGGTCCGAGTTTGATCAAGCATTGAATGTACTGATCGTAAGATGGGTATAATAGGACCCACTAAACCTACGTAGCCTAATGATTGCAAAGTCAAACTTGCCCTACGGTGTCTAATTCGGAGGCGATCTAGGGTGGGCAGTGTGGGAACTCCACAAATACCGTCCGGGATGTGTGTTCTGGTGGGATGCGGCGCTGCTAAGGCAGGCCTAGGAGGGAATTGACTTTGCAGGATCTGGTGTGAACGGTTGCCACGTGCGGTCTGGGATGCGCACGAGTCGTATGGTTGGGTTATCCCTGCAAGTGTAAATCGGTTCGAATCACTGTCGCTCCCAGATTATGAGTTTGCTCGTGAAACGCACCACCTCAGATTATAATTAAGTTGAAGAGCTATGAGGATGATGACTGAGATATGATGATTATTATATGTTGTTATTGTGTGATTGACTAGTTTAGTGCAAACTAAAGTTATGTTTCTAATCACTTAAACTGAGCTAAAACTTGACCAAGATTAGTTCAGGTAATGCGAGTCCTTTGGCAAGAAACCTACCGTGAGTCAGCCAGCATGTCTAGGTGTCGTCTGTACTTAGCCAATTTGACAGGTCAGTCTTGTTTCGCTTCTTAAAAGCTCACGCTTTGTGAATACGTGGTTTTCAGGCGCCGACGTGTTTAACCAGGATGATAGCCAGTGGGAGGAACCTCGTCCAGAGTTTGGGAATCTTCAGTGGGAATGTTGTGATTCGCCGTAGTAAATGTTGTGTGGCTAGTAGTATGGTGCCACTGGGCAAGGCCCATACTTTTGCTTAATTATGAGAGTCGGAGTCTGTACCTCGTTTGAAGTCTTCCGCTGTATTTTGTGATTTCAAAAACTCTATTCGTACTCTGATGATGTAAGACTTAATTTTAATATATGAAATTATGATGTATTAAATTTCTCTCCTCCTGTAAAAGATTGCGGTTTATTCTGCCTGTGTTGTACCATGTGTATGCTCGCTTCGCCGAGCATTGCCCAACAGGGTTCTAGCGAGATGCGGGATCCGTCCCAGACTGAGTTTTTCTAGGGCGGGTCCGCGTCAGTGGCTGCACGAAAATAAGATCGTGCCGTCCACTCTTCATCAATGCCTCAAATATAAAGATCCATCAGGTGAGATAATGAGGGTATTTGCAGATAAAAGGCCTTTCACATTAGCTGAATCATTTTATGCAGATGCAAAGATTTACTTGGAGCCTGTTGACAAAGCCGCAAAACCAAAAATGAAACTGCCACTTGAACAAGACTTCCCAATAAAAGATCATGAAAAAGGTTCATCAAGGCAGAAGATATATCAATATATTCCAAGTAGTCAAAGAAAGAAAGGCGAACCATTATTTCGCATCATATATAAACCATCCAAGGATGAAGGTATTAATTTTCCTACACCATTACCTCTCTTGGTACAAAGAAAAATAGAAGAAGTACAAAATGAGCGTCGTAATAGAGATAAAGATTTCACACATATTACTTTAGTTAGTTAATAATGATGAAGAAATTCTTCCTATTTCATTATATGATAATAATGTTGTTTACATGATGCAGCGAATGGACTATGATATCTCTACTGGTCCGTCATTATGTGATGGCTGGGGGCAGCTCGCACCATTTGAAAGTCATTATCGCAGGCTCAATATAATGCTTTGTACGAAGACCAAATATTGAAAGAGGAGAAATATGGATTCGGATATGTAGTCTATATGACCTCTGTACAATCAATTGATGCTACACCGGCCTCTCCCCAAATGGAGGATGGAAATCAACCAATTGTAGATGAATTGGAAGAAATCAATATTGGGACATTTTGATGATCCTCATCCAATTTATATCAGTAAGCATTTATCTAAAGAAAGTAAGAAAGAATATCAAAAATTTCTTTCTGCCGATAGAGATGTATTTGCATGGTCTTATGAAGAATGCCAGGTCTTGACCCTTCCGTGGCTGTGCATCGTTTGGCTATACAAAATAACGCGCTGCCGGTAAAACAAGAACAAAGAAGATATCATCCACAGCTTCTCCCACAAATAGAATCTGAGGTTGATAAGCTCATAGCTGCTGGTTTTATTATAGAAGTGAAATACCCTACTTGGGTCTCGAGTATTGTACCAGTGAAAAAGAAAAATGGGAAGATACATATATGTGTTGATTTTCGGGACTTAAATAAAGCGTGTCCTAAAGATGATTTCCCAATCCCTATATCGGAAATCCTTATCGATGCCACGATGGGTTATGAAATATTCTTCTTTATGAATGGTTTTTCAGGATATAATCAAATAAAAATGGCACCCAAAGATGAAGAGCTTACGTCTTTCGAACACCTCAAGGCATATATTGCTATAAAGTTATGCCTTTTGGGCTTAAAAATACAGGTGCCACATATCAGCATGCCATTACCATTGTCCTAGAATGATTGCTGTATGAAATCATCAAGTGTTATAAAGATGATATTGTGGTGAAATCAAAACAATAAAAAGATCACCTAAAACATTTAGCCATAGTGTTTGAGCGCCTCAGAAAACACGAATTGAAAATGAATCCAATGAAATGTGCCTTTGAAGTTTCTTCTAGAAAATTTCTTGGGTTTATCCTTACAAAACATGGCATTGAGGTAGACCCTACCAAGATAAAAGCAATTTGTAAGTTGCCTCAACCAAAAAATTTTGGTCATTTGAGAAGTCTCCAAGAGGCCATTTAGGATATCTTAGGAGATTTATTTCAAATTTATCAGGTAGATATAGACCGTTCTCCCGACTAATGAGGAAAGGAGTCCCGTTTGTATGGGATCAAGCATGCAAAAATGCATTTGAAGATATCAAGAGATACTTAAGAAATTCCCCTGTCTTATGTGCTCCTGTAAAAGGGAAGCCATCAATTTTATATACGGCCGCCATGCCCACCTTATTGGGTGCTCTCTTGGCACAAAATAATGATGATGGCAAAGAAGTTGCATTATATTATCTTACTCGCACCCTGCTGGGGGCAGAATGCAACTATCCCGACATAGAAAATATATGCTTGTCACTAGTATTTGCAGCGCAAAAGCTTCGCCACTACATGTTAGAGCATAGAGTTCATCTTGTTTCGAGAGAAGATCCACTCCATTATATTCTAAGTAAAATGACGCTATCAGGAAGGATGGCTAAGTGGGCAATGTACCTTTTACAATTTGATTGTGTTCGTACCACAAAAGGGAGTTAAGGGGCAATCTTTAGCTAATTTCCTAGCTGCACATCCTGTCCCAGATGATTTTCCTACTGATGATAACTTACCAGATGAGGAAGCGTTTTCAACTACAATAACTAACTAGTCATGGAAAATGTACTTTGATGGCGCTTGCCGAAAGCTAGGAGCAGGTGCGGGTGTTGTTTTTGTCACCCCCGATGGTGCGATAATCCCATACTCCTTTACACTAAGTATGGCGGTGTCAAATAATGCCCGATGAATATGAAGCTTTGATTATTGGGTTAGAAATAGCTCATAATATGGGTCTAAACGCAATTTTTATTTATGGAGATTCCCAATTAATCATCAATCAACTATTGGGAACATATGCTGTTAAGAAAGAAGCGTTAATACCATATTATTCAAGACCAAAAGAATTAATGACCTTGTTTGCTGATCTAAATATTGAGCATATTATAAGAAGTCATAATGAAAAAGTCGATGCCTTGGCAGGTTTAGCGGCAAGTCTAGCATTAAACTGTGATCAAATAATGAACATACAAGTCGAGGAATGACGGGTTCTTCCTATACTCTCTCAAGAAGAGGATACAATTTCTGCTTTGGCTTTGATAACGGACCATTGTGAAATTGAGCTACGGGATTGGAGAACCCCCTTCCTTGAGTACCTATTACATGGATACTTACCCTTAGATTGTTCTGAAAGATCTAGAATTCGAAAAAGATCTATGAACTACACATGTATAAATGATATGTTGTATCGGCAGTCATGCGATGGTATCCTACTTTGTTGCCTTGTACGAAATGAGATAATGGAAGCATTAAGAGAAGTACATGCTGGGTTTTTTAGCGCTCATCAATCCGGTCCTAAATTGCATTACCAACTCAAACATTTGGGTTACTATTAGCCTATAATGTTTGAAGATTCTATGAAATTTGACAAAAGGTGCCATGAATGTCAAGTCCATGGTGATTTTATTCATCAACCTCATGAACGTATACATCCCACAAATATGTCCTGGCCCTTTGAGATGTGGGGTATGGATATTTTCGGACAAATTCATCCACCATCGTCTAAAGGACATAGATTCATTCTTGCAGCGACTGATTATTTCTCAAAATGGTCCGGACCCATTGCCTTAAAAGAAGTCAAAGCTGGAAATGTAGAGGAATTTATAAGATATAATATTATATATCATTTCGGAGTTCCGGCTCGAATCATATCTGATAATGGAACATCATTTAAGAATAATCAATTAGAGAAGTTATGTAGAAAACTTGAGATTAAACATCATTTCTCTACAACATATAACCCTTCTGCAAATGGTCAAGTGGAGGCATTTAATAAACTATTATGCAAACTTCTAAAGAAAACAGTTTCACAAAATAAGAAATAGTGGCATTGGAAGCTTTGTGGGCGTATAGAACTATGACTCGTACACCAAGCAGTGCGACCCCATATTCTCTTGTATATGGAGGCGAGGCGGTTTTGCCTTTAGAAGTGCAAATTGCTTCCCTAAGAGTTGCTATACATGAGAAACTTACGGATGATGAAGCAGCTAAATTATGACTAAATGAGCTTGATAACCTCGAAGAAAAGCGGCTTCGAGCATTACAGAATTTGGAAGCTTATCAATCTAGAATGTTTAGAGCATTCGACAAGTGCTTGAAAAGAAGGTCTTTTAAACAAGGTGATTGGTCCTTGTAGTTGTTCGACCAATGATTGTCACCCATCGCATGCAAGAAAAATTCGAGCCTAAATGGGAAGGCCCTTATGTTGTGAAAGATGTTAATTCTAGTGGCGCGTATCGAATTATTTCCCCGGACGGTGTATATTGCCCACCTTCGTTAAATAAATTCACAATGCTCTGTCGCTTCATGAGCCTAAACTGTGCGGTCTCCCGACCCCGACATGAGGAGGTCGAGCGCACCGGCTGAGCTGTGGGGGTCCGACCCCTATTCGAGGGGGTCGGGCGAGACGGAGATCGCCCCTGGTCCCAGCCTGTCGAGTGCCTCTACAGCACAACGGTCGGGCGAGGCGGAGATTATTACGCCACCTTCGCACTGTTAAGATTTCGGGTCGTTAGTGCTGATCGCCTCTGGTACTGACCCTCGACAGTTTTAGAAGTTCGAACTGTAAAAAACTATTACCAATAATAAGAGGTTTTTACAAACTACGTAGTCGCAAGTCCAATTTTTATAATTTGTAAATCCTTCTTTTATGTCTATAGAAAAAAAATATTTTGCCATGGTACCAAATCCTTACCAACGAAAAGTTGATACCAGGTGATGTAAACTTATTACAACTATATATAAGAGGGTTTAGAGATCACTTTGAATTAAAATTTTTACTGTTTAAATATTTTTTTATACTTAAAATATAACTTTTTTAGATTGATAAAATGTCGATCAATATCAGCTTTGCAGATCCATGAACGTTTTTACATAATATAAGTACAATCGCGCTTCTTTGAGACTGAGTACAAAAATACACCTATCGCAACTTTCTCAATTTAAGTATAGATTTTACGGGTGTAACCAACATGTTTTTGCACTTTCGACTTTAATAAAATCAAATCAAACAAAGATTTTTACATGTTGAACTGTATCAAACGTGTATGATTATAAAAAATAGTTTTGAATTGACTTTTTTCATGCTTGTTGAATCCTTTGGCATAACGATCAAGTTTTTACGATCATAGCTAACATATTTTATAATTGTAAAATATAAAAACTAAGCAAAAATATCTAGTAAGCAATCTGGTAAGGAAAAAAAAACAAAAACTCACTCACCCCCCTCGCATGTACGCTAGGATGAATTAGACGTCTGGTCAACCAAGACTCGCTTGATAGCATCATCTATTTTTATGATGAAAATATAAATATTTTACGATCATAGTAATTATTTACTGGTTGAACCTGGTTACTGAATAAGTTATTCAGTATCCAGGATGCCAAATAGCCCTGCTATATATATATATTAAATATAACACTCCAGTACCTTTATGAACCTAAACTGTAGCAAAAAAAAAGACTATAGTACTCTAATACCTGACTAGCCTAAATTATAAGCAGTAAAAAGAAGGAAAGGAATATTTAAAATACTCTAAGGCTGTGCGAGTGTAAAATATCAGCCTCATGGCAAATCTTGTGGATACAAACGTTGACTTGTGTGGTTTAGAGATAATAAAAATCATAAATATATATCTATATATAAAATAAATGAAATGAAGTCTGGAAGTGATGGACGTGAGGATGTTATGGTAATAAAAAACACCGGCCTTCCCGACACCGCACCGCCTCCATCGCGCCTCGGATCGGCGCGAATCGAGCTTTGGAGTGCCCCTGAGCCTTCACCAAACTCCCTCCACCGCTCCTCGCCGTGGCGCGCCGCCTCGTCGGCTAATCGCCGCTGGTAACCCCTCGGTGAGGCTCCCATCGACTCCGGATGAATTTGGCATGGGACCGGTGGCGTTGGAAAGAAAATCTTCTCAGCTTTCCGTGCTATGTAGAACGTCCAAAACGGAGCCCGTATGCGATTTGGACGTCAGTTTTAATGCGGACTGGTCCTGGACTCCGAGTTGGACTCGAAGTTGATGTTGGTTGGGCCTCCAACTTGCTCCGAACGCCTGTGCTGGACTAAGGGAGGTTTCCAAGACGAGGATGTCCTTGGGCATCCTGTCGAAGGCCCAATCAGAGCTGGGATCAGTTGAGGAGCCATGGGCGCATCATCCTCTCCTTCTTTAAAGAAAGCTGTCCTCGGCTTTGACATATGTTTGAAAGGTCTTTTGTGCATATCATTGCCTATAACATTAGCGATTGTGGTTGCTTTATTATTCAGGTCAGCAACAAACGAACCAAATGTGATGGTTTCAGCTTTAACATAATTGGTAGAACCAATATCTATCTTATTGGAAGGAATTTCGGAAGCATCAGCTGCAGTACTTGTGCATTAGTAGGAATACTAATTGCAAGTACTGGATCAGGTACGGCCACATCATATCATCTTTGTTAAGGATCCTCCCTATGGAAATAAATGCGATACCCTAGAATACTCGAAGGTGAAATGCTACAGCGGTACTTTATGCGTTTGTGGTCTTCTCTGTAAACGTTAGAATACCAATATAATTATTTCTGGTGCCGTTGTTAGGAATTACCCCTAAGAAAAATGAATGTCTAATCGTAAAATCCTACTTCTCTAATATGAAAACTAGTGATTCCTGATTATAAATTTCTACAATACTTCATCCTAATATATTACTACACCGTAAGCTAGCTCATAGATATGTTGCATGTAAATAGGCTCATAAAAACCTAATTCTCAGATCGTAAAAGAAACTACAACATCTTACAAGATCCTTAGACCATGTAGAGACGTAGGTGTGAGAGAAACACATATGTCGTTTTCTTTTCTTTAATATAAAAAATATCAATACAATTATACTATGAGAAATTTACAATTTATATACAAGCATTTTCACAAAGTTCAACCTGGCTTTGCAGAGCATAAAACTAAAATTTTTAAATCGTAAAGCTTATGGTGACTACACATAAAAACTTTTTTCACATAACCGTAAATATTAGTCTTTGTTTCATGTAACCATAGAACTATTTCACAAAACCTTTTAATCGCATAAAATGGTCTTCATATGACCATAAAAATAGTACTAATATTAGTTTTATGATCACAATATTTTGTACAACCTTTTCTTTTAAAAACAAATCAAGTCAACTCCTTAATGACTGATGCATGCATAAAGGTGCATGCTATTGCTACCTGTTTATTCTTACTGTCAGCTGTAAACATCTATTCCTTTTACAAATATGATTACATATTTTTATGAATAAACATTATTATGTGATTAGTATAAAACAAACATTTACAGTTGCATAGTGGGGATTTTATATGTACTACACATATGTGCAACTTGTTCTATTGCCATATATAATTTGAAACCAAAATACTTATCATGGAATCGTAAAGTGTTTGTATCACAAATTAATTGGTTTAACAAAAAAGTTTTCTTGTGAACATAAAAAATGTAGTTTCTTATGGTCGTCGGGTTTGATAGTAAAATGTTATCCTAAAATTTTTATTATAATTGGTTTAATGAGTATGTAGAAAATATAGTTTCAAATCATAAAAAATATAGTTGATCATTTCATTGGCTTGTAAAACTGTAAATACTATTAACATGACCATAAATTATTCTATATGAAAAATGTTTAATGAGATAAAAAATTTATTGCTAAATGTTTTCTTTTGACAGAAAACAATTTATTTTGTCATGAGACCAAAACGATGTTTTCACCATAGAAATATATTTTTGAAACCATAAATTATACAAACTTTTATCATGCTTATCAATTTGCTTGTTGTAAAATATTTTTTATTCTTTACTATAAAACAGTGTGATCATAAAACTATTATTGTTATACGTTCACGTGAAAATGTGATTAATTTGTGATAGAAACTAATTATGGTTCCACAAGAAAAGTTATAATGGTGACCATAAAACAATTATACATAGTGCATATAAAATCCGATCAGAACCAGTTTTTACAGGTGCACGAATATTTTTACATGATGAAAACAAATTTGAAATTAAACCACGCTTCTTTCAGAATATGAGTGCAAAAACACATCTATTGCAACTTTTCAATTCAAATATAGAATTTATGAGTGTCAGTAACACGTTTTTACACTTCCGACTTTGATAAAAATGAATCAAACAAAGATTTTTACATGTCGAACTGTAGCAAGTATGTCCAATTATAAAAAGCAGTTATAAATTTACAATTTTTTGGACATGTAATGAATCTTTTGGAATTATGGTCAAGTTTTTACGAATGTAGCTAATAGGTTTTACAAGTTCAAAGTGTAAAAAAAAATATTACAAATAATGACAGGTTTTTACAAACTACTTAGTCGCAAGCCAATGTTTAGAATTTGTAAATCCTTCTTTTATATTTATAAAAAAAAAAATATTTTGCCATGTCACCAAATCCTCACCAACGAAAAGTTGGACACCAGGTGATGTAAACTTATTATAACTTTATATGGAAGGATTTAGAGATCACTTTGAATTAAAACTTTTACTGTTCAAATATTTTTTTACACTTAAAATATAACTTTTTTAGATTGATAAAATTTCAATCAATATCAGTTTTGTTGATACATGAACGTTTTTTATACAATATAAGTACAATCACACTTCTTTGAGACTGAGTGCAAAAAAACACACCTATTGCAATTTTCTCGATTAAGTATAGATTTTACAGTTATAAGCAACATGTTTTTACACTTTCGAATTTGATAAAAGCAAATTAAACAAAGATTTTTACATGTCAAACTGTATTAAATGTGTATGATTATAAAAAATAGTTTTGAATTGACTTTTTTCATGCTTAATTAATCTTTTGGTATAACGGTCAAGTTTTTACAATCATAGCTAACAGGTTTTACAAGTTCAAAATGTAAAAACTGGGAAAAAATATCTGGTAAGCAAATTGGTAAGAAAACAAAAACAAAAAACTCACCCACCCACCTTCCACTTGCGCTTTAAATATACTTTCCAGTGGGATAAATTAGGCGTCTGGTCAACCAAGACTCGTTTGGTGGCACCATCTATTTTTGTGATAAAAATATAAATATTTTACGATCATAGTAATATATATAGATATAGATATATTTGATAAAATAATTTAGACCTGGGTACTGAATAAGCTATATATATATATATAGATATAAATATATTTACGGCAAGTAAAGGAGAGATACTTGCTCAATTCTCACGTAGGCATTGCATAGAGCCAACCCGAGTATTTTTTTTTTTTGCCATATTTCTGTATGGCCGCGTATATGTGTATTCTTTTTTTTTTATCTCATCAATATATCTGGTCAATCTACTTTATTAGTGATGACCACTATAAACAAGAAGTATCAATAATTATTCGTGCATGCATACCATTTTTTGTTATTATTATTTATATTATTATTTTATTTATATTTGAATGCTTTACTTATTATGGTTCAAGTTAATTTCGAGTCATATTTCAAGGTTGCTGAAATTCATGACGAGGTCCACGACAAACTCAATGAAATACACCGGAGGTTCATGAACTTGTTATGTTGTGTCATTTAAATTCACAAAATTCTAATTTGTATTTGTAGGTCCCCAAACTTGTCGAGCCGTACCATTTAGGTCCATAAACTTGTCGAACTGTGTCATTTAGATCTATAAACTTCTAATTTGCACTTCTAGATCTATAATTTTTTCCGGTCTATAAATTTGTTCAGCCTACCCTTACTTGCTTGGAATTAAGAGGCTAATTGTTGTTGTGGTCTATAAATTAATCCACTTAAAAAGTTAGGACCATAATTGGCATTGATTAGGTAAACGAGAAATTTGCAGAAACTGCATCAAAAAAGAACCAAAATCATACATATGTATTTATTTATTTATTTAATAAAACCATATAAATGAAAAACAAAATATACAGGGATCTAATTAAAAATTTGGAATCATAATTGGAGAACATTTTGTGTGGGCAAGTTTATAAATTATATAAAATATCAGTAGACAATTAACATGCAAATGAACAATGCAAGTCTACAGGTCTAAAAATGCAAACTAAAAGTTTAAGAAACCTAATTGACACCAAGGCTTCAAAAACTATTGAAACCACAAAAACCGGAGCGCGTGAAGACTGAGCGAAAACCTTTTTTGCTACAGTACCATTATGGTTTGTAGAGGTAAACCAGTTTCTAAAATTGAGCCGAAGCGGTTTGGTCGAAAATCTCGAAAACCGCATGGTTTTCAACAGTTTTTGAACTAAATGGATAAGTTTATGGATATGGGAATACAGTTTTTAGACGTAAATTGTCGCAACCCCGTCCGATAAAATCGTACGGTTGCTTATCCAGGATCACTTTGGGGTGTCACTTAACGAAGCAAGCGACCATACCGTACAATAATTAACAAGGACACGCAAACATGATTTAAAGGGTACATAAATTCTTAATATTACACCATTGGTCCAAATCACTTAAGTGCAGAAACGCAGTTCGAAACAAGCGAAAGTAAGCGGAAGCTAATAATTACAACTCGACGATACAATTAGGCACGCCAGCCCGGGGGTGCTTAATCTTCATAGGTCGGAGAAGCGGGAACCCACTCGAAGGTCCACTCCGAGGGTGCTTCCCCTTCCCAACCACCACAACCAAACGAAGCAAAGTTAGATGTATCACCTACAAAATATTAATCCACAAAAGCCTGAGCAACTAATACTCAGCAAGACTTACCCGTCAACGTGGCCATCTAACGACCGACTCCTAGAATGCAGGGAGTATTGGTGGAAGTTGATCGGGTATTACGAAAACAGCGCTAATATTCTACTCCAATTTTTAGCCAAGTTAACAGGAGTCACTATGAATTTACTAAGTGTGCCGCTATTCTAAACAATCAAGAGTTCAACACAAAAAAGCAGGGTGAAAATAACCACTTTCATCATAAATCCATCATTTACGTATCGTTGCGGCAGAAAGGAGCAAGTGCTACTCTTGACCATGAGGAACGGTAATTACAATTGATTTACATCCTGTAGGAGAAACCCGAATGACACGACACGTGCACACTCGATGAGTCACACGTGGCCACCTTTCGTAACATCGTGACAGAGTTGGCCCAACATCCATCCCTCCAAGGACATGGTCCTCCAGGCGATGCCCTGAATCCCTGTACAGCCTCAAGCCTTTCCCACTAGCATGAGCCCAAAAAGACAAAAGCGAATTCATCCACCTTGCCCGTCCGTTCACCCAGAAAAAGGGATGGCCAATCGTCCAACAAAGCACGGTGAGCTACGTCGGTTTCCTGGTCCCATTTACCAGTATGCACTCGGTACACAACTCAAACTTGACCAATGCAACCACACCCGATAAGGTTCTCAAATTTTAATCACATTCAAGACCAAACATATTCCTCAATTTTTCCTTCTTTGATTAAGCACGAGTAGTCTCCATACTACTCGGATGCTACCGGATTCCTGTCCTTTAAGCATAGCATTTTATCGAGGGCTCTACCAAAATAACCCATAGGAAAACCTACCAAGTCATGCAACTAGGTTTTCATGGCAATTTCCTCGAAACTTAATGCACAAGCAACCCTACACACATAGTGATAAAAGTAAAACTTGTAAAACATAGGTGTGCACCGGGGCTTGCCTTGATCTGCAGAAAAGTCAGCACACTCAAGCGAGAAGTTAGTTCCTGTGGGTGCCTCCTCTCCGGATTCACGTTCTCTGTCGGAAACTCCGGGTCGGTTCCTATATGATGAAAATGCAGTAAGATTGTGATAAGTCAAATGAAAAGAGTCACAATGCCTTTATTAAAGGTTAACTATGGTTTTAACGTTTAGGAACTAGGGTTAGGTCGACACTTTTCTCTGGTAGTAATTATTTAATAACCACGACTATTAATCTAGGGTTAAAAATGAAACTTTTAATTATATCTTAAGATCATTTTTAGTTGATAGTACTCTCTCTGAATTATGCCTTTTGAGCTTTGGTTGAGGCCTAGTTGAATTTCTGAGATTTTAAAAAAAATTCATCAAAGTTTCTGTTGTTAAATCTTATGAAGTCAGAAACTATAAGTAAACCTTGGAATCTCTACCACTATTAATTTCGCAACTATCGTCCGTACACCTCTGGTGAGCGGAATAAGCCGTCGCGCATCCACTCTGCCAGCCGCTGTCGAAGAGTTCTGGCACAGATTTGGCTGTTCTGGTACTCCAGAAGTAAAGCAAAAGCAGAACAAGGGGTTCTGTATGCCATGATATACTTCTGGCACGGTTCCGGTTGTTCTGGTACTCTAGAAGTAAAGCAAAAGCAGAACAAGGGGTTCTGCATGCCATGATATACTTTTGGCACGGTTCCGGTTGTTCTGGTACTCCAGAAGTAAAGCAAAAGTAGAACAAGGGGTTCTGCATGTCATGATATACTTCTGGCACAGTTCCAGCGGTTCTGGTACTCCAGAAGTAAAGCAAAAACAGAACATAGGGTTCTGCCCGTCACGACATACTTCTGGCACAGTTCTGGACCTAGAAGAGTCCTGAAACTCCAGAAGTAAGGCAAAAGCAGAACAAGGGGTCTAATCTTTTTGACGACTTCTACAATGCACTTCAGAAAATGGTAGTTTACTATGCAGATTAGAGTATTGTTAAAGTGTTATATACAACTTTGTGGTCCTAAAATCCTCATAAAATTCCAGAAGATGTCTACTGTCATGACGCACTTGTAGGTCAAATATTAACTTTGGCACTATTCTAGAATTTAACTTAAAATTCAAAATAGAAGATAATATTCTAATTGTTTCTGAAAATTTTAGGTCGTTTTCTAAAAAAGTACTTTACGGAAGTTTAGTCCTTTTCATGAGGTTTCTAACAAATTTTGGTTTGCTATTTTTGGAGTAGCATTCTATTTTTGGCGAGTTTTACAAGTTCTAGGGCATTCTCTGGAATTTGAACAAATGGAGAAGAACCGGGCCCACTTGTCAGCCGCACAGAACAGGGGAACGGCGCTAGGGCAGCATCCCGACGACACTCGTCGGCAGTTCTCGCCGGAGGATCGCCGGTGGCGGTCGCCGTGAGGTCCAGCGTGCCATGGGGAATGACCTCATCCAAGAAGGGGCGGCGGGGCTCACCGGAGCTATGCCGGCGATGGAGGACCGCTTTCGGCGATGGTGGCGGCAGTGTTCCAAAACTTGGTGGTTGGGGAGGATCAATGGCGGGCACCGTGAGCTGCAGCAGAGGCCGGTGGTGCCGTCGGGCCCGGCGAGGGGGCGGAAAATCGGCCGGAAGGGGTTTGTCGACGGTGAGGTGGTGGCGCGGGCGAGCTCCGGCAATGGCGCGGCGATTCCGTCGTCCCTGCCCCACCAAAGTCACCGCGGTCAATTGAAACGGGAGACGGACCTCGCGAGGGTCTCGCCGGCAGAAGGAATCGAAGAAAGACCCACAGGCGACGAGGAATTGATGGGAGGCGGCGATGGCAGCTCATCGGTGGCGATGGTGTCGCGTCGGTGCTCAGGGAGGAAAGGAGTAAGAGAAATGGAGTGGAAAACGGAGAAAGGGAGCCGCGAGGGGAGAAATAGGGGGGCGGGAGGCGCACGGGGGTGGACTTGGCGTGCGCGTGCTCCCGGTGATGATGGTGGCCGGACGACGCCGTACCAGGAGTGGGCGGCCGGACGGGGCAGCAGCGGCGTGCGCGGAGTTCATTCAAAGCGCACGTCGCGCAACGCTGCTCTGTCCTGTCACTCGACTCGGTGAATGGGCGGCTCTGCACTTCGGTAGGAAGGACGGCACGGCAGGGAGCAGTGTCCGGCCGACGCCAGCAGAGAGCAGGGAGGGAAAAGTAAGGGGAGGAAGGAAAAATTAATTCGGTGAATTTGGAAATTAGTTACTCAAAGCAAGGTGATTAAATTCGAATTGCAATTGCTTTAGCAACTTCGCTAAAAAGAGGGAATGGCTAGAAGGATAAAGAGATTTAAGAATTGAAATTTGAATTGTTACTTGAAATTTTATTTCTCTTGTACATTCATAGCCTCATTATTCATTCATCCTTGGACAATTAGGGTTTTAATTAGGGCTAGTGATGAAGGTTCGACCCGATTCACCCATTAATTCGTTTCTGTCCGTTTTACAAGAAGGGTTTCCGTGCTCTTCCCCCACTTAATTTCAATTAATAGATTTGCAAGTTTAAAATGACAATACGTCTTACAACTCATTTCAATTAGGCGAATTGGATGTCATTTATTGAATATCTTCTATGTTTATGGAATAGGTTAAATTCTCTAATTCCTTAATTGTTTTACACTAAAGACTTGTTTATTAATTTGATTAGCTAGGGTTAAGGCGGGGTGTCACATAAATGATATAGCTTGAGAAGTTCGTGACCTAAAAATATAAAATTAGAAGTTTGTGGACCTAAATGACACAGCTCGACAAGTTTGTAGATCTAAAAATGCATATTAAAAGTTGGTGGACATAAATGACATAGCTCGATAAATTTGTGGACCTCCGGTGTATTTCACTCCGCCCCATTACATTTTAGAAGTCTACACGAGAATTTTTAAAAAAAATAGACAATTTTCATTTTACTACTTCGTATTATCATACAAGTCTAGATAACCTCCTATGCTATAGTTTGTTTAACCCCATTTTTTATTTAACTCAGCTCAGTTTATACGCCTTTGATCCTTATTCTAATCCCACCTCGATGAGGTGTACGGGGATTAAACCAGGATTGTCACCTCAATGTACCACGTGTATTATCCTACGTGCCAAATAATTACAGCCCGCTTAACCCTCAACCATGATTCACTAAACTGGTCAAAAACAGATCGGATTTCATAAAATCGAATCCAATCTGATTTTTGGTTTAATGTCTTCTTCAAATTTAAAATTATGAAAAAAAATCAACTAAATATATGGCCATAAAAAATAAGTATGAGAGAGATAGAGATAAAGATGTATTGAGAATGAAAAAAGGTACATTAAAAATCCAGAGTGTCAAGTATTTTCGAAAAAAAAAATTTTGATAAATGGAGGGAGTAATTTGATACTGCTTTGAAACACTTTGGTTAAAATGACTCAAATCTTGCCAATTTGACTCTAACCTTTTAAGCAACAGGGTAAAATGGACAAACAAAAAATAGGATCAAATTTCCAATAAAGTATTCCAAAGCAAGATGAAATTGGTAAAGTTAGAACAATTGGAGTCTCCGACATCAATGCAAGTGTGACACCCTTTAGAGCTGCTAGCATCGCGCTAGGAGGGCATGCTAGATCATCCTAATGTCCGCACATAATCTAATAGGGATGCAAGTTTTACATTTTGTGGGTCAATGGATCAGTCCAAACTCTGGAAAATGAAACAGATTTATTCTTTTTCCTCGTAACAAATTAATGCCTCAAATGAGCTAGGTTGATCTGCACTATCCAATGGCACCACTTGCATCCCTAGTGTGATGTCACCGTTTCGTTCAAGAGATTTATATATGTCAAATTTTGCAGCAAATCAAGAAGATAACGTTAAAGAATAGTACATTATAAGATTCGACTGGAGTTCCCCTTCCACTTGAGAAAAATGGTTTCCTTTTCTTTTGAAAGATACGACAGAAGAGTATGAAGCCACAATGGACAGGTTCTGCCTGATAAATCATAGAACAAAGCAATGCATGGTTGTTAGAACCAACTATACAACTTCACTCTATCACCTTTGAAGAATATTAACAGGCCTTGTACAAAATCACTTATAGGAACCTTATTAATTTGCTTAGTCGTCATCCACATATATTGTTTCTTGCTTGAAGAGACCGCCGAATACTGGTCTTACTTCAGCCTTGGATTCGGGCGTCTTCGGTTGTTGCTTCACCTTCTGTGCCGCTGGTTTCACTACCGCCCTCTGCGGTGCCAGCTTCTTTGCCTTTGCCTGGCCGCGGACCGTAGCAATTTGTGCCTTCGGTTCCTTCTCAGTGGAGTTCTGAGCGGGCGCTTCAGTCACCTGTGTGCTGAACTTATTCCAAGAAAAGTCCATGCTAAGCCCTTTGGCTTTACCCAGGAGGTTCTTCACAGAAGATTGGGCCTCGTTCAACGCTCCTGCAGCCACGTCTTCTGAGGGTGCCTTCTCCTCGGCCTCACTAACAGACTCATCGGCCTCACTAGCTCGCTGTGAGGCCAGGGCTTCCTCTTCTGCCCGTGCTTTTGCCGCAGCTTCTTGGTACTCTTTTCTTCTGGTGTCTTCAGGGATAGCCCTGAGGAGCGAATATGCAAAACATTGCAGCACAAAGTAATGCATCATGAGAAAATGATGGAATTTCACATACTCGTTTCAAAGAACTAGGGAGCATAACTGTATGGCAATACAACCTGTACATTCTTAGCATTTACTACAAAAAATGGCACATGTGTTCATTTGACCTTTTCTTGTGAGCATGAAAAATTGTACCATTTCTATTTTGTAATATTTTTCAGACCCTTGTGCACATATTTGGAGATCTTGTGAGTATGAACAATTCTGTTCTTATTTTAACACATGAGTAAAATAAAGTATAGAAAAAGCAATCAATTAGACTCCTAATATACACTTAACAATTAGCATGCATCTCAAAGCAGAATAAGGATTTCTAACACATGCTGACAGGCCCAGGTGCAGAGTGACTTTTCTCCTAAGAATATAAAATCAGGAATCCACTCAAATAATGAATCAAACAAAGAATAGCTGGACTATTGTTTCTCAATTTTCTCTTATCCTAATATGTGTTCCAACTCCCAATTCCAATACCCTAATCCACATCAAACGATGATGTCTCTTGTTTTCCTCTGTATAGTAGCTATCCATTATTGTATTAGAGTTCATATCAATTTTTTTGTTCTGTTGAAGACATTATCAATAAATAAACATAGCAACCTATTCCAGCAACAATATTTTTTATTCAATCATATTATTAGACGTAAACAGGCACAATGATAAGACAATTATTTACAAAAAAGATGGGAGTATAATTCTATCCACAACAAGGAATCAAGCAACAGATCGGTGAGGTAAAATTGGTCAGGCTACCCACATGAAAGCTTCTGCTATGGGCTTGGATGTCGCTGCTGAGCTAGTTGAAACTTCAACAACCTATAAAAAAAATTATTATCAAGATAAGTGAAGAATGAGTAATTAAGAATATAATACAGAAACAAAACGGATTAGAGGTGATGCAGTTTTCATGTCACTATAAATGAAAGGTAGGGTACAAATAAACAGGGAAAGCAAATCAACTGATAAAAAGAAAAGTCACTTGCCATCCTCCAATAACATAAGTTAGATTGATAAATAATAATTTGATGAAATTTTTTTCAAAAGTAAGTCCACAATTTAACGAAGTACTACCTAATACATGTGAAGAATTCTTATTCTAATGGATTATGACCAGGTTAAAAGTTTACATTTTTTTCAACATGCTCTATTCTATGTCTTCTGATTACTTTCATATGATCCACAGTTTGGGGCTTGGCACTACATATTTTCATCCGCTAAAAAGGTGATCATCAATACATAATCCATCTGTACTTCAACTTGCAATGTTCCTGATCTCCCGGAATAAGAATTTCAGAACTAAGGACTGCCTCAATTAATCCTTCATCCACACATTGAACCTGTAGCAGTATTAAGGAGGATTTCTTCTCACTCGTATTCCATAATTTGCTGTTTGAATGTACGATATTATTGAACTTCTGGAACAAAATTTCAGAACTGAGGATTCGCTCTTGCTCACCTAGTTTTTAACACTTACACTTGAATGCTTCGCATAAGCAAAGCAACCAAATGGACGGCATTTGCAATTGACTAATGCAGAAATTTCTGTAACTGACCATTAAGATTCGATATTTGCACCATTAAATGTGGACATGGACTGAATGTCTATACATTAATACTGTATGATCGAATAGGAGCGCCAGCAACCTAATCGTCGCAAGTTGTGATACAAACCATGTTACTACTGCTCCGCTTAGGATTGTGGCAAGAAATTCTCCGTCACTTGTCTGATAGGAAGGTCATGGAAGGCACATATAGGTACATACAAGCATAGTTTTCATATACCTTGTTCTCAGCGACTGCCACGTTGGAGAAGACATCGGCCACAAGGGCGGCAATCTGCATCTTTGATACCTAGAAGAACACAAAAATGCATGTTATTCAGTTATGCATGTAAGACCTTGGCATAGTCTGGACGGAAAAGTTGAGGCTGTGTACCTTGCCAGACTGGGTCATTGAAGTCGCACCCTCCTTGGCCAGGACCAAAGGGTAAGAGCTCTCCAGACTGTAATCGTCGGTGAGCGACGTCTTGACTAGGGTGTACTTGACATCGATCTGCACTACCTTGGCCAAGAACTCATTGAGCGATAGGGTCTCCACGCGGGAGAAGAGGTTCGAAAAGAAGGATGTGAAGCCATCGAGCACATTGTACGTGGACGCACCGCCGCTGACCCCGTCGTCAAACACGATCATGACGTGTGCCACGCTGGCGAGGTCTGCAGCCTGCACCACCCGCAGCGCTTCGTCAGTGGTGACCGGCCCACCTTCTGGCCCCTTCTCCCCCGGGCTGACGGTGACCACCACTTTAGCTGCAGGCCCAATGGCCTTGGCGATCGCCTCGGGGTCATCGAAGCCCGACTCTACCGCGTTGAGCCGGCGCGCCTCCGCAGGTGTTATGAGCCCGTACGTGGCAGCGATGCGTGCCAGCTCCTGCGCCGAGGCCAGGTCCGGGACGCCTGCGCGCACGGCGAAGCCCTGTCGCAGCAAAGTCTGCGCAACGCGGACGCCTGACTGACCCGTGGCACCCGCGACGAACACAGTCTGCGGGTCCTTCCTGCCCCTCCCACCAGCGAAGATTGACCCGGACGACTGCGACGGGAAAGCTGGTATCAACGACTTGCCATTCGTCATCTTGCCCAAGTTGTCGGTGAACTTGCTGAAGTCCACGAAGAAGCTGGGGCCCTTCTTGGCGGCAGCGTCTTCATCGGTGCCAGAATCCTTGCCGCCGAGCTTTCCTCTGACGCGGCAGAGGACATTTGGGGCACGGCGGCGGAGCGGCGTACTAAGGGGGCGGAAGGATGGTGAATTGGAGGTGAGCGCGGGAGCCATGAGGGGCGGGCGTCAGGTGGTCGAACAGGTGGTGGGCATGGGGGCCGTGGGATGAGGAAGGGGTGGAGATGGGAGCTGCGTGGGGCTGGCATGGTTTGGATTGGGAGAAGTGGCGGGGGAGCCTATCGGAAGACGCCATGTGGGTCGCCGTTTATCCCCTCGTGGGCAACCGCTGGCCGTGCGGTCGAACCGCGTCGACGTCATCGGGACCATGCCAAACTTCGCGACTCGTGACCCTTCCAATGTTCCGATGCGGCAGACAGGGGTGTCGACACAAATTTTGGCAGGCTATAAAAAAATACGACTTGAAATCAACTTAAACATGATAAATAAAATATTCAAAGATTAAATAAACGATAATAAACAAAAGAGTTAAAAAGAAATAAAATCGTATGCATGCATGTGTAAAGATTAACACGTCCTCCTCAAAACAATATATATAATAATTGCAACGGCTAATTAAATGAAATAGCCAAACATATATTAATAAATGACTTTGTTTAAGTGAGGTGCATATTTTGGCAGCGAGTTCTTAATTTTTCATATCAGTAAACATTCATACTTACAGGAGTAGTTGTCGAGATTAGACTCGTTTGGATGCCAACAGATTGTAGAAACTGAAACATCTGCTCCTGTTGGGCCGCCAAGCTCGCTTCCATCTCCTGGCGTAACCTTGCCTCCATTTTCTCCCGTAGCCTCCTCTCTTCTTGCACCGGAAGCTATAATATGATCTCACCATTGTTACATGTTATTTCAATGTATATGCAATCAATGGATGATGAATAAAATAGAAAAAACCTGAAGTGCCTCCATCTGATACTGCGACCTGCTCGACCGTGGGCATATTGCTGGGCTCGAGCTAGTGCTTCTTGCTCGAATCTGTGATAGAGACATATCTCACAAAACATCTCAACATACATCAATATCTCACACAAAACATAATAGTTTCAATCAGAAACATTACAACATAAGCCATTCATAAATGTAATTGATAAGTTCGACAAATGAAAGAAGAAAACATCGAGAAACAATCAACAAACTGACTACAGTGACGGTCGGGGGAGATAAGGCTGAACATTTGGCGGCGGCGACGCTCCGAATGCAGGAGTCCTCATATTCAATGTCGGAGACGCTCCAAGCTGATGGGGCATATCATTCGTTTGCACCGATTGATTCTGCACAACAATTACATTTATGAGACAAGATTACAAATGCTTTAAAAATGACTTTGTTCAAGTGAGAGTGCATGTTTTGGTAGCGAGTTCTTAATTTTTCATATCAGTAAAAATTCATACTTACAGGAGTAGGTGCCGGGATTGGACCCGTTTGGATGCCAACAGATTGCAGAAACTGAAACATCTGCTCCTGTTGGACCGCCAAGCTCGTTTCCATCTCCAGGCGTAACCTTGCCTCCATTTTCTCCCATAGCCTCCTCTCTTCTTGCACCTGAAGCTACAATATGATCTCACCATTGTTACATGTTATTTCAATGTAGATACAATAAATGGACGATGAATAAAATAGAAAAAACCTGAAGTGCCTCTATCTGATACTGCGAACTGCTCGACCGTGGGCATATTGCCGGGCTCGAGCTAGTGCTTCTTGCTCGAATCTGTGATAGAGTAGGAGTACTTGTACTGCCGATAACGCTGTCACCAAGCCAGTAGCGTCCATGCTTCTTGCCTCCTCCCGCCCTCATGACGACTTCACCATCAAAGTTCTGGGTGGTCAGATCATAATCTTCTCCATGAACCGCCTTCGCCATTGATGTGTACTCGCTGAGGCGGGTGTGAACGCTTGCGATGTTGTACGCCTCAGGTGGGTCCTCTGGGTTGTAGTGGACATCGGACGTCGCCTTCCCCTTGCAAGACATAGCATATGCCTGGAACTGGGAGCAAGCACCACCATGTGACGACGACTGCGAGCATAACAGGGAGCTGATTAGAAACTATGCAGCATTGAGCGTTAGAATATAAAAATGAATTCATATACCCATCTCTCTCTGTATGCGTCAAGGTTTAGGTTGCCTTGATGGTGCGGTGCACCTGGCATCATCAAACGCCACTCCCGACAAGCATTGTGCCTCTCCTCCCAGTCCTCAGTGCACCACCTGTCCACCATCTGTGTCCAACACTGCAGATGCCGCGCACCACCATGGAGGCACCTACACGTCATATATGAAGATCAAATTAAGCACATTTATTCGCTATATTGATTTTTTATGTTTAATGTTCTATGTTTATCTCAATATATACATCGTCTCTTGGTAAGACGGAATCCCGGGAATTCCAAGATTAGGGGATCATCTCGTTACTCCAGGATCAAACCAATGACATTTGAATATGACAGGATTAAGAGGTTTGCCACCATGAAACTTCAGCTCGTATATTTCTTCAACTATTCCATAATACACGACCCCATCCATCCCGGGCGTAAAAACTCCAGAATTTTGTGGTTCGTCGATTGGGCCGACTTTGCTCGTATCTTGTTTTGTGAAAGCGATAGCCATTGAAGTCATAGCCGATAAATGACCTGACCCTATAGGCAAAGCCATTGTCAACCTGCCTCACGTCGGCACTCATAGACGCATCAGTTTGGCCCTGCAAGCATAAGCACAATACAGTATTTTGACACGAGGATTTTGTAAAGTGAAACTACGAACGAACGGAATATGTTACAACCTTCTGTTTGAACCAAGAAATGAATCAGGCATTCCATTTCCCGCACCCTGTTTAAGTACGGCCTCAGATTCCTGCGGGGTAGGTTCCCTAGATAGGTTCTAGAATTGATGATGAAATTCCCTACACAAACGAGAGAGGTACTAGAATGGTTCCAAACCTTAATGTTTCCTGCTGGGTATGCAGCGAATCTAAGAAGGGGACTAAACGTATCTACTATGCGAATCAATGGTATGAAGAGTCATGACTTCCACATATGGATTGAGCGGCTTCTTCCGACGATGGTTCCAGGCTATGTCCCAGAGCATGTGTGGCAAGTGCTGGCATAGTTAAGCTATTTCTTCCGCCAGATTTATGCCAAGGAGTTACCTCGGTCCGTGCTTGCAGATCTGGAAAGAATGACACCAGTGTTGCTTTGTAAATTGGAGAAAATCTTTCCACTAGACTTCTTCCTTTCGATGCAGCATTTGATTTTGCACCTCCCGTATGAAGCAAGAATGGGGGAGCCCGTGCAGGCCCGTTGGTGCTATCCTGTTGAGAGGTGCTTAAAATTTCTTCGAACTAAATGTAAAAATAAAGAAAAAACTGAGGCTTCAATTGGAGAGGCATATATTTTGGAGGAGGTGTCGAACTTCACAACAACATACTATGGTGACAAGCTGCCTAGCTTGCATAATCCACTCCCTCGCTACAATATTGGCGAAAATGAATCAAACCTTAGCCTTTTTCGAGGGCAACTAGGAAGTGCAAAGTGATGCGAATCCCAAGACTTTGAAACATGAAGAGTGGTGCACTATCATGCTATATGTGTTGAACAACCTATCTGAAGTAAAGCCGTACATGAGGTAACTTCTCGACAAACTTGTTTTCTCAAGTATTTTGTGCTGCAACCTATTATGTAACTAAACTCCTTGTCCCTCCTTTGGGGCTTCGTCAAAACGAATTCGGCCTTAGGCCTTCTCCATGTCTTGCCTCGACTAGGAGGCTTCATCTCTAGGTTTGGTCTATCGCATAACGTTGCTAGATCCACTCTAGCCTTAACGTTGTCCTTGGTCTTATCAGGACTGTCCATTATTGTTGACCATAGTGCCTCCGCAACATTCTTTTCAGTGTGCATTACATCAATGTTATGTGGAAGAAGAAGGTCATCAAAATATGGAAGCCTGAACAAGCCTGACTTATGAGTCCACATATGTTCCTCACCATATCCCACAAAACCACCTTCTTGATGATTGTCCACGAGAGCATCTATCTGACCACGAACCACAAGACCAGTCTTCATCTGCGGTGCTGGGTCAGTAACTATGAGAGACCCGTCCAATTTACATTCAAGTTTACCAAATTGACTCGCGGCCCACGTATGGTATGTGAGTACTCAACCCAATAAAAAGGAATGTAAACCCGGCAGTCCCCCGACATGCTTCTCAAGCAATGCCCAAGATCCAAGCACGTCGGTAACAACGAGTGATACATCACATAGGTCACAATAATTCAATTACACTAGTTTTAAAGTAACCTTACAAACCAAGGTTCAACATAAGTCCTGAAATTAAAAATTAAAATGCGGAAGCGATTCTAAGGAATAGAGCGGTCGCAGTAGTTGCAACGATAAAGCAGCAAAGGATTGTGATGCCCAGCCCACGAACATCGCAAATCACGGTCATACGAATGTCCGGACTACTCCTCGCCCTCGTCGACATCGGTCGGGACAAAGTAGCCGAACACCAACTCATCCTCACCTGCAAAAACTTAAGCAACAAATGTTGAGTACGAAGGTACTCGCAAGACTTACCCTGTTGTGGGAATTATTTCCCGACTCCAAGAATAATGCAGTATGGCAGTAGGAAGGTAAGTAAGGCATAGGAATAGACTCAATTGCTTAAAGCTGCACTAAGCATATGTGAATAAGCATAAAGTAAAAGATTCTGCGGGCATAAACACCTACTAAACCCATAACCATAAGTACCATGTAACCAAAACCACATATACCATCCACCATGTTCCAGTTCCCATCACTTTATGTGTCAACTCTACGATATTATCCAAAGGACACTGAGCTTGATCATAACCGAGATCACGGCAGATTCGAACCGATTATACACCCTGCAGGGGAGTCCAACTGTACCCACACGACTGAGGACCATATGGCTCATGCAACCCGCTAAAGTTACACAAGGGGGTACTCATGTCAACCTTTTTCACACTCGTGCTCACACGGTTGGAAAATCCACACGGTGTCGAGTACCATGACCTCGCAGGCACACATGAGTCCCTCGTCGAGTATCACGGCCTCACAGGCACATGTGAGTCCCTCGTTCCATGCACCGTGCAGTCATCGGTCAAACGTTGATATGCAGTGAGATACTCAACTTGTCTTACCATTATATTCGACATGTGGTATGAACGGAAAGTGCTCAGGCCAAGAATAACACGGCCGGGTCCTAGGTCAACCCAGACGGGACCTACGGCACACAAGACCTCCACGTCTTGCTGCACTCCTATTCTACCGTCCGGATTTCAGTTTAACACTTTCTAACTTTTATCACATATGAACTTGCCACAAGCTAATAAGTAACCGGGGCGAATCACATACATGCGAGTGGGACTTACCACTCGATGTCTACCGTTATTCTAAGCATGGCTAAGCATTTCATGACTCGAACAAAGACACACTACCCAGTTGACAAGGTGACGTAATCAACATCAAGGAGGGGTAACATGCAACAATAATAGGATTTCCCGACATGCCACTATGCCGACTTAATGCAATCCTATACGTAAACACATATATTAACATTAAATAGTTACTTAAGATAGCAATATGAGGTGCTTGCCTTCAGTAGCAGTGGTGGTGTTCTCCTCAGCAACTTGCTCAGCTTCTGGTGCTCCTCCCTCGATAGCACCCGTGTCACTCTCCAATGGATCGTATTCTATAAAGCAAAACGCGTTGGTATGAGAAATATGCTATGATGACATGATGCACAAATGATGCGATATGGTGCAGAAAGATAGCTACTGAGACTATGAACACAATGCAAAAAGAAGCACATCAAACGGAGGTCTACAGCTCAAGTTATGCTGAAAACAGTTTTACCGATTTGGAAAATTGGTTCCCGGTTCCCGGGTTCCGGTTCTGATATCGGGTGGCACACGGACAACATCTCCGGGAAAAATCCCAAAACATGTCTGGGTGCACTGGCTTAACTAGGTGGCTAGGGGTTACTACGACACTAAGTTTGAAGGTTTTCGCTCGCGTTACCAGGAACACGAGCCCACCCACCATCGTTGCCCGTTTACGACACCGGGAGATACCGTAAAACACCGTAAAAGTCGTAACGACTTCCCGATGAAAAATTAAATTTAAGTTATGAGCAGGGGATCATTTTTACTTCAAAGTAGCTTCCAAAAAAGGACTTTTGGCACTGATTTGGGGTCAAGTTGAGCTTCCAAGATTTTATTAAAAATCTAACAAAATTTTTGTTATTCAAAATGATAAAATCAGAAACAAACACTAAAACTCAAGGTAAAATCATGAAACATGATGGAGGCACCAGTGAGCATCTAAATAAAGTTTAGGTTAAGGGGTTGGACCTTTGGAAGATTTCCTAATGTATTATAGAAAAAGACAAATTAACTAGACAGTCAAGAGTATTTCCAAAGACATGCATGAACATTTGTTTCTATAAAATCCTGATAACAATGCAGGAGATGCATAAAGTCATGACGCACCCAAGATTCAAATTTCAACCCTATAACCCTTCTGGAACTCCAATTAAAATTCAAAAATAGAAAAGATTCATCTAATTATTGAGGAAATTTCAGGAACATTTTTGAAAAAGTGCTTCAACAGAAAATTAGTTCATTCTACAAGGATTGAAACAAATTAGGTTTGGTATTCACTACACAATTTACAACACTGGCTAAATAATGGAAAAAGGAAAAATTAATTAGGAAGAAGGAGCAGGAAACAGAGAGCAGGGCAGGCGGCGCTCCGGTGAGGTGCTCACCGGAGGAGAGGGTTAGAGTGGGGAAGGAGGAGCTGGGGAGCTTCACCGTGAGTCAATGAGTTGATTTGAGGGCGATAGAGGCCAAGGGAGCAACGGGAAGATGGTCGGCTACGGCGAGCTCCACGGCGGCTTCAATGGCGGCCGAAGGGTGGCGCGGTGAGTTTGTCCTTGTCGGCGGTTATCTGTGGTCAAAGAGGTGCGCAAGAATATGGAGAACTCGCCGGCGAGAGGAATTGGAACGAAAAAGTACCGGGGCGATGAATTTTGGAGTTGACAGCCGATGGCGACGCTCTCGGCCGGAGGAGGAAGAAGGTGGTGTTCCGGTGAAACGGCGGTGAGAGAATGCAATTCCTCTTGCAGTGAGCACGAAGGAGCTTTGGAGAGTAGGATTGGCAATGTGGTGTGGCTCGGCTCGTGCTCCTTTGGGCTGTCCACGTGAGAGCAGGCGGGGCGGCTCTAATGGCGGCGTGTGACCGATCGCAGAGGAAAAAGAACAGGAGGGGAGCGGCTGGTTTGCAGTAGCTGCGGCTTTATACTCGCGCGGAAGTGAGCCAAGGGGGAGAGAGGAAGGAGAGGGGCCGTGCGGTGTGCTGCAGATTGGCGATGACGGCGGCGGCCAAGGATTGGGGAGGCGAGCGGTGGCGTGCGCTAGAGGAGGAATGGCGGCGCGCGCGCGAGAGAGAGAGAGAGAGAGAGAGAGAGAGAGAGAGAGAGAGAGGAAGGGAGAGAGCAGGGAGATCTTGGCGAGATTCACTACCGGAGGAGTGAAGGCGCGCGGGAGTTGAGCGTCGGCTGGCCGGCCACAGTGGTTGGCCGTCGAGGGCGGCGGCCCTGTCCACCTTTTTTTTTTTGATTTTTGCTTAAATTCAAAACTTCCCACCTTGAGTTAATTGAAAACCATACCAACCGAATTTGGAAAGTTCTGAAAATTTTTATGGGTGCTAAGGGAATTATTTGGAACAACTTTTGTTTAAGAAAGTTTCCCTGATTCTGCTTCTAAAGGTTTGCAAATTTTCAAACTAGTTCAAGTTTGCTTGAATTTTAAGGGGGTTTAAACCTCTTCCAAAAATTCTGATAAAATCTCAAAATTCTATTTTATTTTGTAATTAATTAATATACAAAAACATTGGGTTGGTTTCATTATGAAACAGAGGATTTTGCAAAAGAGCGAAAAGGGTTTCCCATAAACGAAAAATTTTGCAACCCGGACCCACAACTCCCAACAGAAAACGGTCAACAAATGAAATCCAGGTCAGTGAGCTCTTTTTCATCTGGACAAAAGACTGAAACTTGGGATGTGACAGTAACTACGACACCTTTCGTAAAATTCTTGATGTCTCATCTGAATGGATGGTGAAGAGGGAGGAATTGGTGATGTTTGTCGAATGATGAGAACTTCCCACCCTTCTTCAACCAAATGAACCTCAGACCTTCCTTGCATATTGGGCATGAAAACTTGCTGTGAACACACCAGGCGAAGAAATTCCCAGACATCAGGAAGTCATGCAGGGAGTAGTGGTACCAGATGTGCATTTTGAAGTTTCTCTTTGTAGCTCGATCGTATGTCCGTACCCCCTCCTCCCAAGCACGGATCAATTCATCAATCATAGCCTCCATATACACACCCATATTACTCCCTGGGTGTTCTGGAATTATCAACAATAAGAACATGTTCTATTGTTGAAAGACGACGCCTGGGGGGAGATTAAGGGGGATAACAAAAATGGGCCAACATGTGTATGGTGCAGCCATCATTTCATAAGGATTGAACCCATCCGTTGCCAATGTAACATTTACATTACGATGAATCCCATCAAAGTAGGTCCATTCTTCACCGTCGGATGGATGCACCATCTTGTCAGGATTGTATCGTTTACCATTTTTATGCCATGTCATCTGTTTCATGGATTCCTCGGTCATGTATAGCCATTGGATCCTTGGTATGAATGGAAGGTACCGTACGATCTTCACGGGGATCTCGAGCTACCTCTTTGGCCATTACCGGAGTCAACCTCCAAGAATCTAGAGGAGTTACATTTTGGACAGTACTTTGCTCCCGTATATTCTTTCCTATATAGGATGCACCCCTTTGGACACGCATGTATCTGCCCATATGGCATCTTAAGTGCGCGAAGGAGTTTCTGTGACTCATACATGCTCTTTGGCAGAATGTGACCATTTGGAAGCAAGCTACCCAAAATTGTCAACAAGGCATCAAAGGCATCTCGACTCAAGCTATACTAAGACTTGAATGCCATTATGCGTCGAAATCTATCCAATTGAGAAACGTTTGTATGACCATGAAGTGGTTTCTGAGCAGCTGTCAACATTTCTAAGAATGACTTTGCAGTTGCCTCTGGCTCCTCCTCCATACGACCTTCAGCGAAGTTTTCTTCTTGATAGTCATTTAACATGTCTTCTACGCTGGCGTCAGAATCATAATCATCGACGCGTTGTCTCATGACCTCCTCTCTGATACGATCGGCTTCACCATGATAGATTCATCTGGTGTAGTCAGGCATAAATCCATTCTTACAAAGTTGTTTGCCCATGACATCTTTTTTTTTGTCGACGCCTGTTTGCATATTTGCTGCAGGGACACCAAGTGGCACTCGATCCTTTAGCGTTGGCAACTGCTAGTTCTAAGAAAGCATCAGTCTTCCGAATCCATTCATCTGTCCATGAACTCTGACTTGGGCGGCCTGTGTACATCCACTCACGGTCACCCATCCTTAACATTTAAATCAACGAATAATGTAACCATATATTACATCTATACGTTGTTTCAACTATATAATAGGTGAGGATAGGTCCTATGATGAGGACATCACACTCATGGATATACACAATTCTTCTCCTGCTGTTACACATGAAGGTCCAATACTAGAGCTCACGCCCGACAACTTAATCTAGAGGTGAGCTAGTTCCTTAGCACTCCATTACGCATTCTCGAGGATAGATTACTAGCTAATGATTTTATTATGATTAGAAATCATGGAGGGGATAGAGGAACAATGGGAGACCAGAAAGGAGTCTTCCAAGGACGTCCAAACCAAGTCCGAGTCATAGCCCATGTTGACTTCGAATATAATTCGTAGTCCAGGAGCAGCCTGTACTAAAATGGACGCTCAGGTCGCATACGTTCTCCGTTTTAGGCAATCTTCCACTTCATGGAAAGAGGACGATATTATCTTTCCAATGGTACTTGTTCCATGTCCATATTCCTCCAAAGTCAACGGGAATCATCGAAATATTGGATAGTCCAGAATTTGTCAGGATGCTGACCAACTTTGGGCCGGTTGGCCTTGTATCGAGTTAGAGTCCATTAGGGTTACGTCTAGGGGACTTGCACCTCCCCAATTCCTTTATATCCAGCCGTCACCCCACCATTAGGGTTCAGGTTTGCTTAGATTATTCCTATTAAAAACAGTATCGCCATTTCATCGGTTGGTGAGACCCTAACTTTTGTGAGTGTGACACCTCAAAATTTAAACTCGATCAATCCAATAAATAAGCAAAGGTTTGGTGTTAAAATAAGGAATTAAAGAGTTCTTTGTCGTTTAAGGAGGTAGAGGAAATTAAATAAAAGGGATTACTAATTCATCAACTAAAATAAGTTATAATCACTTTTTGCCATTTTTAACTATTGCTGATTTATTAAATTGAGTTGAAGTGAGAAAGGAGCACGGTAACATTCATGCAAAATGGGCGGAAAGTGATTAAGGCGCGAATAGGGTCGAACTCCCGTAACTATTTTCATCGAAACCCTAATCGTCGAGTAGATTGAGTAGTTGGATAATGGGACCTAGGATTATCGGATTCAAAAGTTGTTCAAACCTTAGCTCAAATTCCGAAACGGCCCAAATCAAAAACCTAATTACGTTGGAAATTTAAACAATAGACAAGAGACAAACAATTATAAAGGGATTCGAATTTGCAGTGAAGATTCAAATTAAAATAGCAATTCAAAAAGATTCAATGTTAATTCCTTTACATTTCTAGTCATACAACCAAATTAGTGAAACTTCAAAAAAAAAAAATTTGGAACTCAAATTTCAAACTCTACCCTAAACTTTCTCTCCTTCTTCCCTTCCTTCTGTCCTGCCTCTTCTTTCTTTTTTCTCTGTTGTCGGACGGGTACAGTACCCGAGCTGCCAAAGACAGTGCCGCCATGCCGCTTTCTCCCGCCGAGCGTCGCCCTACGCCCCTAGCCGTGCAGAGCCGAGCTAGCCCGACGTGCGCCTTAATGATCCTCCGCAAGCGCCGCTGCTCCGCCCGGTCGGCGAACTACCCACGTACGGGAATTGCCGACCGCCATCACCGTCGCCGCGGCCGCCGATTAAATTCCACCCGAGAACGCCGCTGCACTGTCGTCCGGCCAACCACCCGTGTACTGCAGGCCGTCTCGGTGGGTTACAAATCGCTCCTTCATCAATTTCCTTCTTCCTCCCCGCCCTGCCTCTCTTTCTTTTCCACTGCCCTGCCGCCATTACCGCCGCCCTGCTCCCACGTCGACCGGCCGTCCCCCTATAATCCGAACCAAACCGAGCCCCTCCAACGCGCGTGAAGTCACTCACTACGCCCTCCCACATCCAATTAACCTTTCCCGAGCCGAAACCCTAGCCAACGCCGGCAATTCATTCTCGGAGCACCGCCGTAACCGCCATTATCGCCGTCCCGTCAAATTCTTCATCGCCGGTGAGAGCCTCTCCAATTCCTTCCGTCGGCGAGACCCTTGTGTCGCCCTGCATCCGTTTCAATTGACCGCAGCGGTTTTGGTGAAGCAGCAGTGACGGAATCGCCGCGCCATCGCCGGAGCACCCGCCGAGCCACCACCTCACCGTCGACGACCATCTTCCGGCCAATTTCACTCTTCCTCGCCGTGCCCAGCGACATCCCCGACCTCTGCTGCAGCTCACGGTGCTCAACCCCGACACTCATCAACCGCCGAGCTGCCGGAACACCGCCGCCGCCATTGCCGTAATCAGTCCACCGTCGCCGGCGTACCTCCGGTGAGCCCCGTCGCCCCTCCGTCATCAAATGAACTCTCTGACTCACGCTGAGTGCGGTGGGCACCACGGAAGCTGCCGCCGACGCCCCCTCCGGTAAGAACCGCTGGTGAGCGCCGTCAGGAGATAACCCTAGCGCCGCGCTCCCCTGTCTCGTGCCACTGACCAGCGGGCCCTTGTTCATTTCAAATTATTCAAAATCCAGGGGATTCCACAAGATTGCAAAATTTGCATAAAATAGAATACTGCTCCAAAAATAGCAAACCAAACCTTTTTAGAAACCTCATGACTAGGACTAAATTTCTGTTAGAACACTTTTATTAAAAAGACCAATTATTTTCAGGAATAATTAAAGTACTCTTTTCTGTTTTTGAATTTTATTTTAAATTCTAGGACAGTGCTAAGGCTAATATTTGATCCACAAGTACCTCATGGCAGAGCACACCTACTGGAATTTTATGAGGATTTTAGGACCACCAAATTGTATATAATACTTTCACAATACCCCAATCTGCCTATTAAAATGTCATTTTCTAAAATGCATTGTGGAAGTCAGTAAAAAGATTAGACCCCAAAAACAAAGTTGTAGATTTGGTTCTCCAGAGTAACACCATAAAATATCATAATTTTATTCGAAGATTTACATATGGTTTTGGATTTTATAAGATTTAACGACAGAAATTTTGTTGAATTTTTATAAAATTTAGGAAATTCACCTAGGCCTCAACCAAAGCTTAAAATTTATATTTCAGAGAGTACCCTCAATTAAAAATAACCTTGAGGTATAATTAAAAGTTTTATTTTTAACCTAGATAAATAGTCGTAGTTAATAAACGATTAATACTCAAAGCAAAGTCCCAATCTAACCCTAATTCCTAACAATGAAACTCTAGTTAATCTTTAATAAAAGCATTGTGACTCCTTTCATTAAACAATTCATTGCATTTTCGTCATATAGGAACTGACCAGGGACTTCCGTCGGTGAACGAGAATCCAGAGGAGGCACCCGCAGGAACTAACTTCTTGTTTGAGTGCTCTGACTGTTCTGCAAACCAAGGCAAGCCCTAGTGCAAACCTATGTTTTACAAAGTTTCTATTTTCCACTATGTGTGTAGGAATTGTTTGTGCATTAAGTTTCGAGGAAATTACCGTGAAAACCTAGATGCATGACTTGGTAGGCTTCCTATGAATTGTTTTGGTAGAGCCATCGATAGAATGCGATGCTTAAAGGATAGGAATCCGATAGCATCCGAGTAGTATGGAGACTACTCGTGTGTATTCAAAGAAGGAAAAGTCGAGAATTATGTTTGATCTTAAATGTGATTAAAATTTGAGAACCTTATCGGATGCGGTTGCATTGGTCAAGTTTGAGGTGTGTACCGAGTGCATACTGGTAAATGGGACCAGGAAACCGACGTAGCTCACCGTGCTTTGTTGGACAATTGACCATCCCTTTTTCTGGGTGAACGGACCAGCAAGGTGGATGAATTTGCTTTTGTTTTCTTGGGCTCGTGCTAGTGGGAAAGGCTTGGGGCCGTACAGGGATGCAGGGCATCGCCTGGAGGACCATGTCCTTGGAGGGATGGATGTTGAGCCAACACTGTCACGATGTTGCGAAAGGTAGCCACGTGTGACTCAGTTGAGTGCGCACGTGTCGTGTCATTCGGGTTTCTCCTGCAGGATGTAAATCAATTATAATTGCTACTCCTCGTGGTTAAGAGTAGCACTTGCTCCTTTCCACCGCAACGATTTGAAAATAGTGGATTATGATGAAAGTGGCTAATTTCACCCTGCTTTGTTGCAATGAATTCTTGATTGTTTAGAATAGCGGCACATTTAGTAAATTCGCAGTGACTACTGTTAATTTGGCTAAAATTGAAATAGAATATTAGCGCTGTTTTCGCAATACCCAATCATCCTCCACCAATACCCCTGCAATCTAGGAGTCGGTCATTAGATGGCCACGTTGACGGGTAAGTCTTGCGGAGTATTAGTTGCTCAGGCTTTGTGGATTAATATTTTTGCAGGTGATTCTTCTAACCTTGCTTCGTGTGGTTGTGGTGGTTGGGAAGGGGAGGCACCCTCGGAGTGGACCATTGAATGGGTTCCCGCTTCTCCGACCTATGAAGATTAAGCACCCGTGGACTGGCATGCTTAATTGTATCGTCGAGTTGTAATCATTAGCTTCCGCTGACTTTCGCTTGTTTTCGAACTACGTTTCCTCACTTAAATTATCTGAACCAATGTTGTAATCTTAAGAACTCATGTATCCTTTAACTCATGTTTTGCGTGTCCTTGTTAATTAATGTACTGTATGGTCACTTGGTTCGCCAAGTGGCACCTCGAATGATCCTGGATGGGCAACCGTACGATTTTATCGGACGGGGTTGCGACAGTGAGTTTAATCTTCATCTGTAATTTTGTTGCCTTCAACTTCATTCTTGCTTGTGTTCTTTGATTCGCAGGCAAAGACTAGACTTCTCGGTGAGGTCATCCATGTTCATGCGGGTGATAACCAGAATAGACATAGAGCTGCGATTGCGGGGTTCGGAACGTGCCGTTCAGAAGCCGGATCGATTTGTGTCACGACTCCACCCAAATTGTTGATTATCAGAACCTGTAGGAAGATCGTGTGACACCCTAGGTGTCACTTAAGAAGTTATCGACAAATCCTAATGTGACACCCCGATCCAGGGCTTAATAGGATTAATAGGATACTCATATCAACAAGTTGTAACTTCTTTTTCGGTAGCCTAGCTCCGAAAAACTCCGAGGTTTAGCGTGCTTGGCCTAGAGCAATTTCAGGATGGGTGACCGACCGGGAAGTTATTTCCGGGTGCGCACGAGTGAGGACAAATGTGCGCAGAAAAGACTTGTGTTGGTCTGTGAGGCCATCCTACGTCCTATAAAAAGCTGATATAAGCGGGCCCAGCCTTGAGGAGGCGAGACGTTACATAGTGGTATCAGAGCTGACTCTCGTGGTTTCACGGGCGCTTGTGTTGCTGTTGCGCGAGCATGATGTGCATAGCTAGTGTGGATCCAGAGTGGTCACACAACATGACACATGCTGGCACTGGACACACGGACGTGGCCAAAAGATAATGTTACTGGCTTGGGATTGACCGACGGGGACGTCGGTCTCTTAAGGGGTAAGTATGTGAGACCCCGATTCAGGACTTAACAGGATTAATAGGATACTCATATCAACAAGTTGCAACTTCTTTTCCGATAGCCTAGCTTCGAAAAACTCCAAGGTTAAGCGTGCTTGGCCTGGAGCAATTTCAGGATGGGTGACCGACCGGAAAGTTATTTTCGGGTGCACACGAGTGAGGATGAATGTGCGCAGAAAAGACTTATGTTGGTCTTTGAGGCCAGCCTATGTCCTATAAAAAGCTACCTAATATAAGCGGGCCCGGCCTCTAGGAGGCAGGACGTTACACCTAAAACCCTAAAAATGAATTCTTGCACTTTAAAGCAAAATTCACACTTAAGTTAATAAGCAATGTCGTTTGAAACACCTCCATGAACCTCTACAAAAATTTTGGTGAATTACAGAACACTTTTATCGAATCAGAGACTTTTAACCCACATTACAAAAATCATTTCTTAACAGGTAATAATTCAAACACCCATTTCAAAATCCATCACAAATCCTAACCCTAGCCATGTTTTTACATGCCAATTAAGTTCACTTAAAAATAGGATTTTGGAGGTTTTATAAGAATTTTTGGAAAAGATTTAAACCACATAAAAATTCAAACAAACTTGAACTTAATTGGAAATTCCCAAATTTTAGACAGAATCTGGAGTCCATCCGTTAACGAGAGTTATTCCAAATAATTAATTGAGTGCCCACGCAAATTTTCAAAATATTCCGAGCTCAGGAATTATGAATTTCAGTTGAATTAAAAAGGGAAATTGGAATAACAGAAAAAAATCACCGCCGCCACGGCGGCCAATCCGGCGCGCTGCAGCAGCGCTGCGCGGCAGACGCCGGGGAGGGCGCGCCTTTCCCGCCGCGCCTTCACTCCAGCGAGAGGATCCCGCGCCGAATCCTCTCCTCCTCTCTCCTCTGCTCGACCCTCTCACTCGCCCGCGCTTTCTTTTCTCTTTGGCACGCCATCGCCGCCCCTCTCCAAGCGCCGACGGGCGCGCTGCGACCTCCTCCTCCTTTCTCGCTCTCTCTCTCCCCACACTTCGTTTTTCCCCTCGCAGCGCAAGCACTCCGCTCCCCTTTCTTCCTCCGCGCATGGGAACGCCGGCTGCCATTGCCGCCACCAAGCTCCTCACGATGAGCGCCCTTTCCGGCCAATTTCCCCATGTTTAACCTTGTCTAACATCTTCCACTCATCCTCACGCAGCTCCCGGTCCATCAAGACGCCCTCCGGCCCACCCCTTCGACAGGAACGTGCGCTCGCCGCCGTCCGCCACAATGCACTCCGTCGCTGGCGACGCTCCGGTGAGAATTCGTCCCCGTTGTGGTGTTGCTGGTTATCTCCAGGGCGTGTAGAACTTATAGAAAGAAATCCCGCACGCTGCCACGAGCCCGCCAAAGGCTGTCCGGAGCCGCCACCTGCCGCGCCATACCCTCCATTAGCCGCCACCGGCCGCCGTTGTGCTCTCGGAGCACCCTGCGCCGTGTGCAAGCCCAGGGGACTCTCCCCGCAGCTCCTTGTCGCCGGCAAGGCCGCTGTCGCCGGAGTGCGCCGGAGAAATCCCCGCCGCCCGCCGCCTCTTCTGTTTTCTCTTTTTCCCATTTTTATTTAATTTGTTAATTTCTAGTCCGGTTTGAAAAATGTGTAAGAAATAGAGGAAAAATCTAAAAATGCTAAAAAATTTTTTTTTGGAATCCCTGTAAACTAACTAATTAATTGATGAAACACTTTCTCAAAAAGGTTCATGGAACTTCCTCAATAAATAAATTAATCCTTTCTGTTTTTGAATTTTAACTGAAGTTTCAGAGATCTTCTAGGGTTGACTCTTGAACCATTAGTGTATCATGGTAGTGTGCACCTCCAGTAATTTTATCAGGAATTAACTTGAAAAAAGTTATATGCATGTCACTAAATATACTCCAAACTGCCATTTTAAATTGTCATTTTCTAAAATACTTATGTAAGTCATCCAAAAAATCCAAACCCTTAATAAAAACTTTATTTTAGATGTTTACTCGTGCCTACTTCAAGTTTCATGATTTTACCATAAGTTCTAGTATTTAAGATTTTAATATTTTAAATAAAAGGAAATTTACTAAATTTTTATAAAATCTAGAGAATTCAACTTGACCTCAACCAAACTATAATATTTCAGAGAGCACTATCAACTAAAAATAACCTCCTGGTAGAATCTGAAGTTCCACTATAGTTCATGATTTGATTAAAAGAAAAATTAACTGAATTGTTATAAAATCTAGAGAATTCAGTTTGACCTCAACCAAATTCTAAAATTCATATTTCAGAGAGCACTGTCAGCTAAAAATAGTCTCCTGGTCAGATATGAAGATTCACTTTGGTCCACACTCATTAAGAATAAATGCTTTAAGTCAAAATATTAGGGTTAACTCTAAACCTCTAGGCATAATGATGAAAACACCATAGTATCTAGGATGAAAACACCATAGTATCTATGATGAAAACACTATTTTACATTACTTGATCATAACTCATCTCAATATTGTTGCATCATGTAGACATCGAAGCGAACGAGGTAGCTGCAGATCCTGAGTCCTCGATCCTCGAAGAAGCTGTCCTCACCAATCTCGGAGATCAAGGCAAGCCCCGGTGCACAACCAGTTCTTAAAGTGTGCATTAGGTTTTTCAGGAGTTGATTGAAACCCTAGTTGCATCTATTTCCTTAGGAACCCTATCGGTATATTGGTATAGGTATCCTCGAGATACTATGTTATGCTTAGATATATTTATCGGTAGAAATCGAGCAGAGTGGATGATGCTCGCGATTGTTAGGGTTTTGATTGAAACTATCACATGAAACATATGACACATGGCTATGGGTGATTAAGGAAAGATAAAACTAGAAGGTCAGACAGGGTACAAGTAGGTCGGCTACTGGACCAGATCCAGGGTGACTGTAGTCTTGTCTGATTCGTGTGGCACAGTGATTGCAAAGTCGAACCTGCCCTACGGTGTCTGATTCAGAGGCGATCTGGGGTGGGCAGTTGTGGGAACTCCACAGAAACCATCCAAGACATGTGTTCTGGTGGGATGCGCCAGCGCTAAGGCAGGCGTAGGAGGGAATTAACTTTGCAGGATCCAGTGTGAACGGTTGCTACGTGCGGTCTGGGACGCGCACGTGTCGTATGATTAGGTTATCCCTGCAGGTGTAAATTGTTTTGAACCACTGTCGCTCTCGGTCTATGAGTTTCTTTGACCTCTCTGTCGCATACATTAAGATGATGAGCAATGAGGATGATGATTCAATTATGATAATTATTTTATCTTATGCTTCTATTCAGTTACGATTCTAATCACTTAACCTGAGCTAAAACTTGACCAGAGTAGCTTCAGGTAGTGTGAGTCCTTTGGCAATGAAACCTACCCTGAGTCAGCCAGCATGTCTAGATGTCGGCTGTAGTTAGCCAATTTGACGGGTCAGTCTTATTGAGCTTCTTAGAAGCTCACGCTTTACGAACACGTGGTTTTCAGGCGCCGACGCGTTTACCCAGGATGATAGCTAACAGTGGGAAGAACCTCGTCCTGAGTTCGAGAACCTCCAGTGGGAGAGTTGCGATTCACCGCAGTGAACGTTGTGTGACTAGTAGTATGGTGCCACTGGGCAAGGCCCATACTTTTGCTTAGTCATGAGAGTCAGAGTCTGTACCTCGTTTAATGTCTTTTGCTGTATTTCATAATTTCAAAAACTCTATTCGTACTCTGATGATGTAAGATTTCATTTTAAATTATGGAACTATATTGTATTCAATTCTCTCATCCTATAAAATATTGCTGTTTATCCTGCCTGTGTTGTTCAATGTGTATGCTCGCTTCGTCGAGCATTGCCCAACAGGATCTTGGCGAGATAGGATCCGTCCTGGATTGAGTTATCTGGGGCGGGTCTGCGTTAGATCGGGGCCATTCCCATCAAATGGTAATCAGAGCTCCAGGTGTTCCTCAGGTTCGCCATTGTTTATCCTAGTTCCTTGTTTCCGTTTCGTCCTATAGTCCATAAAAAGCAAAAAATAGAATTGTAGTTTTAAGTTACATCCTGTCCAAAACCGTGTTTAGCCTCTGCATATTTTAATTTTAGAGTCTGTAGTGTTGAGTTTGTGTCCTTAATCGAGTCTTGTTGCTGGTTTAGATCACGTCTCGTTACAGTTTTTTTGCTTCCGCTGCCTTGTGTCAAACCCTATCCGTCAATATTTTTCCCCACCCAGATCCCACCCCTTCGTTTGTTGTGTCTGATCTATTATTTACTAGATTCACACGGGTTGATCATCCATCACTAATTTTCACCTTATCCAGAGCTTCGCCGCAGAATTCCACCTTTTTTTTTCCGCTACCCTAGTTTGTTTCAGCGCCAGAAAAGAAAAACGCCTGACATAGAGTTCAGTTCTGCCATTATATCATTTTGATCAGAAAATTTGTGTGGTTAGCTTTCACATGCTTTGAGTTGAGAAAAATAAATAATACAAAAAAAAAAGACAGAAATATCGTGATTACTTCTAGTGTTAAAAATAAGAAAAAGAAAAAAAAAGAAACGAATTGATAAACTTTTGTTGAAATGCTGTTTTATGCTTGTCCTGAATTCAATTTTTCTTGGCTATTGATCTTTGTTGCTGTTTTCCTACACATGTTCTTTGACCACATATCATAACTGTCATAGGACGCTTTAGGCCAGCACCTAGAACCAATACTTTGGACATTTATTCAATATTACTATTTATTTTTGATTTGTGTTCCACTTACATATATATTGGCCTTGCAAGCTCCACTTAAGCCTTTTGAACAAGCACGGGTTGTTGATCCTGTAATCACCGGATCACTTCTCCAAGGTATCTTTGTTTTGTGTTCATCTAGATCTTTGCAAGAACTTGTTTTAAAACTTCCTGTTGCAGTCTGAGAGTGCCACCATCCTAATAAAGTAATTGATAGGGATAACCTTTGTCTATCTGTTTTTTCTGTATTTTTGTTCTCTTTCATCATGTCAGGTGGCGATGACTCCATTCCACCGGACTTGAACAAGTGTGTCAGCCAGGGCCAGTTGAAGGGAGCAATGGACAAGGCGCTAGAGGCCATAGACGAGAAGATCTCTGTAGCTGTGACGAAAAACTTCATCGACCTGAACATAGGCCCAGCTCTTGAGGGCTTCACCACTCAATTGGCCGCTATCTTGTCACGCCTTGATGCGTTCGAGAGGCGTCCACCAACGGGCAGCAACGACGACAAAGATGACGACGACGACGATGCCGCTTCTATCTATGACGTTGACGGAAACGTAGACGCGGGTGCAACTCAAGATGCACGACTTCGACATCGACTACGCTGTAACCGACACAGTATGGGAGGTAACAACAACAACAATCACCATCTCTGCCCTCATGATGATCCTTTTGCTAAGGTGAAATTTTCCATACCGTCATTTTCTGGTTTGTATGATGCTGAGAAATATCTTGATTGGGAGATGACCATAGACCAGAAATTTAGTTCCCACCTAGTTCCTGAACAACATAGGGTTCGACAAGCTACTAGTGAGTTTATGGACTTTGCTATTATTTGGTGGACTGGTCTAGCTGCTGTAGGACGTTTACCTACCACTTGGGATGCTTTGAAAACAGCCATGCGTGATCGTTTGATATCACCTTCTTTTCAGCGAGATATGCGTTTTAAACTTCAACGCTTAGAGCAAGGTAGTAATTCCGTACAAGATTATTATGCTGGGCTGCAAAAAAGGGCATGATGCATTGTGGGGTAGTTGAGGATAATGAGGATCAAGTATGTCATTTTTATGGGGGTTTAAGGCGTCACTGTCGGTGTTTGTTACTGCCGATGAGTAATTTATCGTGGGATGCGCGTTTTGGGGTTCTGATGGTGCGCGAGAGGACACAAGGATTTATACTGATTCAAGCAACTGTGCCCTACGTCTAGTTTCGAGCTGCTCGTGTTACTCACGATTGTTTGTAGTAGGGGGTTACAAACGGGCGAGAGAGGGAAGCCTTCCCAAGTCTCTGGATGAAAGGTGGGTGAGTAGAGAAGTGCTGGTTGTTCTTCTATTTTCCAAATCCTGCCCTCTGATCCCCGGTCTCTCTCCTTTTATACCGCAAAGGGGGAGATCCGTGTTTCATGGCGCAGCGGTGCTCGTGGCCATACTCCCCAAGTTGGGCTTCGTCGCTGTTGACGGCATCATCGGTATGTGCGGCGTTCTCCCAATCCGGTGGCGTGGAGAATGCCCGTCAATCAGGAACATCTTGTCCGTATGGACGAACGGCTTCCGGCGAGGGCCGACAGAGTGGCGCCGTCGTCGTGGCCGTCGCTGAGAAACGTCTTGTCCTAGTGAAAAGTGGGCTTCTAACAGGAGCTGCCGCAGCAGCGGCCATCCTTCGGCCAGTGCACCTCGTGTGTATTTACCGCCCACTAGCTTGAGTAATCATTACCCTTTCCTGTTCGCGGACGTGGGGGGGTGCATTCATTTATTGCCCAACCGTCACCGTCCCGCCTACCCGTCGTGTGGTAGGCGGTTCGTCCGTCCCTGGGGTCGGGCAAGGCGAAACCTCGTGTGGTCTCCCGACACCAACGCAGGGAGGTCGAGCGCATCTGATGAGCTGGGGGAATCCGACCCCTATTCGGGAGGGGTCGGGCGATGCGGAGGTTACCCGTGGGCCCGATCCGTCGGGTGTTCACGCAGCACAGGGGTCGCGCGAGACGGAGATTGTTTCGCCTCCCTCGTGTTATTAAGGTCGTGGGTTGTTAATGATAATTACCTCTGGTATCGACCCTCATCAGTAGCCCCCGAGCGAGGTCTGACCCCTGCGCAAAAAAGGGGGGTCAGGCGTCGCTCTAATCGGGAGGGGAAGGTTTACGAGCGTAGGCTTGGTTTCTGCCTCATCGAGTCAACATGTTCTGCAATTCCATACTGAATCTGTTTTTGTGTTTCCATCCCTCGAGACCTCCACTCGCTACGGTGGTCCGTTCGAAGACACGATTCGTCTTGTGTCGTCCATCCTATGCGTCCCTTCGCCAGACGAGGAGGTTAAGCCGGACCATGCTTTACCTCAGGGGTTGAAGCGTGGCGCTCATCGAGCTGATAACGGGTGAGTTCAAGTGGAGCCCTGGGGCCTCTTCGGGGAGGCCTCGACGGACCAGCTGGTGGTCGACTCCAATCCTCTCGGTTGCCATCCCATTTTGGTACCCGGAAGCCGTTGAATAGGCTCCAAGGGCTCGCTGCCTTTCTGCGGCGAAAACCCGACGGGTTGGCTCGAACCAAGACTTGAACGTGGATCGTGATGCCCTTGGCGCTCGAGCGCTAGGGTATTGGCCGCTAGCGGGCCCATCTCTTTCCACCCCTAGCTCTATTTTCGACCCGACCGGCTGTCGAACCCGTTCGCTGGGCCAGCCTTCGAACTCTTTGGCCCGTCGGGACATATTTCAGCCCATCTCGCCATCTGCCGCTATTTATTCATGGCAGAGGCACCTACCGTGATGGGACGTGCGGCAGCGTTGGTCTTCAGGCTGCATGAGTGCACGCACGCCCGCCCGTGCGGATCGAGGCAGCTGCGTGGGCCCCACTCGCATGTATTGGGAGGAAGACGCCCTGCGGGCAGGACGTTATAAATACGCACCTCGCGCGCCCGTTCGCCTTCACTTGTCATTCGCGTCTCTTTGTCTTCCCGCGCCGCTTCGCTTTCCTGCTTGAGCTACTCGTGCTTCTTCACTCCCAAATCTTCTCTCGCTCACCCATCTCCTCCACATCCTTCTACTTCCGAAAATGGCGAGTTGGTGGAGATCCGATGTGACATCCTAGGTGTCACCAGGGCTTAAATCGACAAACTAAAACCCTAATCGGCAAATTACACATTTAAAAGCAAATTCGACACTGAAGTAAAAAGAAATGTTGTTTCAAATGCTCTAAAGGAACACTACGAAAATTTTGACGGACAACAAAACACTACGAATAAGTTCGAAAAATTTCAACTAGCAGTGTCGAAATCCGGTTAACACGGGGATAAATCCAAACCCTAAATCATGACTATCCAAATTTCCACAAAACCCTAGCCATACTTTTGCATAACAATTAAGTTCACTTCAAAATGGAATTTTGGGAATTTATTCAGAATTTGTGGAAAGGATTTAGACCTCTTGGGTAGAGGGTGACGAGTTAACCGTGACATTGTTGCCGCCTGGCCGAGCCACCCCGCCGCCGGCTCGCCGGAGACCACCGGAGCACCTCCCCTGTTTCGGCCGCCCTGTAGCTTTTAATTTCAATTTACCTATTAAATGGTCAACCTTGCAAAGTGTCTAACAAATCACAGAAAAATTTAAAAATTCCAAACTAAACTTTGTTAGACTCCTCATGAGAAGGACTAATTTTGTGTTAAAGCATGTTTTCAAAAACGACCAGGAATTTTAAGAAATAATTAGAATACTCTTTTTGATTTTTGGATTTTAATTTAAAGTCTCGAGCAGTGCTAGGGCTAAGATTCTATCTACAAGTACAAAATTACAGTCGACACCTTCTGGAATTTTATGGGGATTTTAGGACCACAAAGTTGCATATAACCCTCTAAAAATACTCCAATCTGCCTAGTTAAATTAACATTTTTTAAAATACATTGTAAAAGTCATCCAAAAGGGTAGACCTAGAAGCAAAGTGTTATCTTTGATGCTCATGAGTGACTGTATAAAATTTCATAATTTTATCCTAGGGTTTACTATGTGTTTCTGATTTTGTAATTTTGAAAAACAGGACCTTGTTTGATTTTTAGTAAATTCTTAGGAGCTCAACTTGACCCCAACCCAGAGCCAAAAGTCTTAGTTTAGAGCCTACTTTGAACTAAATATGGTCCCATGCCTGTAACTTAACTTTTATTTTCACCGAAAAAGTCGTTACGACTTTTACTGTATCGATACGGTTTTCCCCGATGTCGTAAACGGGCAACGACAGCCGGAGGGCTCGTGTTCCTGCTAGCGCAAGTAAAAACCATTGAAACTTAGTATCATAGTAACCCCAAGCCACTTAGTGAAGCCAGTACATGAGATGTGTTTTGGGATTTTTCCAGAAAACGACATCCGTATACCACCCGATATCGGAACCGGAACCCAGGAACCGGGAACCCGTATCCGGAATCGGTAAAACTGTTTTGGCATAACTTGAGCTATAGAGCTCCGATTGACATGGTTCTTTTTGCATTATGTTCGTAGTCTCAGTAGCTACCTAATGTCAATACTAACAATTACCTTTATGGTTATTATTTTACAATAACCAAACATTGATAAAATCGAACAATAAGTATAATGATAATGCTAATAATCATCTAACTCTAGTTAGTAAATATTATCAAACCTAAAGCTAATAACAACCCTGCCCCGTCCCATCCTCTTAGAGCCGCTAAATAAAAACAAGACTAATCGTAACCTTTATCCTAATAGTCACCTTAATTAGAGATCTAGTGCTAGTGGCGATTCAAATGGTTAAACAACAATTAACAATAAGCGTCTTAAACCTACCCCTTCAAAGATAATTAGGATTTCGATCATGAGCTAGACCCTTGACCATCATTGATTATCTCTAAAGAGTATAAGTAATCTAAGTAATACTAGTGCCCTAAAGTGTATTACAATGATAGTAACCTTAACTAATTATAATAATTCACTTTCATCATTTATAGGGTTTAGTATTTATTTCTGATTTTACAAATTTAAATAACAGAAAATTTGATGAATTTTTATAAAATCTAGAAAATTCATCTTAGCCTCAACCAAATTTCAAAATTCATATTCAAGAGAATACTATCAACTAAAAATGAACCCATGATATAATTTAAAGTTTCATTTTACCCCAGTTGAATAGCCGTAGTTTTTATTAAATAATTATCGACTCGAAGAAAAGTTCAGTTTAAACTCAACCCAAGTTTGAAATTCTTGATTCAGAGAACATAGCCAACTAAAAATCACCTCCTGGAAAATGAGTAGTTTTCCTTTGAACCTCATTCAGAAGGTAAAAACTTAAATAAACCGGTAACCGCGCGCCGCGAGGCGTGTCCTTCGGGATGCTGCGCTGCAACAGCCTACGGGCTCCCCATCTGACCCGTCTTGAAACACGGACCAAGGAGTCTGACATGCGTGCGAGTTGACGGGTTTTGAAACCTGGGATGCGTATGGAAGCTGATGAGCGGGAGGCCCTAACGGTCCGCACCGCTGGCCGACCCTGATCTTCTGTGAAGGGTTCGAGTTGGAGCATGCCTGTCGGGACCCGAAAGATGGTGAACTATGCCTGAGCGGGGCAAAGCCAGAGGAAACTCTGGTGGAGGCTCGAAGCGATACTGACGTGTAAATCGTTCGTCTGACTTGGGTATAGGGGCGAAAGACTAATCGAACCATCTAGTAGCTGGTTCCCTCCAAAGTTTCCCTCAGGATAGCTGGAGCCCATTATGAGTGTGACACCACAGGTGTCACTTAAAAAGTCATCGACAAAACGAAAATCCTAAAAAGGACTTTTTACACTTTGAGCAAAACTAGGACTTGAGCCAATGAACAATGTTGCTTAAAACACTTCCATTAACCTACACAAAAATTTTGGTAAATTAATTTTTAAACACTTTCACCAAACAGGGCCCCTCAGTCCACTGTACATAGTCATTTCCTATCGGTAAGAATTCACACTCCAATTCGAAACCTTAATCGGCAAATTTCACACGTAAAAGCAAAATCAACATTGGAAAGAAAAAGAAATGTTGTTGAAATGCTCCAAAAGATAACTATGAAAACTTTGGCACTCAACAGAACACTATAGCTAAGTTTGGAAAAATTCAATTAACAGTGTCGAAATCCTGTTAACAGGAATTAAATTCAAACCCTAACTCGTGACTATCCAAATTTCCACAAGACGCTAGCCATATTTTTGCATAAAAATTAAGTACTCTTGAAAATAGAATTTTGGGAATTTATGCAAATTTTTGGATAAGATTTAGACCTCTTAAAAATTCACACAAACTAAAATAATCTTGAAAATTCAAGAATTTTTAGAATTGAACCTTAAACTGAAAATGCTCCAAATAAACTTCAGAGCCTACACAAAAATTTTCAAAAATTTTTGAGCTCGGGAAGTGTGCCATTCCATTGAATTGCATTCCAGTTTTATTGTTAGCAAAAGATTTTTTTCTTAAAAAAAATTGTTTTGAACCAGCAGGGAGCGGCACAGTGCCGGCGCCCGCCACAGGCGGCAGGGCACCCCCGGCCGACACGGCTCCCTTTTGGGCACGTCGGCTTCACTCCCTTGCCGACGCCCGCTCCTCTCCCTCTCTCCCTCCCTCCCTCTCTCTCTCTCTCTCTCCGATTTTTCTCCCGCCCGTCTTCCAATTCGCGCCGCCCGAGCGCCACCCGGCATGGCCGGCCATGCCGGCCATACTCCTCCTCCCCCCCTATTTTTCCCTACTCCGAGGCCTTTAAAACGGTGCACTCCCCTCCCCACTTTTCCCTTCCTTCCATTTCTCCTTCCCCCCGTGCGCGAAGTTCCTCTCCCTTCTTCCTCCTAGCCCGGCCGCCACCATTGATGGCCCACCTCCACGGTGAGCATCACCTCCCGGCCATTCTCCCTTCCTTCTTCCTCAACTAATCACTCTCTCTGCCTCCCGTGAAGCTCACCGCACTCCCCAATCCTCGGAACCGCGCTCCGTTCGCCGGAATTTTCCCACCGCCGCCGCCACCGACGCCCTCCACGGTGAGCACCCTTCCCCCATGCAAAACCTTGATGAACATCGTGTTGCCGAGCATCCCCATGTCGTGTAGGGCGTGAAAAGTCAAGGTCTCACCGCCGGCGACCACCCCATCACTGGCAATTGCTCGCCGGAGCTCGCCGGCGCAATTCCCCTATTTTTCCTTTTCCTTTTTATTTTCCATAATATTGCTCTGTCTTGTAAAATCCATAGAAATTCCTAGAAAAATCCAAAAATAGCAAACCTAAATTTTTTAGAAACCTCATGACAAGTACTAAATTTCTTTTAAAGCACCATTTAGAAAATGACTAAAAATTGGCAGAATTAATTAGAATACTCTTTTCTGTATTTTAATTTTAATTTAAATTCTACAGCAGTTCCAGGGCCCAGATTTGATCTACAAATACATCGTGACAGTAGACACGATCTGAGATTTTATGAGGATTTTAGGACCAAGAAATTGCATACAACACTTTAACAATACTCCAATTTGTATGGTTAAAGTATCATTTTCTAAAATACACTGTAAAAGTCATCCAAAATATTAGATCCAAAATCAAAGCCTTAGCTTTGGTGCTCATAAGTAACTACATAAAGTTTTATAATTTTATTCTAAGGTTTACTATTGATTTCTGATTTTATAAATTTTAATAACAGAAAATTTGATGAATTTGTATAAAATCTAGAAAATTCATCTATCCCTCAACCAAAGTTCAAAAATGCATGTTTCAGAGAGTACTATCAACTAAAATAATCTTAAGGTATAATTAAAAATTTCATTTTTAACCCTAGGTTAATGGTCGTAATTTATTAAATAATTGTTACCTAAAGAAAATGTCAAATTAACATTAACCAAAGTGAAATCCTTAATTTTGAGAACATGCCAGCTAAGAAGAAAATGAGAAGTTTCATTGGAACCACAATTATAGAATCAAAACTTAATAAAATCAACAGCGTCGAGGAATTAGGGTTAACCCTAATTCTAAGCATCGCCATTCGAAACCCTAGATTACTATTGGTAAAAGCAATGAGTTTCTTTTCAATTGAACTTATCATAATCATACTGCATCATGTAGATTCTGACGCACACGAGGTAGCTGCAGATCCGGGTTCTTCGATTTCTACAGAAGAGGTCAACCACAGCTTCGGAGAACCAGGCAAGCCCCGGTGCACAACCGATGTTTAAAATTTTCCTTTTATAACTAAGTGTATCTTGTTTGTGCATTAAGTGCTAGGAGTTGATTGAAACCATAGTTGCATTTATGCCCATAGGAAACCCTAACGGTAGTTGGTATAGATACCCTTAGTATGCTATGCTTAGCAGGTATTGCCGGAAGAAGTCGAGCAGAGTGGACGCTGCTCGCGAAAGGTAGGTTGTTGGATGAAACTATCACTTGAAACATGATGACACATGATGATGAGTTAATTAAGGAAAGATAAAAGTTTGAGGGTCAGACAGGATACAAAGTAGGTCAGCGACTGTACTGGGTCCAGGGTGACCGTAGACTTGTCTGATCCATGTGGTCCGAGTCTGATCGAGCCTTGAATGTCCTGGTCGTATGCTGGGTGTTATGGGCCTCAGTAAACCTATGTAGCCTAGTGATTGCAAAATGGACGGGTTTTGGTGGGAAATGGTTTGGCTTGGCTGAGAAATGGATGGTGCAAAATGGACGGGTTTTGGTGGGAAATGGTTTGGCTTGGCTGAGAAATGCAGGATTTCATCGTCTTGTTGGTGGCTGACTGTTTGCCCATCGTAGGTTTGTGCCAATCGGTCGCTCATTATGAGTTCGTCTTTCTGGTGGCTGACTTGGGGTGCCTACAGATGGTTTCGTGCATTCTCGCGCTCTGTGGACTTTCGTATATAGGTTTGCTACCCAATCACCTCTGGTTTCGATGGACGAGTTCCCTAGTCAAGAGAAAGATGGACAGGTCCCGTCCCTCCACATACGAATAGAATACACACAAGGCCCACAGTGATTAAGTTGGTGAAAGCTAAGGTGTCTGAAAGCGGCTCGGCGACTTAGTACGTCGGGAAGAGCACAACCCAAGTGACATGATGATCTAAGCATCCTTACGAAGATATCGGAAGGAACAGAATGATCACGAAGTCAGAGAAGCGTGACACGGTGAGAACCCACTAAAAACGGGGGTCACACTTGGCTGAAACCTCATCTAAATTGAGGAGCCCACGTCCGGAGCAAACACTGGAGAGAATGGGAAAGTTGTGGTGGAGTCGGCCTGGTGCGGAGGTCCAGAAATGCCCTCGAAAACCCTGGGGCATTTTCTGGGAAAACCTGCTGAAATCGACGACGAAAGGAAGGGGAGGGCCACGGAGTCAGAAAAGATTGTCCTGGTGAAAACAACGTCCCAGGCGTCGAGACGCCCAAGAAACACGCGAATCTTGAGGTATTTTCACGAAATACGTAACCAATGCTGAAATCCAGAACTGTGCGCTCAGCAGTCCCGAAAGTCTCCCTTAGTTCTGGGAGCTGTGACGCTCCTGAGGTATATTAGGGGGACGTGGTTGGTTGGATGGACCCTGGCGGATGTTGCCCGTTTCGGTTATGAGCCTTGATACCTCCCCTCGTTCAACGCATCCACGACGTTTTCGCACCTGGGACAGTCCACGCGGCCAATTTTGGATCCGTGACCGTCTGGGTAACCGAATCGTGCCCCAAAAGTTCCCAGAAACACGCGAATCTTGAGTTATTTTCGTGAAACACCTAACCAATGCTGAAATCCAAAACTGTGCGCTCTGGGAGGCGTTACGCTCCTAAGGTATATTAGGAGGTATTTCGTACAAAAACCGCGCGCGCGCACGCACGTTCGCGCTCGCGCTCGCGTGAGTAGTGACTATTGTGACTAATGTGACTATTGTGACTTGTGACTTTGGACTTTGGCGTGGCGTGGCGTGGCGTCACGCGGCGCGGCAATAAACGACAACGGAACAAAGTCGTAAAAGACTGTCCCGCCGAGTACGACATCCCAGGCCCTGAAGTCGCCTAGAATCATGCGAATCCTGAGATGCTTAAATCCAAAACTATGCGCTCAGTAGTCCTGTAAGTCCCTCTTAGTTCTGGGAGGCATTACGCTCCTCAAGTAAAATAGGGGGAGGTGGTTGGTTGGATGGACCCCAGTGGAAGTTTGCCCGATTCGATTAGGACCCTTGATACCCCCCCCCCCTCGTGGTATGGGTCCACCATGTTTTGGCTCATGGGACAGTCTACCGAGCCTGGTTTTGACGGGTTCCCCGTGTGCACAACTGAATCGGGCACGCC